>CM060703.1:71198003-71705503 GCA_030686995.1 Artemisia argyi
ATGATACAAGGGTGATCCTAATGCCTCTTATCATGTAGTAAATCCTAACTACACGAATGTAGTCTCACTAGCGGTCTCGGGATGCATCACCAACGCAAGTTCTAGAATCTAAGTACTACCGGTACACTCATAAGCATCTTTTCCTAACAAATTTAGGGGCGAACCTCACATATTTGGGGTGGAAAATTTTGAGTGGTACGGTTTTTGTGCTAGTCATACAACTCCTATCAATGACACGCACATTAAGGCTAAAGCTTCACTCCTAAATGTTGTAAAAAATTTTAAATTTGGCGCTAAAATTACCCTAACAAGTGTTTCTCTTAGTTTTATTACACACCTACTATTGAATAAACAAACACAAGTGCAATTGCATTCTCTAAGGTATCATCATTTGCCTTCCCCTTACACTTAGGCTGAACATTGTCCCTAATGTTCAATAAAAAGGATGTAAAAGTAATGAAGGTAAAAGAATGAAACAAATACTCCCCTGATTCGTTCGGTGTGGATAATGTGATAACATGGTTAGATCTTCCTCCAAGAAAATGAACGTTGAAAGCTTCCCTCCAGAAATATAAATCATCTTCTTGTCCAATATAACATGTTAAACCTGAGAAAACAATCATGGCAAACCTCGCGTAAAATTGGCGGCGATCTATATATAAAGATATAATGCTTGTGGAATGAATGTTTGCAGATTTCCTGGAGTTTATAAAACTAAAGAATTAACAAAAACTTTAAGACTCCGGTAGAAAAACAAAACTCATAAAATTTTTCAGAATTTTACACCTAACGCCGTCAGGTTAAAACCCTGACGCCGTCAGAGTGCTCTGACAGGAATCTTATATTAAGTTTCCGGAAAATTCTGGAAAAACTCACGCCTTAATTCCTGGAAATCCTGGAAAACATCATTATGACTCGATACAAGCATTTGACTCAAACAAATACTAATATACATGTTCGTTTAATATCGTTGTGGTTCATGTTCATTCTTGTAACAACCCGCATTTTCGGGACATTTCTCCTATTCACTATTCACCAGTTACTATTCATCGATTACTATTCACCGGTCACTATTCATCATTTTCGGAGTCAGTTTGTGATTCCGAGAAATGTTCAAAAATTTTACTATTCATGTGACACTATTCATTCCCGAAGGGAAATCACTATTCATGATCATCGTTCGTCATTTCGTAAACTGAGTTTACGAGTCTTCAAATTCGCGTAACCAGTTAGATTTAGCTGCGAATTCATGCATCATTCATTAATGACACTTCATATAGACTGGAATAGTCTACACATTATCATCATCATTTGAGAACCTACACGGATATGCATTATTTCAATTTACGTATGCTTAATTTGTAATTAACGATACCACTCAGTTTTACTACTAAGGTATACCCAATACTCCCGACTATGATCCTAACATATTTACATACTCATAATAATAATATAAAAATTATATTATTAATTTACCCGGTGTTTTGAAACCAATGGCTACATTTTACGGTCGGAGCTTATTACTCCGTCGGTTTGCGTTATTTCAATTCAATAATTATTCAACACCCGATTCTCATCAGGAATAATATTTTACAACTTTTACAACTTCGTCGTATTTTATTTCACCACGTTAACATTTATTTTTAGTTAACTCGGTACCCGATAACACCTAATACACAACAAAACCTAACCTATACTTACAAATGGGAGACAAGCTTATTAATTAAGCCACCAACACACACCCTTGTTTCCTTCCACTTTTGGCCACCCCCCCCCCCCCTAGCCACCCTATGTATTAATTACTTGGACCAAACCTTGACCAAGACCCATATATATATACTCCTTTCCACCACATTTCATCACATTAACACTTTCATTTTACACCAACAAAATGCTCTATTCTCTCCTTCCTTGTGTGTGTGGATCGGCCAAGAAACAACCATAAGGAGAATCCATAAACTTTTCAAGATCCAAGTGTTTATCAAGTTCTAATCATGATCTAGTTGGGGTTTTGTGGTAAAAACCCTATGTTTCTTAACATAATCATCTTCAAATCACTCCAATATTTCAAGTAAGCTTCAAAAACACTTTTGATCTTTTCATACTTTCATTTATTTATATTTTTATGTATTTTCAAGATATATTGGTAAAACATGCAAGTATGTAAGATCCATACCACTTATTACTCATTTTTTTCTCTTTATAAACATAGATCTATAATTTTTATTAGTAATCTCATGAGATCCACCAAGATTGGTGATGTTTAGGAACCCATGACACCCTAAGAAGGTGTATGGTAGGATTGGGTATTTGTGGAGTTGATTTGAGATAGTTTGGTAAAGATTTGAACAAGTTATTAACTAAGAAAACCAAGTTTTGACACACTACATAACCTACTGTCCCTTTTTGTTAAACGTGGGAAACTCAGGGTCTAGGGTGTAACTTTGGACCAAAGATTTAGAAAATATATTCCGAGACGAAACTATGGCCGAAAACGGAGATAAAATCCGAGTTACGACGAAAAAGATATGTTATTTTCAAGATTTACGACAAAAACTATATTTTCTGAAATATGAATCTGTCCCGACTTTCTAGTTAAGAAAACTGAGATCTAATGACATCTAGACTAGCCGAGACCTTGAAAAACCTAAAGTATACTTGAATACCTTCGCGGGGATATAAAGAACATAGAAAACGGGCTTATAACGAAAAAGATACGAGTATTTGAAATCCGACGATATATATATATTTCCATCAGCTTTTCAATTATTATTTTGCCGCAAAACTGTCTTTGCAAGACACCACTTTCTCGGCTGATTTTCTTTATGATCGGATGAGTTTGAGTCCGAGCCGTAGTTAAGAAAAATCAAGATCTTCCAGCAAGCTTTTCAAATCAATTGGCCGTTTGATCATTGGACTCGTAACGAATAAACTACGACCTCATCTATATACCCGATAAACTATATAAATTTTGACAGCTTTTACTATAATGAAATTTTCTAAGTATTGAACATAATACTTTCAAGTAACAACAATGAGAGTCGATTTTCTCATCAATCAAGACCCGTATAGCCAAAAGTTAAATAACACGACTTCAAGATGTTGTTACAAGGTTTTCAAAAACGCCGAGCTTGACCATTAACACTTAACGTACAATATATCGCGACTAGTTTTGCGAGGCCATTTTGGTCATATTTTCAAGTAATGAAAATGTTATTTTTGCGACGAAAACCTTATATTTGCCGATTGAACACCAAACAAGGATCGTGGAGTACCGTTTCAACATATTTACATGAAAAGTGGTTATTAACCTAACGAGACGTCAAAAATATATTTTCGACGATAAACGTTATTTTCAAAACTAATGAGTGGTATCGATAACATACGTATTTGCATGTGTAGCATCATTTCATTTCTTACATTAGAAACTATCATTCATATTAGGTTGCGATTAGAGATCGTGCCTCATTTCAGTGTATCCACTTTTGTCATCATAGCTATCGCACCAGGTGAGTTCATACCCCCTACTTTTACTTGTTTTTACAACTGTTTTGGGGGGAATACATGCTCGTTTTTAACTAAACTCGATGCTTGTTTTATTTGAATGCGCAATACTTGATTGATTATTCAAATGCACCTATGTGTATATTGGTTGCATACTTGATTATTTTCTAACATAAACAAGTGTTTTATAAATATGCAACACACTTTATGAAACTATTGCTTTTATGCAACACACTTTATGAACTATTGCTTTTATGCAACACACTCTATGAAACTATTGCTTTTATGCAACACACTTTATGAACTATTGCTTTTATGCAACACACTTTATGAAACTATTGCTTTTATGCAACACACTTTATGAACTATTGCTTTTATGCAACACACTTTATGAAACTATTGCTTTTATGCAACACACTTTATGAACTATTGCTTTTATGCAACACACTTTATGAATAATTGCTTTTATGCAAACACTTTTATGGACCACACTGAAACTTATGCTGTGTTTAAACTATTACGCGGATTAGCCTAAGCCCTGTTATGTCCCAATTATGCCCATCTCATGAACTGTTAATTCCTGCTGGGAAGCTCGAATGTTATAAATAGATCTATTGGGGGTAACGCCCCCGTTCGGTTTGGCCGGATAGGCAAACGAACGTATACCATGTCGAAACACAAGTGTCTGGGATAAACACTTGCCGGGCCCTAAATATGATTACATGCTCTTTGAGCATGCACACTGTTATAGCTTCGGTTGCATGAACTTAGCGCTAGCGTAATAGATTGTTTTTCTATGTGGCATTGTATTCATTGTAATGATCACATACTCCACTCATGGTCCACTCTTCAAATTTTACTTTAAGGTAAACTTTATTTTTATGACATTGTGAGTCACACAATGGTCACAAAACTCTCTATGGAACTCACAACACTATTGTTTTAATACAAACTTATGAACTCACCAACCTCGTGTTGACATCCTTTAGCATGTATTTTCAGGTTTTAAGCAATGGCACGCTACTGGAGGTTTTGGCAGGGTATGACATGGTCATAGAAGACTCCGATATTCATATAGGGACCGTTTTAAACTATTTTAAGGGCCTACTTCCGCACTACTATTAAAAATGTAAATTCAACATTTTTGATTAAGCTATTTTATTCTAAATGATTCAAGTGAAAACCCTTTTTGAACTTGTGTTGTAATACCAATTGAGTTACACCCCAGCTACACGTATGTTTCCGCTGGACCTGATCATGGGGGTGTGACAATTCTCGTTCTTAGAAACAAATTTAGATTTCCCTTACACTTATCTTTTGCGAAATACCTTTATATGAAGTTAAGACGAAGTTAAAGAACAACGTAAAGTATTTTCACAATGTACTTTGAAACATGAACCAAAAACATTAAAAATAAAACATGCATACGGAAACAAATAAAATCAAACAAACAAACAATCAAACAAATAAAGCTTGGGTTGCCTCCTAAGAAGCGTTTTTCTTTATTTACGAGTCTTGTAGCTAGACTCAAGGTCACGGGGTATTAAGTGACTTCGTCTCGCAATATGATGTACCCATTGTCAACAGAATCCACGCTATTCGGGTGGTAATGTTTCAATCGTTCGATATTCACAGTCATTTCTCCACCCCTTTCGCTGTTCAAGAGTGCTACTCCATTGTGACCTAAGTTTTTGATCATGAATGGTCCATACCACCAAGAGTTTGATTTATCGGGAGGCTCCTTTATCCCTAAATGTCTTAGGAGTACTAAGTCTCCTTCCATAAATGGGGCATGATTCTCCATCGGCTGATTGCACTCGAATTCGACATGAATTTTATCACTACTTTTGCATCTATCAAGCGTAGTTTCTTTGTAGCTTTTAATTCTTGTCTCCCATGCGAGGATATTTTCTTGAACATGATTATGCGGTGTGTCAGCGCTGTTTTTGAGCCTTCTTTCCGTCATGCTTTCTCGCACATACCGTGGGGTCATAGGGAAGTGAATCTTTCTTTTTCCTGACTTAAGTTCAATTCCCCCTTTTTCATACTTGATAACAGCTCTTGCTGTGGTAAGGAATGGTGCTCCAAGGATTATTGGCATACACCCATTTTCTTTATCATCGATGATCATGAGATCGACGGGATACATGAAACCTGCTACATTGACCAGCACATCTTCTGCAATTCCCTAAGGATACACGTAAGAGTGACCAGCGAAGGATAGCCTAACGCGGGTGGTGGCCGGCATCTCTTTAGTGAGTTGGGTATTAATAGTTAAAGGCATCATGTTCACCTCCGATCCTTGATCGGCGAAAGCATCCAAATATTGCAATTTACCAATGCTAGCTTGATGCGTGGGAATTGCACCAGGCTTTACCTCTCGAGGGATCTCGAGAAGCTTACAACCCCCACCAGGCAGTGTACCTGATCGTTGTAGTATAGTATAGTGACAAGTACCGGGGGATTGATCGTTCAACTCAGGAATAGTGTCGTTAGGATTGAAATTAATCTAACTAGGTCTAAAGGTGAAGGATGATTCTTTTTGTATTTTTATATTTTATGAAAAGCAAGTAAAAATCTCGGGTATTGGAAAGAGGGGCGGAATTAGTTGCTAATCAACTAACCCAAAAGCTACTAACTAAACCAATTAACAAGAAAAGTAAACTAGGGTTCTACAAGATAAGTGAAGCATGTCTACCTATGATATGTTACTCCTTGCTAGCTATCCAATTCTACCTATTGAATTGTCACACCTTGCTTTAATTGACGGGTTGTATTCCTTAATACCATTCATGGGTGGCGTACTTACTTCCCCAATTCTATAAGCTCCTACTTCATTCCTATGTTGAGCCGGCTAAGAATCTCCTAACATGGGATCACTAGAATTTGCTCATGCATTAAATACAACCATAAAAACCTAGTACACATCGGTTCATGTTTCTTAAGACGTTCAAGCAAGTTACACAATGGAGATCTGCTAGTTTTCTTAAGCCTAACATCGAATACAATCAACCAAACAAGAGACAATAGGAATCAAGAATTATAAGTTAAACCAATTAGATCTATCAAAGTGTCACGCCCTAATTGATGAAGATAGACACACACATCAACAAGGAATCAATGAGATCTAATCAATTATATACAAGTTTCACACAATCATAAGTAGACACAAGGTGAATTAGCAAATCATCATCAAAGAAGAGCAAACAACAATGATAATGGAAAACATAATTAAGATAGAATCAACAAACCAATACATAATGTTTATGGAGTGATTGAAACCTTCTAAGTTGCTGGAAAAACACCTACCTAAACCCAGGAATTGACCTTAGGGTTTAGGGCTTACAGAAAGTGAAGTTATGATGTTATATTTATAGGCTAATTTTCTATCGGCCCATCTTGACGGCGTCAGCCCGTTACTCTTAACGGTGTCACGACCATTTTTTCACCAAATTGTAGATCTCTTCGTCCTCTTTGCGTGGGCTTTTGAATCACCTAAATCCGAGTTCGTATGCAAAAGTTATGACCAAAACAATATCAGCTACTCCGCGCGCAAGTTTTTACAAGTTAACACGTGACGGCCTTGGGTGACGCCGTCATGTTTCTTCTGGATCGTCACCACTTTTACTCTTGACGGCGTCATCAAAATGCTCTTGACGCCGTCAGGTACTGTTCCCAGCAAGGAAAATTAAGACTTTGCCGTTTTCTTCACTTTTATGCTCCAAAAACGTCCAAAATGCTTCATTTTCCAGAATTCACTCCAAAAGTACCTAAAATCACAAAAGGAATGATTTAGGGCAATATTTGATCAAATAAATTCAATTCCGGGCTTAAATGACCCCCTAAAAACGGTTCATTTTTCGCCTTATCATATACCCTTACACTTGAGATTTGCTTATCCTCAAGCAAATGCGCTTTTATTCTAATCAAAATACAAGTTAGGGGTCATTTAACACTAATATAAAAGTAATTACAACAAATAATCGTTCCACTAAAGACCAAAGACAAGCACGGAGGTCATATACTAGCACCTCACAAATAGTGTTTAGATACTCACATCTCTCGGGTGTAACAAAGTAATATCACAATATGGAAATGGAAAACATCTCTCACTACCTATCATAGCAAAATAGATTACCATAGGCTTGGGAAAGGATCAAACCTCCACCACATGGCGTAAGCACCTAGGATAAACTATCAAACAGGTCTTTTTAAAGGGTTGTAACGTTAGGGGTAGGGATACGGAATACACGGTTTTGTTGGATATAGGCAGTCTTTACTGGTAGCGAGTTAATAATCTTGGTTAATTACATGTACAAAATGGCGTTGCTAAGCCAAGACTAGACTCGACTTAAGCTAATAAATGAAAAATAAAAAAACATAAAACAAACATAGAATGAAACGGGATGGTAGTCCGTATGTTTTTTTCTCTTTTCTTTTTCTATTTTTTTTCTTTTTCTTGATTTTTTCGATTTTTTTTTTTATTTTATTTTTATTTTTTATTTTTTTGTGTGCATACACTCTTACCCTACCATCCAAAATAATACATCATAGGGAATGAATATTCCCCTTACACTTGAATTTTTACATACTTTACAATAAACTAATCTAATGACTCGAATTAAAAAAATCAAAACACTTGGAGTACTTTTAAGATTAACGTACATATGGGGTAATATATGATGTTCTTCCCCATTACTCCATAACATAAGTACTTTACCCATGAGTCCCAATCGTCCCAAAACAATATGTACAAGGATATGACTCGACTTAGCAACCATGTAATCAATTAGATAATTAACTAAGGGTTTAACAAATAACAATAATGCACTAAAGATGAGTGCATACATGGATGGCTAAGGCGATTTGGTTGTACATTTAAGTGGGGTGTAACAAATTCTTCCTTTAAGTAAGATGCTTAAAGTTAGAAACGAAAAGATAGGCTCGGAGGGGTGTACTAGGGGTTTCGTGTACTAAAAATGAGTACAACGCTAAGGTGTGGGAAAAATTAATTGACTTAACTAGCCAAGTAATATGACTTAAATGGTCAAGTAATTATAATACGGGTTTAACACAAGGGTGATCCTAATACCTCTTATCATGTAGTAAATCCTACTACACGAATGTAGTCTCACAAGCGGTCTCGGGATGCATCACTAACGCAAGTTCTAGAATCTAAATGCTACCGGTACACTTATAAGCACTAATAGTAAATGCTTTTCTGTCACACCCCCAAAATCGGGTCCAGCGGAAGCATACATGTAGCTGGGGTGTAACTCAATTGGTATTACAACACAAGTTCAAAACTGGTTTTCACTTCAATCATTTAGAATAAAATCATTTAACCAAAAGTATTGAATTTACATCGTTAAAATATAGTGCGGAAGTAGGCCCGTAAAATGGTTTAAAATGGTCCCCAAGTGAATATCAAAGTCTTCTATGACCATGCCATGCCCTGCCAAAACCTCCAGTAGCGTGCCATTGCTTAAAACCTGAAAATACATGCTAAAAGTGTCAACACGAGGTTGGTGAGTTCATAAGTTTGTATTAAAACAATAGTGTTGTGAGTACAATAGAGAGTTTTGTGACCATTGTGTAACTCACAATGTCATAAAAATAAAGTTTACCTTACAGTAAAATCAGGATTGTGGACCATGAGTAGAGTGTGTGATCATTACAACAAATATAATATCACATAGAAAAATAGTCTATTACGCTAGCGCTAAGTTCATGCAACCGAAGCTATAACAGTGTGCATGCTCTAGAAGCATGTTAAATATAAACGCCCGGCAAGTGTTTATCCCGTTACACTTGTAATTCGACATGTTATACGCTCGCGTTTGCCTATCCGGTCAAACCGAACGGGGGAGTCACCACCAATAGATCTATTTATAACATTCGCGCTTCCCAGCAGGAATTGACGGTTCATGAGTTTGGGCATAGTGGGATTCAAGGGCTTAGGCTAATCCGCGTAATAGTGTAAATAAAGCATAAGTTTCGGTGTGGTCCATAAAAGTGTTTGCATAAAAGCAATAGTTCACAAAGTGTGTTGCATAAGAGCAAAAGTTCATAAAGTGTGTTGCATAAAAGCAAAAGTTCATAAAGTATGTTGCATAAAAGCAATAGTTCACAAAGTGTGTTGCATAAGAGCAAAAGTTCATAAAGTGTGTTGCATAAAAGCAAAAGTTCATAAAGTGTGTTGCATAAAAGCAATAGTTCATAAAGTGTGTTGCATAAAAGCAAAAGTTCATAAAGTGTGTTGCATGTTTATAAAGCATCTGTGTATGTGAGAAAATAATCAAATATGCAACCAATATACCCATAGGTGCATTTGAATAATCAATCAAGCCTTCAAAGGAACAGTAGTGTTTAAGCAAACAATTGCGCATTCAAGCATTGAGTTTAGTCAAAAACGAGCATGTATTCTCCCCCAAAACAGTTATAAAAACATGTAAAAGTAGGGGGTATGAACTCACCTGGTGCGATAGCTATGATGACAAAAGTGGATACACTGAAATGAGGCACGATCTCTAATCGCAACCTAATATGAATGATAGTTTCTCATGTAAGAAACGAAATGATGCTACACATGCAAGTACGTATGTTATCGATACCACTCGTTAGTTTTGGAAATAACGCTTATCGTCAAAAAAATACATTTTTGACGTCTCGTTAAGTTAATAACCACTTTTCATGTAGTTGTGTTGAAAAGGTACTCCACGATCCTCGTTTGGTGTTTTATCGGTAAATATAAGGTTTTCGCCGCAAAATAACATTTTCATTACTTGAAAATATGACCAAAATGGCCTCGCAAAACTTGTCGCGAAATATTGTACGTTAAGTGTTAATGGTCAAGCTCAGCGTTTTTGAAAACCTTGTAACAATATCTTGAAGTCGTGTTATTAAACTTTTGGCTATACGGGTCTTGATCGATGAGAAATCGACTCTCATTGTTGCTATTTGAAAATATTATGTTCAACACTTAGAAAATTTCATTATAGCAAAAGCTGTCAAAATATATATAGTTTATCGGGTATATAGATGAGTTCGTAGTTTATTCGTTACGAGTCCAATGATCAAACGGCCAATTGATTTGAAAAGCTTGCTGGGAGATCTTGATTTCATAAAACTACGGCTTGGACTCAAACTGATCCGATCATAAAGAAAAACAGCCGTGAAAGTGGTGTCTCGCAAAGACAATTTACGTCAAAACTCTATTAGTGTACAAAAGCTGATGGAAATATATATATATCGTCGGATTTCAAACACTTGTATCTTTTTCGTTATAAGCCCGTTTTCTATGTTCTTTATATCCCCGCGAAGGTAATCAAGTATATTTTAGGTTTCTCAAGGTCTCGGCTAGTCAAGATATCACTAAATCTCAGTTTTCCTAGCTAGAAAAATCGGGACAGATTCAATATTTCAGAAAATATAGTTTTCGTCGTAAATCTTGAAAATAGCATATCTTTTTCGTCGTAACTCGGATTTTATCCCCGTTTTCGGCCATAGTTTCGTCTCGGAATGTATTTTCTAACTCTTTGGTCCAAAGTTACACCCTAGACCCTGAGTTTCCCACGTTTTACAGAAATGGACAGCAGCTTTGAAAGTTTGTCAAAATCAACTTTTCTAGTTCAAGGGTTGTTCAAAACTTAACCAAACTATCTCAAATCAACTCCACAAGTACCCAATCCTACCATACACCTTCTTAGGGTGTCATGGGTTCCTAGTCTTCACCAAAAATGGTGGATCTCATGAGATTGTTAATAAAAATTATAGATCTATGTTTATAAAAACAAAATGGGTAATAAGTGGTATGGATCTTACATACTTGCATGTTTTACCAATATATCTTAAAAATACATAAAAATATAAAGTAAATGAAAGTATGAAAAGATCAAAAGTGTTTTTGAAGCTTACTTGAAGATTTGAGGTGATTTGATGAGAAATTGATTAATAATCTTGGGTTTTTACCACAAAACCCCAACTAGATCATTATTAGAACTTGATAAACACTTGAATCTTGAAAAGTTTATGGATTCCCTTTTGATGTTGTTCTTGGCCGATCCACCCACCAAGAGAGAAAGGAGAGTATTTTGCTAGTTTGCTTAATGTGTTAAATGAAAAGAATGTGGTAAAAAGGAAGTATATATATATGGTCTAGCATTAATGGTGGTCAAAAAGTTGGTCCAAGGGGGGGGGGGGGACATATGGGTGGCAAAAGGAGGGAAACAAGGAGTAAAAAGGGGAGGCTTGTTGGTGGCTCATTAATTGAGCTTGTCCCCAAAGTGTAAGTATTAGTTGGTTTTGTGTATTAGGTGTTATCGGGTACCGAGTTAACTAAAAATAAATGTCACCGAGGTAAAATAAAATACGACGAAGTTGTAAAAGTTGTAAAATATTATTCCTTGCAAGAATCGGGTGTTAAAATAATTATTGAATTGAAATAGCGCAAACCGACGGAGTTATAAGCTCTGACCGTAAAGTATAGCCATTGATTTTAAAACACCAGGTAAATTAATAATATAATTTTTATATTATTATTATGAGTATGTAAATATGTTAGGATCATAGTCGGGAGTATTGGGTATACGTTAGTAGTAAAACTGAGTGGTATCGTTAATTACCAATTAAGCATACGTAAATGGAAATAATGCATATCCGTGTAGGTTCTCAAGTGATGATGATGTGTAGACTATTCCAGTCTATATCAAGTGTCATTAATGAATGATGCATGAATTCGCAGCTAAACCTAACTGGTTACGCGAATTTGACGACTCGTAAACTCAGTTTACGAAATGACGAACGACAATCGTGAATAGTGATTTCCTTCCGGAAATGAATAGTGTCACATGAATAGTAAAATTTCTGAACGCTTCTCGGAATCTCAAACTGACTCCGAAAACGATGAATAGTAAAATGATGAATAGTGACCGGTGAATAGTAAATGATGAATAGTAACTGATGAATAGTGAATAGGAGAAATGTCCCGAAAATGCGGGTTGTTACATTTTCCTATCAAATCTAAAGGCGAACCTCACATATTTGGGTGAAAAATTTTTCTGAATGGTACGGTTTTGTGCTAGTCATACAATCTCCTATCCATGAGACGCTTGCTATGGCTAAAGTTTCACTCCTAAACGTTGTAAAAAATTTTAAATTTGGCGCTAAAATTGCACTAACAAGTATTTCTCATAGTTTTATTACACATCTACTATCAAACAAACAAACTCAAGCGAAAGTGTATCTGTAAGGTATCAACATTTTACCCTCCCCTTACACTTAGGATGAACATTGTCCCCAATGTTCAATTAAAGAATGTAAAAGTGAAATAAGTAAAACGAATGAAATCAAATACTCCCCTGATTCGCTCGGTATGGATAATAAGGTAGCCAGGTTAGATCTTCTTCCAAGAAAATGAACAATCAAAGCTTCCCTTCCAGAATATAAATCATCTTCTTGTCAAACGTAACCTGTTAAACCTGAGAAAACAATCACAAAAACCCAAAGCATCAATCCGAACAAAGAAAACTCACAACTAGATGTAATTACAGACTTAGGAATAAAAACAAAACAATTAAAGATATAATGCTTGTGGAATGAATGTTTGCAGATTTTCTGGAGTTTATAAAACTGAAGAATCAACCAAAAACTTTAAGACTCCGGTATAAACAAAACTAGCAAAATTTCCAGAATTTTACACATGACGCCGTCAAGAGTAAACTCATGACGCCGTCAGAAGTGACCTGCAAAAATCTTTACGTTAAGTTTTCGGAAAATTTCTAGAAAAACTTATGTCCTACTTCCTGGAAAATCCTGCAAAACATCATTATGGCTCGATACAAGCATTTGACTCTAACAAATACTAATATACATGTTCATTTAATATTGTTGTGGATCATGCTTAATTTCGTTCTTATAAACAAATTTGGGTCTCCCCTTACACTTAGCTTTTGCAAAATACCTTTATCTGTAATTAAGACAAAGTTAAAAACAAAATAAAGCATTTTCACAATGTACTTTGAAACATGGGCCACAAACAAGAAAAATAAAACATGCATACGAAAACAAATAAAATCAAATAAACAAACAAACAAAAAATAAATTAATAAAGCTTGGGCTGCCTCCCAAGAAGCGCTTGTTTTTGTTCGAGTCACGAGCCTGACTCTACCCTTTTTTAACGGAAATAAGGGAGGTTTTCCCTACACCTTGAATTAAGTGCGGGTGGAAGTAGCGATACACACCCTTAGGGTGGAAATATGCCACGTGAGGTGAAGGGGGTGAGTGAATGGCTTCCTTCATCCTAAAACTACCCGGATAATATTGGTTGATGGGTGGGTCGGTTCCTCTTTTGTCTCCTAGAAATATATCTAAGGATGGAAATGTGTGTAAAGATTGAGGTTCCGGTTCATCAACACTAGGAAATTCCCTAGAATTAGGAGTAAGGTTATCACTACAAGTATTCAAACCTATATCCTCAAGTGGTGCCTGGTCCAAGGGTTCTACCTCCATCGGAATTCCTAAAGTTTCTTCTACTTCTTCCGGGTAAGTCACGGGCGGTGTGTGTGCCTCAAATGATGGTTGAGTATTTTGTGGGCTTATGTTATTGACCTCATCATTCCATGTGTTAATATCACCTATATCCTCAACACGTGTTTTATTATAATCTAACCCTAACACTTTCCCAAGTATCTCAAGTGCTTCTCTAGGCATCTCAACTTCTATATCCGAATCATAAGGATCATCCTCAATATTCTGACTGCTATATACAAATTGCCCAAAAGATTCATCATCTGTTTCTTGAGATTCATCATCATCGATCATAAAACCTAGGTCTTTTTTATCAATGTGATCATGTTCGGCTAAATCCTCCTCAATTATTTCCTTAGGTAGTGATAAAAGCAAACCTAGTGCTTCATCCAACTTATGGTTTATTGCTATAGCTCTATCCATAATTCCTTGGCAAACTAGGTCGCTTTTCCTATTGGCCTTACTAAAACTAGATCTTAAACATGGAGGTTGTTCATAAGAATCTATCCTAGGTGAAGGCTCATATGATTCATAGGTGTCTCTAAATGAGGTATTTTGAACTCTTTGGTGTGTTAGCCGCTCAACCTTATCTTGTAATCTTAGAAGTCTAAGTGTAAAGTCAATTTGAAGCAAATTACAAACAAAATCATAAAGAAAAGATAGACTACGAGAAAGCTACAAAATAAAAAGAAAAAAATCTCACTTGATAGGAATCTAATGAGTAGACATAATTAAAATCAAATTCAACCTAAACAATAACTATTCCTTGGGCTGCGGCGCCAAAAACTTGATCCGTGGGAATTGCACCAGGCTTTACCTCTCGAGGGATCTCGAGAAGCTTACAACCCCCACCAGGCAGTATACCTGATCGTTGTGGTATAGTATAGTGACAAGTACCGGGGGATTGATCGTTCAACTCAGGAATAGTGTCGTTAGGATTGAAATTAATCTAACTAGGTCTAAAGGTGAAGGATAATTCTTTTTGTATTTTTATATTTTATGAAAAGCAAGTAAAAATCTCGGGTATTAGAAGGAGGGGCGGAATTAGTTGCTAATCAACTAACGCAATAGCTACTAATTAAACTAATTAACAAGAAATGTAAACTAGGGTTCTACAAGATAAGTGAAGCATGTCTACCTATGATATGTTACTCCTTGCTAGCTATCCAATTCTACCTATTGAATTGTTACACCTTGCTTTAATTGACGGGTTGTATTCCTTAATACCATTCATGGGGTGGCATACTTACTTCCCCAATTCTATAAGCTCCTACTTCACTCCTATGTCGAGCCTGCTAAGAAGCTCCTAACTTGGGATAACTAGAATTCACTCATGCATTAAATACAACCATAAAAACCTAGTACACATCGGTTCATATTTCTTAAGACGTTCAAGCAAGTTACACAATGGAGATCTGCCAGTTTTCTTAAGCCTAACATCGAATACAATCAACCAAATAAGAGACAATAGGAATCAAGAATTATAAGCTAAACCAATTAGATCTATCGAAGTGTCACGCCCTAATTGATGAAGATAGACACAAACATCAACAAGGAATCAATGAGATCTAATCAATTATATACAAGTTTCACACAATCATAAGCAGACACAAGGTGAATTAGCAAATCATCATCAAAGAAGAGCAAACAACAATGATAATGGAAAACATAATTAAGATAGAATCAACAAACCAATACATAATGTTTATGGAGTGATTGAAACCTTCTAAGTTGCTGGAAAAACACCTACCTAAACCCAGGAATCGACCTTAGGGTTTAGGGCTTACAGAAAGTGAAGTTATGATGTTATATTTATAGGCTAATTTTCAATCGGCCCATCTTGACGGCGTCAGCCTGTTACTCTTGATGGCGTCATGACCATTTTTTCACCAAATTGTAGATATCTTCGTCCTATTCGCGTGGGCTTTTGAATCACCTAAATCCGAGTTCGTATGCAAAAGTTATGACCAAAACAATATCAGCTACTCCGTGCGCAAGTTTTTACAAGTTAACACGTGACGGCCTTGGGTGACGCCGTCACGTTTCTTCTGGATCGTCACCACTTTTACTCTTGACGGCGTCATCAAAATGCTCTTGACGGCGTCAGGTACTGTTCCCACTAAGGAAAATTAAGACTTTGCCGTTTTCTTTACTTTTATGCTCCAAAAACGTCCAAAATGCTTCCTTTTTCAGAATTCACTCCAAAAGTACCTAAAATCACAAAAGGAACGATTTAGGGCAATATTTGATCAAATAAATTCAATTCCGGGCTTAAATGACCCCCTAAGAACGGTTCATTTTTCGCCTTATCATAGCTGGTATTTAAAAGTTCCCATAAGCCATCTGCTTCGTAGCCACTTTTTGCTTAAGTAGCTTCTCGTATACCGGCCCCCAGGTAATGTATCATACTCATCTTCCCCTTCTTCTTCTCCTTCAGAGACCCTTTTGGAGGATTGATTACGTCCGTCACCCTTTATCCAGTTGGTTATGGTTTTCTCATTTATATCATGTTTTAGGTAGTACCCTAATGATTGGGATTTTGGTGGTTCCTCAACGGTTTGTGCAATAGGGGTTTCCTCCTCTTCATTGCCCTCGTGGACAATGGATATAGAGTTAACAAACTTGGTAGTGGGGGTGACGCTTTCCCTCCTTAACAACACCTTTTCTGAAGTTTTTATGTTTGAGTATTCCTCCAATAAGCTCATCATCTCTGTCATTTTCTCTTGCATCTCCTCCTTTTGTCTATAGACTGCCTCATCGAATTTTGCTAATCACTCAGAATGGGTTGACATATATTCTCTCATTCGAATTTCGAATTCCGGGCTGAGGTTTTGAGGAGGTGAATAAGGTCGAGCATATTTTTGAAAGGTTTCGGCATTCTTTCTAAGAGGTGATTCGAACAACGGTGTTGGGTTTACGTTTGAGATAGAGTTGATCGATGCACGTCTGGGACTTAAAGGTTTTTTTTCGTTTTTCCATGAGATAGTCAACTTTTTTCTCAAGTTCGCAAAGGTTTTCTTCGGAAAGTTGAGTGGTCCCTCCTCGTAATGAAATTGCATTAACAGCCGAGTCAATAACATGGGCAACTTCCCATAATTCATTATCATCGAATGCAAGCTCATCAATGATTTCCCATGACTCTTTGGCGTTCTTGTCACGCAATCTACCTCCGACGGCTTGATCAATGGTGCGTTTGGTATGGAGATCGACAAGGTCATAAAAGATTTAGATTTGGAGCCAAAGATCTATGCCATGATGAGGGACTTTGTGAAGTAAGTCTTTGAAACGAGTCCATGCTTCATAGAAAGTTTCACCTTGACGTTGTTGGAACATCAATATGTCATTTCTTAGCTTGGTAGTCCTTCCCGGTGGGAAGAATTGAGCAAGGAAACAAGTGGTGAGATCATCCCAAGAGGTGAAGGATCCTGCGGGAAAACGCTCAAGCCATTGACTAGCTTGGTCACGTAGAGAGAATTGGAAGAGACGCAATCGGGTCGTCTCTCGAGTTTCAACATCAAGGTCTATGGAATCTACGATTTTGAGGAAATCCTTGAGATGTTGATTAGGATCTTCGGAACGAAGTCCATGGAATACACATTCGCTTTGCACCAACCGGATGGTGTGGGATCGCAAGGGAGACACATTGGCTCCTTGAGTGAGCTTAATCATGTTTCGATAGCCTTGGTGGCTAGGACGGGAGTACTCTCCTAAAGTTCGGGGTCTAGGAGGTTGGTTTGGTTGTGGCGGGTTATGTGGATGGTTTTGTTATGGTGGGTTGATGGGGTCAAAGAGATTACCACCTTCCATGATGGCGGATGGTAATGGTTACAAACAAAGGAAACAAAGAAATAAGATAGACTAAAGAAGACCTATAAAAATAAAAATAAAAATCTTACTAGAAAGGAATCTAGCAAGTAGACATAATGAAAATAAATTTCAACCTAGACAATAACTATTCCCCGGCAATGGCGCCAAAAACTTGATGCGTGGTTTTGCAACCTTGCAAAAGGTTTTACCTCTCATGGGATCTTGAGAAGCTTGCAATCCCCACCAGACAATGTACCTGACCGTTGTAGTGTAGTATAATGACAAGTACCGGGGGATTGATCGTTCAACTCAAAGAATAGTGTTCGTTAGGGTTAAAACTCAATTAAACTAGGTCTAGAGGTGAGGGATGATTCTTTTTTGTATTTTTGTAATTATGGAAAGCAAGTAAAAATCTCGGGTTTTGGAAGGATGGAGGAATTAGTTGCTAATCAACTAATCCAAATAACTACAAATGCAAATAAAATAAAATAACACTAAAGTAAATATGGAGAAAACAATAATAAGAGAAAATGTGTTTACTTAGATTTCACTACTCCCTAGCTATCTTTTATTGGTTGATTAGTTTGTTACAATTGCATGGATGACGGGTTATATTCCTTAATACCATTCGTTGGGCTGTGTACGATCTTCCCTAACTCTATAAGCTTCTACCTCTTCCTATGTCGAGCTGACTACTAGCTCCTAACATGGCCTCCTTAGTAGTTACCTATGCATTAAATATAACCAATTTATCGTAGTACACTTCCGATCATGTTTCTTAAGACGTTCAAGCAAGTTACCAATTGGAAGTCTGCCAGTTTTCTTAAGCCTAACATCGAAATCATTCATCCACAACAATTATAAACAAACAACCAACCAATAATCAATATCTAAGTTTAATTTCATCTAAGCAAACACAAAGAAAACCTAGCCTAGCATGTTAAAGTGAAGTCAAGTATAAGATGGAATCAAACAACACATAGACATAGTGAATGATTATTGGAAAACTTATCTTCAATTAAACATGGATGAAACAAGGCTTTGAAACCCTTAAATAAGGTGAAATTCATCTAAGGTTTCTCCAAAACTCTCCTCTCAAATTTGCACACTAATGAATGAAAAATCAAAAACTATATATAGAGTTTTGAGTCTGACGGCGTCAAGAGTAAATTCTGGCGCCGTCAACTCGCCGCCATAAATACTATCGTACTGCATAGATCCAATTCTGACGCCGTCATGTATAAACTTTCTCTTGGCCGTCTCTTGCATTTTGTACGTGACGGCCTTGGTGACGCCGTCATGTGTAAATCCTCTAAAAATATTCTGGCGCGTCACGTGTAACTTGATTATCCACCTCATTGCCAATGCATGACGGCGTCATAAGCAAATCCTGACGCCGTCATGTACTGTTTTTAGCATGAATTGCAGACTTTGTCATTTTCTTCACCTTTTCACTCCAAAAACGTTCAAAATGCTTTCTTTTCCATATTTCTTCTCAAAAGTACCTGAAATGACAAAAGGAACGATTTAGGGCAATATTTGATCAAATAATCTCGACTTTGGGCTTAAATGACCCCCTAAAAGCGGTACACTTTTCATCTCATTATGAAGCTCATCCACTAGTCTCAAAAGTTCAGGTTTTATTTTGCACTTGCAAGTTTATTTGATAAGCTGTTTAGTCCTTTGTAGCTTGTCTTATTTCACAGCATAAACTGCTTCATTAGTGTAATTTAGCTCATTTCATAAGCTCTTCATAAGCTAATTTGTGGACCATATCTTGTGAGCTTGACTTTTGGAAAACTCTTAAGCCCAACTTGCTAGTTCTAGGTTTATTTTTGGCTTTGGAGCTAATTTGAAAAGCTTGAATCAGCCTTGAACAAACTTGCAGGCCTGCTTGAATCTGTGGGCTTTGGATTTGCTTATTTCTTAATCCTAGATTATCATTGTGCTTTTTCTAGTTGATTTTGCTTCTTGTAACTTGCTTGTGGTTTGTTTTACCTTTAGTGCAGTAGTGGTAGCTTTTATTAAGCTTATTCAAGCTTATTACATCTATTTGAGCTTATTTAGTGAACTGTCAAGCTAATAAGCTTTCAAATAGCTTTTTTTAAATTTCAACCATTTTATCTTTGTAAAAGTTAGTTAAATATCAGTATTAAATAGATTTGTAAAAGAAAATCCAAGAAAAGCCAACTTTAAAAATAGTGATAGCTTCTATTTAAGCCATTTGGCTTATTGCTCAGCTTTTTCAAACAACAATTTTCCATCTTATATTTTTCCTAAGTTTCTTATACATTAAAATAGTTTCAGGAAAATTTTCATAATTTTCTGAGTTTAATTAGTATTTATTATAATTAATTTAAGTTTAATTAGTTTAATTAAAAAACCAAAAAATTATTTTTCTTTCTGCTTATTTATAAGTAAAAGCACCTTTTTATATTTTTCCTAGCTTTTATAATTCATAAAGTATTTTTAGAAAAAATTTCATATTTTTTACTGTTCATTTAGTATTTTTCATAATTAAATTAGTTAAAATAGATTTTAACTAATAAATAAGTAAATAATTAATATAATAGTTTAATTATATTTTTTATAAACTTTTCATAATGTTTTAGTATTCCTGTAATGGTTAATTAGTTTTATAAAAAATTTCATATTTTTCTAAGTTACTTTAGTATTTTTCTTAAATTTAAATTAGTTTAAATTAGTTTTACTTAATTATAAATAGTTTTTAATTAATATTAAATAATAAAATAATCAAAAAAATAAATTTCTTTTTATTAAAATTTTCTTTTAATATTAAGTTTGTAAAAAGCTCATTTTCACCCCCTTTAGTATAAATTTGCTTAAAACTTACCTTTTTCCAAGCACGTAATCGTAATTGTATTTAATTCAGTTTATGTTTATTACTTATCTGTTCATGTAATTGTTAATACTGTTTATTTATCCTAAATCATTATTTGTTACTTCCCTCAATCACTTAATCTCTCAAAACGTTTCTAAAACAGAATTTCAATCTCGCTGGTACATAACGACCCAGGAAAACACTGTGCTTGCACCGGATCATAAATTGATCTCTCGTCTCCCTTAAGGTTGACTTGTTGACCATCCTTGGTTAATTTGGACTGAGTGTTTGGGATGAGTCAAATTTTGGCGCTGCTGCCGGGGAGGTTGTTGCGTGTTTCAAAAAACGTTTTGGTTTAGTGATTTTCAAAACACTCCTTGTACAAATTTCACCACTTTGTAAATTTTTTGTAAAAATCAAATCATATCATATCAGAAAAAGTTCATTAACACTTTTCCTAAAGTGTTAACAACACCAAAAAAATCATAAACGACAAAACAAATCGTGAAGTTAAATTACTTCGCTTTCTTTAGGATTACAACCTATACAGGTGGTAAACGGAAGTTCTGACATTAAATTGTGAACTGAAAAGAGATCCATTCTTCTCTTCCGCCAGCTTGCGAGTAATCTTAACAGAAACGATTTCGGTTAACGAATCGATACCAAAAATATTTCCAAAAGTTTTTTTCGCACACACCCAAAAAGCCAAAAATATTTTGTTTTTCTGTTAATAAATACATAAAATACATTGTCGAAAACCAAGGCAGAATACCTACCAACTCGGGGTATAAACATTAATAAGTTCCCAAACCAAAGATAAAAATTTGCCTTTGTATCCTTGTGAATTCGTGTACCTTTTTCAAAGAAGCCATTCGTACTGTGATTATTGGTTTAAGTTCCCTGTTGTTTTGCCTCGGTCTTGTTTTAATTGATTTTGTTTTAAGTGCATGCGCACTCGTTCACAAACAAAACGTAATCATCAAAGAAACATACCCGAGTTACATACAGTTATTGAAGAACCAAAAAATAAAAATGGACGAGCCCCACCACCCCCACCTGACCCTCCCAAGGATGAGACAGCTCCCGATCTCCGAACGATGGAGGAGCTGTGTCAGCCTACCATGCACGGGAGAGGTGGACCCATTGAACCACTCACTATTGCGGCTACGGACTTTGGACTCAAGCACCACATGATCTAACAAGTCCAAAATTCGTGCCAGTTCCATGGATTTCTGGGTGACGATGCTAACAAGCATCTCGACAAATTTTTAACCGTCACCCAGAGCATGAAACAAAATGGCGTCACCGAAGACGGCCTTCGTCATCATGCGACTGCCTGGTTCGATCGTCTTCCAAAGAATTCGATCCACACTTTTGATGAGATGGTTACCAAATTCTTGGCTAAATACTTTCCACCATCCATGGTAACTAAGCTGAGGAATGATATCAGCAACTTCAGACAGCTTCCCGATGAGTCCTTATTTGAGGCATGGGAACGCTATAAGCTTGCTATTGATCAATGTCCCAATCATAATATGCTTCTTGTCACCATTATAGACACCTTCTACAATGGTTTGATATTTCGTCACAGTGACACCATCAATGCTTCTGCTAGGGGCACCTATATGAAAAGGACCCCTAAAGAGTGCTATGATTTAATCGAAAACATGACTGCCCATCACAATTTTTGGGATTCCTCAGCTGAGAGGAATGACTCATGTAAATCAGTCACTCCAGCAAACAATGATATACTTGTCCTTGCTAAAAATCTTGATGATTTGTCTACTGCAGTTTTACGTATCCATCAGTCAAATTAAAATCATCACGTCAAAGTTGTCAACCCAAGTTGTGAAACTTGTGGTGGTCCCCACCCGTACACTAAGTGCCCAGCCTCCGGTGGCTTCGCTCATGAAAACGTGTACGCAGCTCAAGGTTCCTACAATGCGGGAAGTAATTCTTACCAACCATAAGGGGACCGAAACCTTTTCAGCTATCGTTCCAATAACTACCTTGGACCACCCGGGTTTAATCAAGCTCAGAACCAGAATGCCCAAAACCGGAACCAAAATTTTAATCAAAATCAAAATCAAAACTGAATAAACCAATGTTTTCAAAACCAAGGGAATTTCAATTCCGGTCACAACCAGGCTTTTCAAAATCAAAACCAAGGAAATTTTAACCGTAATCAAGGTCATTTTAATCAGGGTAATAATTTTCAACAGGGTAATTTTCAACAAGGAAACAATTTTCAGGGTCATAACAATCAACATCAGGGAAATTTTCAAAACAACTGTGCTCAAAATTTTCCTAACCAAACTCAAGCCATTGTTCCAACTGGACCATCATACGATGAGTTGTTGAAACAGTTTATGAAATCCCAAGAAGAAATGAACAAATTGTTGGTTAGTGATTGGCTCTAAACGGTCAACCTAAACTGACCAGGGAATGGTCAACAAGGTCAAACTGCCTAGAATCAATCTCCGCAGAAGATAGTGGTTTCCCCGGGTCGTTATGTCCCGACGAGGTGTGGATGGTTAACAAACGGCTTTGTGATCGGGTGAATTTGGACGGAAAGGGGTTTGTGTGTGATTAAACTAAAGAATCTACAAGGAAATAGCTTAAACAAGCTATATGAATAAGATTGTGAAATCAGAAAAACCAGAAACGTGTACGTTATACTTAAATTTACGCTAACGTACGAAATAAAAAGTGAAAACTGAAATCTGAAAACCCACAGGGGTTGAAAATGACTTTTTTACAAACTAAAAGTAAAAAGAAAATTTAAAATGAAAATGAAATTATTAAAATGATTATTTTAAATATTTAAATACTATTTAATTAATTAAAACTATTTAAAAGGTAAATTAAACCTAATTTAAATAAACTAAAAATGATAAACACTACAAATTAAACTAAAAACTTGCAAAAATAATTTCTAAAACTTAAAATTAACTTGAAGAAAGTATAAAAAATAAAAATAAATATTTTTGTCTTTTTATGAGTTTTTTTATTAATTAAAAACTACTTATATTAATTAAGCTAATTAAACTATTTTAAATTACAAATAATACTAAATTAACTTAGAAAATTATGGAAAAATTCCTAAAACTATTTTATAATATTTAAAAGCTATAAAAAATATAAAAACTAGGTCTTACTTAATAAAAACTAATTATGCTATTTAAAACTTAATTATTGATTAATAATTAATAAAACTAATATTAAATGTAATAAATACCAAATGATAATATAAAAATCTGATAAAATTACTATAAATACTTTAATATAAGAGGAATTTAGGAAAAATATAAAAAAGCTAAGTACTGAATAAAAATCTAAAACTGAAAAATAAAATTTAAATTATATTAAATAGAAACTATCACTTAAAAATAAATTGCTTTTTCTTGGTTTTTCTTTTACAAACTTATTTTATACCTAAAAACAAACACTTTTTGTGAAAACAACTTTTTGGGAACTTAAAAATAAGCACTGTGTGAAGCAATAAGCCACACAGTTGACTATTGTTGACCAAGTGAGGAAAATAGCTCAAATGAGCTTTAGTGGGACCCACTCTTGATAATTCTGATCTAAATAAGTTATTTGAACATGATTAAGCTGGAAAAATCACTTGGGTACCACAGAATAAGCTATAAGCTAACAAAAAGCATTTTGATTTCTTGGTTGAGAACTGAAAAAGGTACAACTTTAAGAGGCTAGTTCAGGTGGGACCCAGGGGGTCCAAGGTCAAACAAAAGGTCAATACTAAGAGCCTACCAGGGGGGGAGTTCAAAGAACCAAAGTGGAAGGGTTGTGGACCACTATGGTGGCCAGAAAACTACCATCAAGTGGTGGTGTTGGTGGTGTTAACTGCTGCAGCAGGGCAGAGTCTCCCCTGCAGCCTACTTTGGGGCAAGCTGGGGCCCACACAAAAATTCCTAAAAATGAAGGAATGCAAGGATCTTGAAGATGAGCTGGGGGACTTCAATCCCAGAAAGGTTTACATCCTAAAACTCATCTGAAAATTCTATAAAATTCATGCACTTTTTGGAAAAACATGAAATGTGCAAATTTGACTTTTCAATGAAACTTGCTTATTTGACTTTTTTGGATTTTGATTGGTTATAACTGACTTAATTTGATGTGTTAAGTTGCATGAAGGCTAAATATGACTAAAAATACAACCTTTAAACAAAGTGGGTAAGGTTTGAGTAACTGTTGGGTGGGTTTGGGTGTGATTTTGACCTTTGTCCAAGCAACCCTAGATTTTTATGACTTGTATGACCTAAGTAAACCTAATGCATGTTAACTAAATTAAGAACAACAACTTAAACACCCAAATTCCCACAGAAACAAGCAAAGCCAAACACCCTTTTATATGTAACTGTTTTTGGTTTTCAAAGCAAACTAGTGATTTAAGCCATAAATTCTTGAATCAAACTACCAACTGAGTGAGATAAGATTATTAAAACACAAAGACACAGTGATAATCAACAAAACAAACTCCTACCCATAAAATGCAATTTGACTGAGGTAAATATTGAAACTAAGTAATGTGAGATTCTAATGAACAAACAAGTATTTTAAGCAACAAACATACTCAAATACACACCATAAGCAGTATAACCAAATATAAACACCCAATGACTTACTCTACAGTAAAAGGCCAAAATAAGAAATTGGCTTACAAGAGCTTCCAGGGTAGAGAGCTGAGAACCAAGAACCAATCTTATTACCTAAGGCTTCCCATTAAGCAACTAAACAAAAACCTTCCACAATTCACCTTGATCCTTGCATATACCTTTCTCCGCACTGATTTTTTATTTATGACCTATTTATTGAGTATTTTTGAGATTTTTATTAAACTTGAACTAAAACTGGTTTAAATGCCAAAAGTAACTTGCCAAGGCTTACTGTGAACTTAATTTAAGCTAATGGAACAATAACTCTTAACTTTTAATGGGATTAAAGCAACATGAGGTTTTTACTAACAATAAAATACAAATTATGAATTATAATTAATAAACTTGGAAATACTTGTTTAGAAACTTGAAATTAACAACATTACACTGATATTACACTTCTAAAGCTAATTGTACAAACTGGAATTGATAAAAAGATTAAATCGACATACTACACTACTTTCTAAAACTACAATAGCTAACCACACCACTTCCATCTTCTTTTCTTCACTTATATAGGTCCAGGGGGTCTTCCTTGACTTTCCCACATCCATTGGAGCCGTTGGATGAACTAACTTTGATCCCCACCGTTTAAATGAGATTTGGTGGGAAAGGCTCAATTGGCAGATTGAGTGGGTTTAGGTGAGGCATTTAATGAGGAGGGGTGTGGTAGGGTGTATTTATGATAGTTGGTGGAGTTGGTGAGGACAGTGGAGGAGGGGGGAGACATAGAAGCGGGGTTTAGGGGGAAGAAGAAAGGTGAACAGTGGTCGTTTGACCACTGTGTTTGACCCTGGGTGTTTATATTAAAAAAGGGAATGGGGATGGGCCATGGTTGTGGGCTGAGGTGTTGGATCAGGGGGTGTTGGACCAGGTTTTATATTGGTTTTGGGTGGATTGGATTAGTAATAAAGGTTTGGTTTGGATAGTAGCTAATATAAGCCCAAGGACCATTCATGTAACTTTCTGATTTTGAGGGGCCATTCCTGCCATATTTTCCATAAATAATCCAAGGACTAAACATGCCATGTTAAAATATCCCAAGGACCAATATTTGATATTTTTCCAAAATTTAACACCCGAGGACCAAAATTGCCAAGTTTGTAAAGTTGAGGGACCTGTTTTGCCATTTCGTGAAAACTTTCAAGGATCAATATTGAATATTTTTAAATTTCCAAGGACTAAAAATGGTTTTTCTTTCAAAAATATCCCACCAGGGACCAATTCTGCCAAAATCTGAAACTCCAGGGACCAAATTGTAAATTCTCAAAACTTTTCCAATTTTTCACCAAAGGACAAAATATGACAACTTATGATTGTAAAAGGACCTTTGGTGATAATTTTTCATATTTTGAATGACCAGGGACTAATTTTGTAATTTTATGAAAGTTGGGGGACTGAAACTGCCAATTTTACAAACTTTGTACGTTTTTCATTTGTTTTTGCTCATTTTCCATCTAAAACATATAAAACACAATTTTGAAATATTTTCAGTATTTTGATGCTTTTCTGAGTGTTTTTGTATGTTTTGCAGTTCAGATTTGACCAAAAATGATGAGTGTTTGTGCACTCATCAGTTAGCCAGATTTCCAAACTCAAGAAGTCTGTATATGATCGACCCTCGGGCTCAGGTACACTACCGAGCAACACGATCGCTAACCCGAGGGGCGATGTTAAGGCGATCACAACCACAAGTGGAGTTTCTTATAAAGGACCCATGGCTTTGTCTACCTCTTCTCCTATCCAGGTAGAGGAACGTGAAACTGAGGCTACAACAGACATGGTACTTCCCACTAACAACGGAGGTACCAATGACGTCCCTCCTCCAGTTATCCCAGTCCCGATCCCAAGAACAAGGGTCGTATTTGAACCTCCCGCGAATCCCGTTGAAAATCCAAAACCCAACCCAAAACCTTCAATTCTATATCCTTCTCGTTTACAAGATCAAAAGCCCCGCGAAAAAGCAAACCATCAAATGGAAAAAAATTTCCAAATTTCTCAAGATTTACACTTTGATATCAGCTTCGCGGATGCTATCCTCTTGATGCCCAAGTTTGCATCAACAATCAAAAACCTATTCAGTAATCAGGAAAAACTGTTCGAAATGGCAAAAACTCCTCTCAATGAAAACTGCTTAGCAGTTCTGTTGAAACAGCTTCCCGAAAAGCTGGGAGATCCCGGGAAATTTCTCATTCCATGCATATTCCTGGGAATGGTTGAATGCTATGCCTTGGCCGATCTTGGTGCCAGCATCAACCTGATGCCTCATTCAGTATGGAAGAAACTCTCTCTTCTGGAACTTACTCCCACCTGCATGACTCTTGAGCTTGCAGACCGCTCAATATCTCTTCCCCTCGGTATTGCCGAGGACGTATTTTTCAAGGTGGGAAAGTTCCATTTTCCAACAAACTTCGTGATTGTTGATTTTGATGCGGATCCAAGGGTTCCTCTCATTCTTGGAAGAGGATTCCTTAGGACGGGTCGTGCTTTGATCGATGTATTCGATGAGGAAATCACATTACGTGTTGGTACTGAGGCTATAACTTTTAACCTTGATCAAACCTCGAGATACTCCTCAAATTATGATTCTAAGTCAGTTAACCGCATTGATGTCATCGATGTTGCTACAGAGGAGTACTCTCAAGAAATTCTTGGTTTTACTGATGATTCTCCGAGTGGCAATTCCACTCCCTCCTCTCAACCTATCATTGCCAATTCTTCTCCTTCCCTCACTCCGTTTGAGGGAAGTGACTTCGTCTTGGAGGAAATAGAGGCCTTTCTCAAGAGTGATTCAATTCCCGAGGGAATTGGTAACCAAGAGATTGACCCGGAAAGGGATATACTTCTCCTTGAGAAATTGCTGAACGAAGATCCCTCTCCTCCTCCTGTTCTTTCACATACACTTCATAAAGAGGAAATAAAAAATGTCGAGAAACTGATGAATTTCCTGAGGTCGAGCTTAAGGACTTGCCTCCTCATCTTGAATATGCATTTCTGGAGGGTGATGATAAATTACCCGTCATTATTGCTAAAGACTTAAAGAATGAGGTGAAAACTGCTCTCATAAAGGTCTTGAAATCTCACAAGCAAGCAATTGCTTGGAAACTCTCCGATATCAAGGGTATTAACCCTGAATTCTATACTCATAAAATTTTAATGGAGGATGATTTCAAACCGGCTGTTCAACAACAGAGACGGGTTAATCCCAAAATTCATGAGGATATCAAACAAGAGGTTCTTAAACTTCTTGATGCCGGATTGATTTACCCTATCTCTGATAGTCCTTGGGTTAGCCCAATCCATTGTGTTCCAAAAAAGGGTGGCATTACTATCGTCACATATGATGAAAACGAGTTGATTCCAACTCGATTGGTTACAGGATGGCGTGTGTGCATTGACTACAAAAAGTTAAATGACGACACCCGAAAAGACCATTTTCCTCTACCCTTCATGGACCAAATGCTTGAGAGATTAGCGGGGAATGAGTAGTATTGTTTCCTCGACGGTTTCTCGGGTTACTTTCAGATTCCCATTGATCCGCAGGATCAAGAAAAGACCACCTTTACATGCCCCTACGGAACTTTTGCTTATAGACGTATGCCTTTCGGCTTATGTAATGCTCCAGGTACGTTCCAAAGGTGCATGATGGCCATGTTCCACGACATGATCGGGAAAACCATGGAGGTCTTTATGGATGACTTCTCGGTCATTGGGGATTCGTTCCAATCTTGTCTCTCCCATTTAGAAAACATGCTTAAACACTATAAAGAAACAAACCTGTGTCTAAATTGGGAGAAGAGCCATTTTATGGTCAAAGAGGGCATTTTCCTCGGCCATAAGATTTCCAAAAGTAGGATCGAGGTTGATAGAGCTAAAGTTGATGTTATAGCTAAACTGCCTCCTCCCACTACTGTCAAAGGTGTTAGAAGCTTCTTCGGTCATGCCGGATTCTATCGGAGATTCATTCAAGATTTTTCAAAAATCGCCCGGCCTATGACTCACCTCCTTGAAAAAGATGGTCCTTTCATCTTCTCACCCGAGTGCATCGAAGCTTTTCAAACTCTGAAGAAAAAGCTTACTGAGGCACCCATTCTTGTTGCCCCCGATTGGGACCTGCCCTTTGAACTTATGTGCGATGCTAGTGACTTTGCAATAGGTGCAGTCCTGAGGCAACGAAAAACCAAACACTTTCAGCCTATACACTATGCCAGTAAAACTATGATTGAAGCTCAAACTCACTATACCACTACGAAGAAGGAACTCTTAGCCGTGGTGTATGCCTTTGAAAAGTTTTGGCCATATTTAATCATGACTAAGTGCATAGTGTATACGGATCATTCGGCTCTGAAATATCTCTTTGCAAAATAAGATGCAAAGCCGAGATTGCTCCGATGGGTTCTCCTCCTACAAGAATTTGATATCATCATCCGTGATAAAAAAAAAAGGAGCTGAGAACCTAGCAGCTGATCATCTATCCTGACTAGAGAACCCTCACCAAGATGTCCTCGAGAAAAAGGAAATAAATGAAACCTTTCCCCTCGAAACACTCAATGTGATCTCTTATCATGGTGATTCTACTACCCCATGGTTTGCAGATTTCAAAAATTACCATGTGGGTAACTTCATTGTTAAAGGGATGTCGTCCCAACAGAAGAAAAAGTTCTTCAAAGATGTTAACCACTACTTCTGGGATGATCCCTATCTGTTTAAAATTTGTGTGGATCAAGTCATTCGGTGGTGTGTCCATGGCCAAGAAGCCATGGATATTCTCAAAGCTTGTCATGATAGACCCACGGGGGGACATCATAGCCCAAACTACACCGCCAAAAAGGTATTTGATTCTGGATTCTACTGGCCCACGATCTACAAGGATGCTCATGAGTTTGTCAAAACCTATGACACTTGTCAGTGCCATGGGAATATTTCTAAGAAGGATGAGATGCCTCAAAACGCCATCCAAGTCTGTGAAATCTTTGACATCTGGGGCATTGATTTTATGGGTCCATTCCCGTCTTCACGAGGGAATAAGTATATACTCGTAGCCATCGATTATCTGTCCAAATGGGTTAAGCAAAGGCTTTACCCACCAATGACGCCCGAGTTGTTGTAAAATTCCTGAAAGCTCTTTTTGCCAAGTTCAGAACACCACGTGCCATCATTAGTGATCGTGGTACACACTTTTGCAATGACCAATTTGCAAGAGTAATGCAAAAGTACGGTGTCACTCACCGTCTTTCCACCGTATATCACCCCCAAACAAGTGGGCAGGTGGAGGTTTTGAATCGTGGCATAAAAAGAATTCTGGAAAGACAGTAGGAGAAAACCGTGCCTCTTGGTTGGACAAACTGGATGATGCTCTCTGGGCTTTCCGTACAACTTACAAAACACCCATCGGGTGCACTCCATACAAGTTGGTATACTGGAAGGCGTGTCATCTACCAATTGAGATAGAGCACAAAGCCTACTGGGCCTTAAAACATGCAAACTTCGACCTTAAGATAGCAGGTGATCACCGCAAAGTTCAGCTAAATGAATTAAATGACCTTCGTGATCAGGCTTACGAGAATTCTTTGATCTACAAAGAAAAGACAAAGAAGATCCACGACTCAAAGATCAAGAACCGCGTTTTCAACGTTGGTGATCGAGTCATTCTTTTTAACTCAAGATTAAAGATTTTCTCGGGCAAACTCAAAACCCGTTGGTCTGGGCCTTTCACTATCACCAAAGTGTTTTCATATGGAACCGTTGAGTTATCTCAACCCGACGGTCCCAACTTCAAAGTGAACGGTCATAGGTTGAAGCACTACTTTGGAGGGGACATACCACCCATGGTTGTCCCGGATCTCCAGACTTTCCCCACGAACCAATGAATTTGGGGATCGAGTCAAGCTAGTGACTCGGTGAACAAAAACATTAGCATTCACATGGGTTTTCACCCATGTTTCTGATTTCTCTCTTCTTTCTAATAAATAACGCGAAGGGGCAACCTCTTCTACATCTTTTGTTTGTAGTTGTTGTGTTTGTACAGGTAATTGTTCCCGATGCATGAAGGCTCTCGTGCTCGTATTTTTGTCCTTACTTCATAAAAAGCTTCATCGTTCAAGAAATCTGATATCCTTAACTAACGTTATCTTTTGGCATAATTAATAAACGGCCTTAGATACAATGTAGGATGACCCTCGCCTTTGAAACATTTAGGACAATGTTTAACTTTAGTCTGGGGGTATCTTCGATTTGACTTGTGCCTTTCATGTGTCGTTTACTCATGCAACTCCGTTTTTCTTGAAAAATCCAAAAAATTGAAAAAATTCATCAAAAAGTACCAAGAAATTGAAAAAATTTGAAAATTTTCTACAAAAATATAATAAGTTTTGACACTTTGTTTGACTTTCCACTGGGTAGAGTAGGAATAGAAATTTTGACTTGACCGGGCATATTGAGCCCTAGCTTGTTCCCTTAACTCATTTGGCTAAGCGTCCACGAATATTATTACTTAATAGTTACCATCCGAGTATTAGACTAATTGACTAATCGCGCCAGCAATCTAGTGTGTGACTTGGTGATCATCCGTTATACAAATAACACGCCAGCGAGCCAAGAAGTGTGCTAGTGACCATCCGTTAGTTGAAGCATCGAAAGACTCGTGCCAGCGAGCTACCAATATAGAGTTTTTTTAGAAGTTAGATGCTAAATGTGGAGTAGTTGGTTCTCTTTAGAGCTCATCGTAGGTACTTGTGGCTTTTTGCTCCCACAAAATTGTCTCACCCTATATCTGTAAAAAATAATTAAAGACCTTATGTTTTGATGAAACTTAGTTCTTTATCTTCTTAAGAGAATCCTTGTTTTAAAAATTGAGTACACATCAAGGTCACGTAATAAATAAAGTTGAATCCTCATTTCAGGAACGTCTAGAGTGGAAATACCCCATGTTATGTAGGAAAAGTCAAGTTCAAAAAAAAATTATGAATAAGAGTGATTAGTGCTTAAGTGTTAGACAAAGTTGATGGCGCGTGAGGTGCATGTACATGGTCCTAGACCAGACACATGAGGTGCACGTGTATTTCTCCTCAACTAATGTCTATGAGTCTGTATGAATCCCAATTCCTTGATGTGTACCTCATTTTTAAAGCAGCGATTCTCGAGAAAAGATAGAAAACTACTTAGCGTTTTAATATGGTATCTTTATCGGAATAAAAAGTATCGAAACGAGAAACTATGAAGAAATTCATATCTCAACAAAAATAAAATAAATAGAGGAAAATAGGATAATGGGATCCAGAAGTTATTACACAAGTAACTTCCATGAGTAGTGTTAGCATCTAACTTATAATTAAGCTATGATTTCGTTTTTACGCTTAGCTTGGGAACTCGTGAAAAATCAGGGACGATGAATTCTATCCGTATGGACACTTTTCTCTGAGCTGTGTTTCCTACTCTGTGACCCTAAACGTTATTAAAAAATAATGAAAGTTAAACATCCCGTCGCACAACAAGTGTAAAAAGTACGTAAATATTAGTGTAGGAAATAAAACTGAAAAATGGAGCGCTCTCAAGAATAAATGATTTTGTACTCTCTTTTGAACATTTTGCTACTTCTTCAATGTCAGTAAAAAGAATTATGAAAATTATTTATCTTGTGGGGCGCGAATTGATCCCATTGGGTGAGGACACGCCAATACCTTAGTCTGGGGGATTTGGTGTGTGCTTATTCACACACCTTTTTCTGTCCATATTAAGACCAAAACAGACAGAAACTAACCATAAATGCCAAAGTTATTGTGTTTTTGTGTTTGTGATTGTGCAGGAATGGATATTTCAGAAATTGGCAAAAATCAAGCAAAAAAGGACAAAAACGAGCACAAGTTTGGAAATCATATCAAAAGCCAGAGCCGGGAAAGCAAATTACCACTTTTGAGCTCAGATTGTCAAAACACACCTTGAAGAATCACAAAATGCCAAAAATAGTCCTTGGAGCAAAAGTTTGCAAAATTGGCAAAAATGGTCCCTCAAGTTTGGAATTTGGAAGAAATGGCCTCTAAGAATTGGATTTTGGAAGAAAAAGTCAACTATGGCCCTTGGGAATTCACAAGTGTCAAGTTTGGTCCCTGGGTGAAAGATTTGAAAAAATTACAAGTTTAGTCCCTGAAGTTTCAACTTTAGCAGAAATAGTCCTTGGATTTCCAAATTTTAGAATATTTCACTTATGGCCCTTGGGTTATTCATATTTGGCAAGAAAAAACCCTTTGTGAACTTTGGAAGAATTACACTTTCAGCCCCTCTAAAATCAAAAAATTACAAATTGGTCCTTGTATTAACACTACACCAAACTGACTTCCTTTCTATTACTAAGCCACAATCCAAGTCCAACACCTATCCAAACCAACACCCTGATCCACCACACAAGCCCAACTAATCCCTAAGCCCAAAACACCCTCACCCCATTATTAATAAAAACGGGTCAAACTCCCTAAAACCACTTCCCCTTTCCCTCCCACACTGCAACTACCACCCCTGGTATTCATCACCTCCATCACCACTTACCTGTCACATCCCACCGCCCACTCCACCATACACCTACCCTTTACCTCAGCATTAAATGCCACCCCTAATTGGTATTTTACAGAGCAAATTGGCCAACAATTTTTCCCACCTCAGCATTAAATTGTGTTTCTCAGTACTTATTTAAGTATAATAAAGTAATTGCATGCTTTTGTGATTCTAGTTGTTCATTGGATTACTTTGTTGTTTCTATTTGTTGTTAACTACCAATTTAGCATAATAGTGATATTTAGGTATTTGATGTTCTTGTTGGTTTTTACATGCTCATTTCAGTTTATTGTAACATTATAAGTACTCCTGCATCAAAATCTTGGCCAGAATCAGCTAAATCTTTTGAAAAGCACAAAATCAGTTAACTATAAGGTGTGTTTAGATTAGTTTGTTTCCTTGTGTTCAGGGTGGTTGTTGTTGTGGTTTGCTGTTGCATCATGCTAGTTTAGGTCCTAATAGCTCATTCAAGTAATAAAATCCAGTGTCCTTTGAACAAAAGTAAAAAATCTCTTTTCAATTTCATTTTATGTTCACTGATGAGGTTTTAAACCACATAATCATTAAGATCAGTCCATAAGTTGTTGTTGTAGCTTATTTTAGTCTCATTATAACTTTAACAACATAATCAGTCAAAAGATTAGGACCAAAGTTCATAAAAGTCAACTGAATCAATAATCTTAAAAAGTCAAAAATCTCTTTATTGTCAGTTTTAGCAAAAGTTGTGAGATTTTTATTGATCTCAATATTAAGTTTTAGCTTGTAATCTTAGAATATTAATCTTTGGTAGCTTGTATTTACTGGACTAATTTTTGTTTATTTTTAGAATTTTATATCACTGCTTATTAGCTAGTTCTTTTAAGCACTTTTTCAAAATCTCCCCTGCACTAGGGGAGACTTGTGTCTTAACCAGTTTTCTATTAGCTTTTATCTTGTTCACTAAATAGCTTTAGCTTGTGATTATTGATGTTTTGGATAGACCTTCTGGCTAGCTTGTTGTTTATGTGCTTATCTTTCCATTTCATGCTAATTATGATTGCTTATTTTGTCTCTACGTTTTCTCAAAACCACTCACTACACTGAGTCATCAGAGTAGTTGAGCACTTTTCATAAGCTCATAGAAAGCTCTCTAGTGATCTTTAGCTTGTGTGGTTTGGTTCCTTGTGAAGCTCATCCACCAGTCTCAAAAGTTCAGGGTTTATTTTGCACTTGCAAGCTTATTTGATAAGTTGTTTAGTCCTTTGTAGCTTGTCCCATTTCACTGCATACACTGCTTCATCAGTGTAATTTAGCTCATTTCATAAGCTCCTCATAAGCTAATTTGTGGACCATATCCTGTGAGCTTTGACTTTTTGGAAAGCTCTTAAGCCCAGCTTGCTAGTTCTAGGTTTATTTTTGGCTTTAGAACTTATTTGATAAGCTTGAATCAGCCTTGAAAAGACTTGCAGGCCTGCTTGAATCTGTGGGCTTTGGATTTGCTTATTTCTTAATCCTATCTTATCATTGTGCTTTTTCTAGTTGATTTGGCTTCCTGTAACTTGCTTGTGGTTTATTTTACCTTTAGTGCAGTAGTGGTAGCTTTTATTAAGCTTATTAAATCCATTTGAGCTTATTTAGTGAACTGTCAAGCTAATAAGCTTTCAAATAGCTTATTTTTAAGTTTCAAACATTTTGTCTTTGTAAAAGTTAGTTAAATATCCGTATTAAATAGATTTGTAAGGGAAAATCCAAGAAAAGCCAACTTTAAAAATAGTGATAGCTTTTATTTAAGCCATTTGGCTTATTACTCAGCTTTTTCAAAAAGCAATTTTCCATCTTATATTTTTCCTAAGTTTCTTATATATTAAAATAGTTTCAGAAAAATTTTCATAATTTTCTGAGTTTATTTTAGTTTAATTAGTTTTAATTAAAAAACTAAAATATTAATTTTCTCTCTGCTTATTTATAAGCAAAAGTATCTTTTTATATTTTTCCTAGCTTTTATAATTAATAAAGTATTTTTAGAAAAAATTTCATAATTTTACTGCACATTTAGTATTTTTCATAATTAAATTAGTTAAAATAGATTTTAATTAATAAATAAGTAAATAATTAGTAAAATAGTTTAATTATAATTTTTATAAACTTTTTATAATTTTTTAGGATTCCTGTAATGGTTAATTATTTTTATACAAATTTTCATATTTTTTTATGTTACTTTAGTATTTTTCTTAAATTTAAATTAGTTTAAATTAATTATAAATAGTTTTTAATTAATATTAAATAATAAAATAATCAAAAAAATAATTTTCTTTTTATTAAAATTTTCTTTTAATATTAAGTTTGTAAAAATTTCATTTTCACCCCCTCTAGTTTAAATTTGCTTAAAACTCACATTTTTCCCAGCACGTAATCGTAATTGTATTTAATTCAGTTTCCGTTTATTACTTATCTGTTCCTGTAATTGTTAATACTGTTTATTTATCTTAATCGAAATCAACTCCAGTAGTATAATTAACTCTAAATCATTATTTGTTACTGATGAGGTGAAAAATAAACCGTTTTTAGGGGGTCATTTAAGCCGAAATTGGAATTTATTTGATCGAATATTGCCCTAAATCATTCCTTTTGTGATTTGGGTACTTTGGGAGTGAATTATGAAAAAAGAAGCATTTTGGACGTTTTTGGAGCATAAAAGTGAAGAAAACGACAAAGACTTAATTTTCCTTGCTGGGAACAGTACCTAACGGCGTCAAGAAGGAAAATATGACGGCGTCAGGAGTAAAATGCATGACGACCCAGAGAAAACGTGACGGCGTCAGAAGTAGGGCGTCAAGAGTTATTTTGGTGATGGCCTGGAGCAGAATTACACATGACGGCGTCAAACCTAGATCTAGGCATTCCGAGAACTTTATTGGCGGCGAGATGACGGCGTCAGAAATTTCCTCTTGACGCCGTCACCTCACAAAATCTATATATACTTTTCTATTTTTCATTCATTAAAGGAGGAACTTGTGTGGAGAATACTAGGGCTGAACCTAATAAATCCTAGGTCGTTTGTAACAGTATTTTCAAGGGTTTTCACCCTTTGAAACCCTTCATGTTCAATTAAGATAAGTCTTCTTTCAATTCATTCAATATGTCTATGTGTTGTTTGAATATATCTTATGCTTGTCTCGATTTTAACATGCTAGGCTAGATCTTTTGTGCGTTTGCTTGGATGTAATGAAACCTAGATGTTGATTATAGGTTGATTGCTTGTTTATAGTTGTAATGGATGAATGATTTCAATGTTAGGCTTAAGAAAAATGGCAGATCTCCATTGTGTAACTTGCTTGAACGTCTTAAGAAACATGAACCGATGTGTACTAGGTTTTTATGGTTGTATTTAATGCATGAGCGAATTCTAGTGATCCCATGTTAGGAGCTTCTTAGCCGGCTCGACATAGGAGTGAAGTAGGAGCTTATAGAATTGGGGAAGTAAGTACACCACCCCAAGAATGGTATTAAGGAATACAATCTGTCATCCACGCAACTATAACAAGTAATTAACCTGTAAAAGATATCTAGGGAGTAGTGAAATCTAAGTAAACACCATTCTCCCACATATTGCTCACACCACTAGTTTAATTTAGTTTATTTTCATTTTTATTATTTTATTTTGATTGCATCTTTAGTTATTGGGTTAGTTGACTAGCAACTAATTCCGACCACTCTTCCAAAACCCGAGATTTTACTTGCTTTTATAAAACATAAAAAAACACAAAAAGAATCATCCCTCACCTCTAGACCTAGTTTTTAGGCTTTCTAATCCTAGCGACACTATTCCTGAGTTGAACGATCAATCCCCCGGTACTTGTCACTATACTATACTACAACGATCAGGTACACTGCCTGGTGGGGGTTGTAAGCTTCTCGAGATCCCTCGAGAGGTAAAGCCTGGTGCAATTCCCACGCATCAGTTTCTTCCCTCAATCATTTAATCTCTTAAAACGTTTCTAAAATACACTTTCAATCTCGCTGGGACATAACGACCTGGTAAAACATTGTGCTTACACCGGATCATAAAGTGATCTCTCCTCTCCCTCAGGGTTGACCTGTTGACCAACCTTGGTTAATTTGGACTGACTGTTTGGGAGGAGTCAGTATACTACTCTTATACCAATTGTAGAACCGTAGAGAGGGGGTGAATACGGTTTTTTCGGCTTCTTCGAAGTTTAAAGACTTCAAGCCTCAAAGATCAACAAGTGGTTATACAAAAATAACCACAAGCACGAGCACAAGTATATAAAGCAAGTAAACAACACAACGATATATACTGGTTCGGGATGGAGGGTTTATACCATCCGTACATCCAGTTGCGAATCCACGATACTCTACTATTCACTAAGAATAATCCTTTTGGTGGACTATAAACCGTTACAACTGCACTCCACCGATATCCACTAAGATCGGTGCTCACCAAGAAAGAGCTACTCCTCAACGGTATTCCTCCCTCGGAAACCACCCAAAAGAACCTCGTGATTCGACTTCACACTAGTGTCACTAAGACCACTATTAAGGTCACTAAGACCACCAAGACTTCCAACCGGAAGTATTAAACCCCAACCAGATCCCCAATGATCTTGGCTTGGTCACCAAGATACAAGACTTCAATCTAGATCCCCAATGATCTAGGCTTAGTCACTAAGACACAAGACTTCCCTTAATCAAGCCCTAACCTAACCTAGAGACTCTATTCTAGTAGAAAGGGTATAGATAAGAAGACCCTCGACACAATCACAAGAGTGGATTATGTTCTTATGATTCTTCCCTTGCAAGAATATGTGTTCTTTCAAATGATGTTAGTATATATGAAAGATTAAGAATACAAGATAGAATTAGAGGATTAGAGAGAAAGAATATAGAGAGAAAGAATAATGACAAGGGGTGAGGAATACAATAGGCAATGGTGGGTATTTATAGGCAAAAATCCCAAAGTGGGAAAATGTTAACGAGATTGGCGCGTCAGAGCGCCAGCAGCACGCCAGGACCACTGTAACATTTTTCTTAGGATGTTTGTCTTTTAAATATCCAACCTTTCTAAACCCCCAATTGTACTTCACACATGTAGACCTTAACATTAATCATTCTAAAGGTCTACCAACTCAAATAGACAACTTGTAAAAATGTTTTGTGAAGTATTTAAGAGAAACCAATTATCAAAGAGAGAAGGATAGAAAGGATAATTGGATAGGGGTAAATTGGGTATTCATCACTCGGCATAGGAAGAAGGAAAGAATATAACAATAGGATATTCCTTTGCATGGTAATGAAGTGTTGATGTTAGAGAGGGAAGAATTTGAATTTGAAATTCAAATGGTGTGAGAAGTAGACGTGAGAGAGTAAGGTTGGGTTAGGTTGAACCATGGTTGAGATAGAAGAGTAACCATGGTTGGATGAGAAGAGATTGTATTGAGAACAAACCATGGTTAGGTTAGAAGAGAAACCATGGTTGAGTTAGAGAGGATATCTAAGGGAATATTCATCCTTGGAGAAGAGGGTGAGATGAAGGGTTGTGAAAACTTTGGGTGAGTTGGATTGGATGTGATGGTTTGGAGCCTTGGTTTGAAATTCAAATTGAATTTGAAAGAGAATTCCCCATGTGTTGAAATAGAAGTGAAGAGATAAGGTGGTGAGTTGGATTGTGTAAGAAGGATAAGATTGGAGATGTGATGGGGAGCCTTAAGGATGAATTCAAAATTTGAATTAGGCATGTGATGAAATGAGAAGTGAGTTGGCTAGTGTGTCTAAGAGTAGGAAGGTTGTGAGGGGAGTGTGTAGAATTTGAAATATAGTTGTTGGAGTGTAAAAGATGAGTTAGATTGTGTAAGAAGTTGATTTGATGAGGAGCCTAAGGAAGGAATTCAAATTTGAATTGTGTTAGAGTGGGAGGAGGTTGTGAGTGAGGAAAGTAGTATGTGAATGAGTGAGTTGTGTAGTGTAATAAAGCGATGTGATGGTGATTAGATGGGGAGCCTTTGGAGAGGATTCAAAATTCAAATTTTGTATGCCGGAGATTGGGAACTGAGGTGGTTTGTGGAGAAGGTTTATTTGAGTTTGAAATGGAGGGTTGGATGAGGAAGATGAAGAGGTGGATAATTCTTAGTGGTCGGATTAAAATTGTTGTAAAGAGAATGTTTGGAGGATTTGGTGTGGGAATGTGGGAGACAAGAAGTACACAAAGTACAAGGAATATTAGAGAATGTTGGGGATAAGGTTTGGGAGGATTTTGAAATGGTTGGAGGGTTTGTTTGGTATTGAGATTAATTAAAGGATTGATTAGGAGTTAATCATAATGTAATTAAGAAAGAAAAGAGTTGAAAATTATGATTATGGGTTAAGAAGAGCATGAGAAAATCAACAGTTACTTATAATCTCAAGTAACTCAACGTCGAGTATTCATAATCTCATAACTTGTGAATTTCCACGACTTGAAGTACTCAATAATCACATTGATGCAAACAAGCTAAGTGCTTTGCATCGTTGTAAAGCATATCCCATACAGGCAAAAGATGCGTTTATGCAAAGGGACCTTTAACTTAGTTTGACCAATAAGGAAGTAAACTTGTTACGTGATTAGAGAAGACATAAGCACGGGTTATGGCCATACGAATACTTTCACTTGATATTACATGAAGTATATAAGCTCCTTAGGTTTAGAAAAGCCTTGGCTAGAGGCATTTGTCAAAATACTTGAGTTGGCGTTTTGCCGAAAATGGGTATTTGAAAACTTGGATCTATCTAATTCTAAACTCGTTTCTAGTGTTCCCAATTAAGCACACAACATATTCATACCTGTATTGAAAGATCCACATTTGTTGGGTAAGGGGAAAACCGACTTTCAAAATTCGTCTCGAGCCATACAGAAAGCTTGCGCGCTGCTGGCGCATTGGAGCGCTGGTAGCACACAAGGAGCAGATATTGAGACGGGAAAATTTTGGCTAACGTTTGTTATTTTATGTGTTTTGAGGGTTTATTTGTGATCACTAAAACATAAGGAGACCTAGTCAATGTTGTCCCAACAGAGTGTTATGTCGGAAGTGTATAAGTAGGATGATTTATGATTTCCTTATTTAAATTGATTGGGACGTCTTTTTATTAAATACGGGCAAATGGGACAAAAAGGCACTAAACTTATGGTCCGTTTTCAATCAGTATCCTCTTCTTTTTTTTTTCTTGCATAGAAAGGCGGCCAACAAAAATTTTAAGCCGATTTAGGTTTTTTAGTAACTTTCGTTAACCCACTTCCACTAGTACAGATATGACCTTTCGTTACACATGATCGATTTTGAACTGTCACACGGTAACATATTTACGTGACTAAATGGACGAGAATAAAATAGACAGCCACACTTGATCCGACTTGTGTGACCATTTCGGAAAATATATGTCACACATTTGTGTATTTATGTGATTAGAGGGTAACTGGTAGATATTTTTTGATTATTTAGTCACTTTTAATTCAGGACGTGTGACAGACACAAATCAACTTGAAAGATTAGTCACACTATATATTTACATATGTGACAAATATATGTCAAACAATTTGTAATACCCCAACCCAAAAGGGCTAAAGTGTAACATTATGGGGTCAAATAAGAACATAAGCAAGTGGAATACATTAATAATACAGGGTTCACAAAACAGATCTAAAGAAAAATAAAGGACTAATTCTAAGCATTTCAACTTCCAATTTAATTACAAGTTAAGAACCAAGAGGGAAAATCTCTAAGTCTATCTCTAATCCATGGGGAGCTATCAACAATGTAGTCCACTAAGAGCTCCTAAGCACTCTTCACCCAACCCAGCTTCCTTCTAAAAACCTGTCGCAGGAAAAGAAATACGGCTGAGCTTAAAAAGCCCAGTGAACAGATATAAAATAACGATAACTAATAACAAAAGGAAAGCGAAGGTGAATAAGACATAGGTCCAAGCGAACCTGCTGAGATAGAGATAAAGAATATGGAAACATTGAATATGATCAAAGGGAAATATGGATAATGGATATCAAACAATCAACAAAATGAAATGAGTCATAAGTGTAAGCAAAAGAAATAAAGCAAGCATAAGTTAATTACATTAGAGATAACAAGATATTAAGAATCATAGAGAAGTAGAACAAATAGGAATGCCAGGCAATATATATATTAAATGTACATAGGAGTCATGACCTCCATTGTACCAAATGTGAAAGGGGTGTATTGCACACACACCAAAACATTCACCAAATAATACTAAACTGAGTACCTAGGATGCATCCATACGCCTCCTGCAAAACAGATATATATATATACCAAGATCTAGGCTAAGTAAACATATACAATAATAAATATAGGCCTGAATAGCTAGCTTAAAGGGAACGTTGTGGACTAAAACCCACTTCCACAGATAGTGTCAATACCACTGGTGCATCAGTGGCAAGGCCATGGACTCCCCATAACTGGCTAATAAGTCTAACACATATAGGCAAAACAAATAATAGGCATAGAAGTAGGAAATGCTATAAGGAAAGAAACTATAGCATGCAAATGAGTATCAACTCATATCAAATCACACGGATCAACAAATAGGAATCATACAAAGGGAACATAGCAATGGCTTAACTGAAATGTTCATAATCAAAATAACGAATCGATAATAAAGGATCAAGTCATGAGAGAGAAAGCACCCTTACTGAAAAGGGTAAAATATTTGTACCTCGAAATCAAATGCAAAAATGAAACAAAGAACAAGAAGGGAAGGCAGATCACTCCTTCTTCAGACGATCTACATAATAAAGGTTTAAATATTACTTAACTGCTCATTAAAGACTCAACTGATTTTAGGTTGTCAAAATTAGGGTTTACTTGTGATAAGTTTTTCCAGATTAGGTTTAGGGTTTCCTCTTTACAAAATTAGAAGTTTTAGGTTAAGTATTGCCTAATTAGGGTTTTAAGTTTACTTTCCAAAAATAGACTTTCCATGAATAGAACTTTCTAAAAATAGTAACTTTCCAATTTTAGTTGTTTTATCCAAATTAGGTAACTTCCTAGTTTTAGCAGGTTCCCATATTTAGTAAGTTTCCATATTTAGAAAGTTTCCTTAGTTAGTAGGTTTCCACAATCAGTAATATTAGTCATTCATGATTATAATCAACGTTTGGATAAGTTAAGTGTTCAAAATGTTAATTATGCAAGATTAAGGTTTATTTTGGTAGTTTAACATATTTTAGGGTTAATAATATCAATTACATAAGTTTAGGGTTTAATATGTACAAGTTTACTCATTTCACACATTTACCCCTTAAGTTTCATTATTTACAACTTAGTCCCTTAAGTTTAATTAATTACAAAATGTCCCCTTAAGTTTAATTATGTTCAAAACCTTCCTTAACGTCAAGTTAATTGGAAAATCATAGCTTATGATCAATTTCACCTTCCATGACCAAGTTATAAACTTAATTAGTCTTTTAGTTGTATTTTCAGCTTTTATTCATAAACAGGTCACCACTTTCCGAATTTTTAGACCACATCAGAACTCAAAAGTAAAATTCACCAAAATTCACACATATACTTCAATGTCTTTAGAACCTACAAGAATTTTACCAGAATTTATTTCTAAGCATAAATACCCTCACAAAAAATCATTTACCCAGACCTGTCCAGAAAATGAACTGCAGAACCACTCCGAAAGTTGGCCATTGGTTTACCCATTTAAACACTTCAAAAAACTTTACAAAAATTCTAGAAGGTCACACATATACCAAATATCACTCCTGAAAAAGGAGAGCCCTTAACTCTTTATGGTTTGAAAATTAAAAATCCCATACTCCAACTGATTTTATGTTCCCAAAACTCAGGTTTGACACACGATCCCATAGAATTCAAAAAGCCTACCTCCCGACCTCCAATGACCATGAAACTTACATTTCCAGAAAGTAGACAAGTAGTACTTATGTTTAGACTCAAAAATCAAGCAAAGAAACGTTGGTATCATCAAGATTTACCCCGTTCAATCCGACCCAAATTTTCTGACAGAAACTATTCACAAAAATCACCACAAACCATAACTCTTATAACCCAAATCAACCCTCAATTAATGCCTAGGGTTTCTAATCTTTTAACACATCATTAATAGCTTATTGTGACAGATAATTAGGGCTTTATTATGGTTATATTCGGGTCGACATGGGGCTGGAAGGATGACACAAAAACAGTCCACAAAACCGAGACAAAAATAGTTTCAGCAAGCATAATGTTCATGATTTCATGTGCATATTTCATGTGTATGTCCTTTTAAAAATACATTCGATTCAACCCTTGTTAACATAACGATTTCCATACGTGAAAGGAACAAAGAAACAAGAAGAAAATATCGAAAGATTACCTAAGCTTGAATGTGAAAGAATTCGAATGACAAAGGAAACAAAAGAAGTCGAAACCAACACTCCTTGAACCCTTCGTGTACAAATTGATATACCAAACTGAAGAACACTCCAATGCCTTGCTCTTGCACCCTCTCTTGTTGTTCGAATAGAAGAAGAAGATCCAGGAAAAAGAATAAGCCGCTACTTGTTTCCTAAAAATTAGATTTAGGGTTTTAAAAGAAAACGTGTAGTGTTTGTTTGTGAAAAAAAAATAATGACCGGCCTCCGTGGTAATTTCGAATGGGCTAGGCCTAGGAGGTCATGGGCTTAAGTTTCATGGGTCATGGGATGAGCTAGAGTTAGTTTTAGTAGCGTAACAAAAGAAAAAGGCCCAAAACAAATGTCCACGAAGCGTAAATAGTTTTCCTCGTATTTTATTTATGTCACAAAATTATTTTGGAATTCAAAATTGTTCAAAGATTTATAATATGATGTTTCGTTAAAATTTTATGGACTTATTGTTAATTTGTTAAATAATATTCGTGTTTTTAATTAATTGTATTGTTATTTAGAAATTTTCAAATTATACCCAAAATTAGGGTTATGAAATTAGGGTTTGACAACTCTTCCCCTCTAAAAGAAAATTTCGTCCGCGAATTTGAAATGAAGAGATCAAACGGAAAAGTACCAATTCACGAAATGAAACGGAAGTGATTAACTTGTTCAGAATAGTTTCTCCAAGGAAATTTAACAAACAGAAATAAAATAGGATAACTCCAGGTTCTCCACATAAAAAAATTTTGATCCAACAAATTCGAAATGAACATGGACAAATGATAGTCGTAATCTCACAAAGAGATATGTGAACATCAGATGAATCTGGAAAGAATACGGAAGGGAAACTAGATGATATAAAACTCCACAAATCGAATCAGGTTCTGAACGAATTAAGGAGCTTGCTAAAATCAGAAGAGCATATATCGAATTATCAGTCATACCAAAAGTATCCTAAAGAGGTTGGTAACCTAATCGTATTAACTATTAACTAAGCATAAATCGGAGTATCGAATCATATCAGAATGTATAATGGGATAGGTAGGATAATCGAACGGATAGAATGAATCTAAGGACTAGTGTATCATGAACCAAATTTTCCTTAATGCCAACACGTCTAACTCTTTTGTACGGTAACATCATACGGGACACACAAATTCCTGTCTAAACTTTCAAACTTCCTCTTCCACAATGACAACAAATCCATCAGTCATTGTAATCAACTCCAAACATTCAATGAGCGGCTTCTCGAGTTGATTCAATCGAAGGTGTTCTCCATTTCCATTCATACACTATCTGAAAGGACAAACTTTGTCACTTGTATGCCATCGATCTTAATGAGCAAACACAATCAGACCACACACTTGTCAACTTCCTGCTCAACACTTCTTCCAAGTCCGAATAGTTGTTCTACTTATCCATCAGTCTGTCGGTGAAAAGCATTCCTATACTTGAGTCTGGTCCCTCAAGCCTCCAGTAGTTCTCCTTGGTATTGTGAGGTAGCAACGCAAATCTCTAACACGATCACTGCAGGTGTGCTAAGTAATTGAGAAATATTCTGCCGGAGGATTTATGCCAACTTGCTAACCGAATACACATTCTAAGAGGCAAAAGTGAGCTAACTAACTCTACCATAACTCAAATTATGTCATTCTTTTTAAGTGTGCGTGGAGATTTTGTTACCAGGTTCATGAAAATTCTAATCCTACTTCTAAGTCGAAAAGTCCATAAGTTAAAGGAACTCCCTTGCATGCTGAAGTTCAATTTTGACTTGTTAACATACTAAGCACATCGTCACTAATGTGATCACAACCAGTTTCATGCCATTCCATCTTAAAATTCTGCTTAGATCCCTTATACATCTTAGTACAACTAAGAGGGATAGAGAAAGTAAAAATGTGCCTCAATCACAAAAACTTCTCTCCAGTCTTCTAACACAGATCATAGTTCTCCATCTAGCTCCCGAGCTTCTAAAATTTGTAATTGGATTCAACCTTCATGTTCGCCACGACTCAACTTCCCTAAGTTCTAAGTCTTGATTCTCTTAAGCACAATCTCCAAGACAAACCAAAACTTCAAATTTCTTCCTAAATGCATCTGCCACTAAATTTACCTTGTAAGATATGTCTTCTAATCTTAAGAGCAACCACACTGCCACCAATTCCAAGTGATGCATTGAATAATTCTCCTCAAACGGTTCTAATTGTCTTGATGCACAAGCAATAACCTTCCCGTGCTGCATAATGGCATAACCAAGTCTTTTCTTGAAACGTCCCGAAATTGGTACAAGCTGAAAGTATGGAAGTTGAAGCTAATTTCTATTTCAGCTTTTTCAAAACTCTATTCTCATCCAAACTAAGCTTCTCTTCTTTACTCAAAAAATTCATCAACGGTAACGCAAGTCGTGAATATCTTCCAACCAATATCATGCTTCCAGAATATACAAATGATCCTCATATTTCCACATAATACGAAAATGATTCTCATGTTTCTTCTTCGTCTCTAAATGTACTAAGATGTCATACTATGACAACTTTGCCTAAGTACTCACGAAAACACGATTCATCACGTACATAAAATAGTCAAAGCATCAGCTAATATATAAGCATCATTAATAATCATAGAGGCCGTTACGAATACGAAAGGAAATTCTAAGAATACTTCAAGCCATAAATCCATCTAAAGGAAAAATCCGCGTACTATAATTGATCAGATACATCATCGATTCAAGGTAGGGAATAATGGTTTCTAACAGAAATACGGTTCAGCTTTCAGAAGTTCATACAAGTCTCCTACTCTCATCCGTCTTCATTGCGAATGAAACTGAATCACTCCAAAGAGATATACTAAGACAAACAAACCATTTCATAGCTTTTGGTTGCCACTCCTCCAGTTCTCTCAATTTGGCTAGTGTTGTTCAATATGGAGTTTCAAAATCAAGCAAAACATCGTTCTTATACGGATATGGTTCTGTCTCATCAAAGTTTTACTGTTCTCGGGTACTTCTCAAAGATATCCCATGATACCCATAAGTTCAAGTTATATGATGTAATGGTTATTACGTTGGCCAGGTGTCATAATACTTGCATCATATAAACATGCCTTTATGGAAATCATTTTCAACCTAGAGTCGTGACTAAACAATCTCTCAGTGCTAGGTCAAAGCAAATTCACAACCTGGTGTAAATCATGGTGGTTCATTCAGCGATTACATCAGAAAAATTCGGACTGCCAATTGACTCTCAAATGCCTTATAGTCTACCCAATCCTCACCGGTCATAACTTAAGTTTCAGAGTGGGAATCCTAAAGTAAGTTCTCAAAGGTTGTTTCATAACTCCTATGGTGAAAAACCAAGTGGGCCTAATACTCACAGGTCATAGCCTAAGCTCTACGGGTTTTGAATCCGCCGATCAAACCTGTCTCTGATACCATAATTGTAATACCCAAACCCAAAAAGGGCTAAAGTGTAACATTATGGGGTCAAATAAGAACATAAGCAAGCGGAATACATTAATAATACAGGGTTCACAAAACAGATCTAAAGAAAATAAGGGACTAATTCTAAGCAGTTCAACTTCCAATTTAATTACAAGTTAAGAACCAAGAGGGAAAATCTCTAAGACTATCTCTAATCCACGGGGAGCCATCAACAATGTAGTCCACTAAGAGCTCCTAAGCACTCTTCACCCAACCCAGCTTCCTTCTAAAAACCTGTGAAATGCGGCTGAGCTTAAAAAGCCCAGTAAACAGATATAAACAAACGATAACTAATAACAAAAGGAAAACGAAGGTGAATACGACATAGGTCCAAGCGAACCTGCAGAGATAGAAATAAAGAATATGGAAACATGGAATATGATAAAAGGAAAATATGGATAATGGATATCAAACAATCAACGAAATGAAATGAGTAATAAGTGTAAGCAAAAGAAATAAAGCAAGCATAAGTTAATCACATTAGAGATAACAAGATAATAAGAATCATAGAGAAGTAGAACAAATAGGAATGCACAGCAATGTATATATATATATATATATATATATATATATATATATATACATATATATATATATATATATATATATATATATATATATATATATACATATATATATACATATATATATACATATATGTATACATATATATATATATATATATGTATATATACATATATGTATATATATATGTATACATATATGTATATATATATGTATATATATATGTATATATATATATATATATATATATATATATATATATATATATATATACATTGCTGGGCATTCCTATTTGTTCTACTTCTCTATGATTCTTATTATCTTGTTATCTCCTATGTACATTTAATATATATATATATATATATATATATATATATATATATATATATATATATATATATATATATATATATATATATATATATATATATATATATATTAAATGTACATAGGAGTCATGACCTCCATTGTACCAAATATGAAAGGGGTGTATTGCACACACACCAAAACATTCACCAAATAATACTAAACTGAGTACCTAGGATGCATCCATACGCCCCTGCAAAACAGATATATATGCACCAAGCTCTAGGCTAAGTAAACATATACAATAATAAATATAGGCATGAATAGCTAGCTTAAAGGGAACGATGTGGACTAAAACCCACCTCCACAGATAGTGTCAATACCACTGGTGCATCAGTGGCAAGGCCATGGACTCCCCATGATTGGCTAATAAGTCTAACACATATAGGCAAAACAAATAATAGGCATAGAAGTAGGAAATGCTATAAGGAAAGAAACTATAGCATGCAAACGAGTATCAACTCATATCAAATCACACGGATCAACAAATAGGAATCATATAAAGGGAACATAGCAATGGCTTAACTGAAAGGTTCATAATCAAAATAACGAATCGATAATAAAGGATCAAGTCATGAGAGAGAAAGCACCCTTACTGAAAAGGGTAGAATATCTGTACCTCGAAATCAAATACAAAAATGAAACAATGAACAAGAAGGGAAGGCAGATCACTCCTTCTTCAGACGATCTACATAATAAAGGTTTAAATATTACTTAACTGCTCATTAAAGACTCAACTGATTTTAGGTTGTCAAAATTAGGGTTTACTTGTGATAAGTGTTTCCAGATTAGGTTTAGGGTTTCCTCTTTACAAAATTAGAAGTTTTAGGTTAAGTATTGCCTAATTAGGGTTTTAAGTTTACTTTCCAAAAATAGACTTTCCATGAATAGAACTTTCTAAAAATAGTAACTTTCCAATTTTAGTTGTTTTATCCAAATTAGGTAACTTCCTAGTTTTAGCAGGTTCCCATATTTAGTAAGTTTCCATATTTAGAAAGTTTCCTTAGTTAGTAGGTTTCCACAATCAGTAATATTAGTCATTCATGATTATAATCAACGTTTGGATAAGTTAAGTGTTCAAAATGTTAATTATGCAAGATTAAGATTTATTTTGGTAGTTTAACATATTTTAGGGTTAATAATATCAATTACATAAGTTTAGGGTTTAATATGTACAAGTTTACTCATTTAACACATTTACCCCTTAAGTTTCATTATTTACAACTTAGTCCCTTAAGTTTAATTAATTAAAAAATGTCCCCTTAAGTTTAATTATGTTCAAAACCTTCCTTATCGTCAAGTTAATTGGAAAATCATAGCTTATGATCAATTTCACCTTCCATGACCAAGTTATAAACTTAATTAGTCTTTTAGTTGTATTTTCAGCTTTTATTCATAAACAGGTCACCACTTTCCGAATTTTTAGACCACATCATAACTCAAAAGTAAAATTCACCAAAATTCACACATATACTTCAATGTCTTTAGAACCTACAAGAATTTTACCAGAATTTATTTCTAAGCATAAATACCCTCACAAAAAATCATTTACCCAGACCTGTCCAGAAAATGAACTGCAGAACCACTACAAAAGTTGGCCATTGGTTTACCCATTTAAACACTTCAAAAAACTTTACAAAAATTCTAGAAGGTCACACATATACCAAATATCACTCCTAAAAAAGGAGAGCCCTTAAATCTTTATGGTTTGAAAATGAAAAATCCCATACTCCAATTGATTTTATGTTCCCAAAGCTCAGGTTTGACACACGATCCCATAAAATTCAAAAAGCCTACCTCCCTGCCTCCAATGACAATGAAACTTACATTTCCAGAAAGTAGATAAGTAGTACTTATGTTTAGACTCAAAAATCAAGCAAAGAAACGTTTGTATCATCAAGATTTACCCCGTTCAATCCGACCCAAATTTTCTGACAGAAACTATTCACAAAAATCACCACAAACCATAACTCTTATAACCCAAATCAACCCTCAATTAATGCCAAGGATTTCTAATCTTTTAACACATCATTAATAACTTATTATGACAGATAATTAGGGCTTTCTTATTGTTATATTCGGGTCGACATAGGGCTGGAAGGATGACACAAAAACAGTCCACAAAACCGAGACAAAAACAGTTGCACCAAGCATAATGTTCATGATTTCATGTGTATGCCCTTTTAAAAAATACATTCGATTCAATCCTTGTTAACATAATGATTTCCATACGTGAAAGGAGTAAAGAAACAAGAAGAAAATATCAAAAGATTACCTAAGCTTGAATGTAAAAGAATTCGAATGACAAAGGGAAACAAAAGAAGTCAAAACCAACACTCCTTGAACCCTTCGTGTACAAATTGATATACCAAAATGAAGAACACTCCAAGGCCTTGCTCTTGCACCCTCTCTTGTTGTTCGAACAGAAGAAGAAGATCCAGGAAAAAAAATAAGCCGCTACTTGTTTCCTAAAAATTAGGTTTAGGGTTTTAAAAGAAAACGTGTAGTGTTTGTTTGTGTAAAAAAAATAAAGACCGGCCTCCCTTTTATTTTTGTGGTGATTTCGAATGGGCTAGGCCTAGGAGGTCATGGGCTTAAGTTTCATGGGTCATGTGTTGAGCTAGTGTTGGTATTAGTAGCGTAACAAAAGAAAACGGCGCAAAACAATTGTCCGCGAAGCGTAAATAGTTTTCCTCGTATTTTATTTATGTTACAAAATTATTTTGGAGTTCAAAAATGTTCAAAGATTTCTAATATGACGTTTCGTTAAAATTTTATGGACTTACTATTAATTTGTTAAATTATATTCGCGTTTTTAATTATTTGTATCGTTATTTAAAATTTTTCAAATTATACCCAAAATTAGGGTTACGAAATTTAGGGTTTTACACAATTGAACAGTGTGACCAAAATAGATATATGGTCACATGAAGTAATTGTGTATGTGGCTAAATTATATAGTCAAGTTTGTCACCAATTATTTAAACGTGACTGCTATTCTTTGCTGAATATTTAGCCACATAGCGTTTGAAATGTGTGACAACTAAAAAGTAAGTTTGAAGAGTTAGTCACGATATGCATTTAATAGAGACAAATATATGTCACACACTTGAAGAGTGCGACCAAATGTCATATATGGTGTAACAAGCCTCAAAATCTCGTTACTATCATTCCCATTACAAATACCTATAGTATGTATTTCACATGTAAATTTTTGTTTTTATGTGCATTCATTACTTGCATGACTCTCTAGACCTGCTCACGTACCCACACAAGTCAAATAACTCAACACTCACACCCTATAAACCCCTATTATGTCAAGCATAAGATCACAAAAACACTATAATAAGTAATCTACCAATCTAACACACTAAAGATATCACAAAACCCTAATGAACTCTAATTAAACCCTAATTAGGTTTATGTGCTTACTAAACCCTATATGCTTAACTAAACTAGTTTGAAAGTGTCCAAGGCTTAAGTATGAGTTACCTTAGGAACATTAGGATACCTTAGGACCTTTAGACCTTAGTACAACCCATTAGAACTTAGGTACAAATCCCTTAAGCACAAAAACCATAACTAGGTTATGACTTCCTATAATTAGGTCTAAACTATCCCAAAACTTCACCATAAGTCACCACCACTTAGTATAAGCTTCTTAAGACATAGGATTAGTTATTAGAAACTCATAGGACCTTAACCTAGGCACTAAAACCTAGGATTAACCCTAATCTCTCACTAACTACAATTAGGTCATTTAAGTCCCGAAACTAGGTCAAACCTTCCCAAATCTTTCCCATAAGCTACCATCACTTAGTATAAGCCCCTTAGGATTAGTCACTAAACACTTTTAGGAACCTAAACTAGGCACTAAACCTTAGGTAAAACCCTAAACTCTCATTAAGTAAAACTAGGTCTAAACTTAACAACACTTAACAAGCGTTATGACTAGTATACCCTCATGGGACTTCAGGTGTAACAAGACTTAACGAGCGTTAGTGGGGGACGGACTAACGACGCCAAATGTTTGCTCATTAAGGACGAACGATGCAGTTTTTTTGGTCAAAGGACTAACGACGCTAGTCAACGCAAACCACAAGGACGAACGGTGTAATTTACTCTTAAACAAACTAAACACTTGTAATTACGTTATTATGCTAACAAGTCAAATTTGGTCAAAATCCATATGATTCGACCCAACATAATTTAATTTGACCCTAGAAAATTAATTCGAGCAAAAATAGCATTTTTATTAGTTAATTACTATCAACCACGATTTATACAATAAGTATTTCAATTAAAATTTTCAAGCATAATCTCCACCAATTCACCACTTGAGCTAAAATTTTATGTTTTTCAAAACCCCAATAATTTCATAATCTTAGTGTTGGCCGATTTATATATATGACCATAAAAGTGTATATATCACAAATCTCATTTGTATCATCAATTTAGTACCACAATCAACAAGATTTACCACACAAGCAAGAAATACTCTAATGACTCTAAAAACTTCATGAAAATCGAGCTACATGCATGCATACAACAAACAATAGCTTTTTCATTTTAACAAAATATATATATATTTAACACTTGATAATATCATTTGACATCAAATGGACATGAAATCAACAAGATTAGAAAAGTTTTGATGAAAGCTTACAAAGATTGAGTTTGTACATGAGTTAGGTGACCAAGAAAACAACCCAAATTGCTCCAAATTTACCCAAAACACGTTCCGATTAATCCAAAACACTTGAAAATGCACTCCAATTAACTTGAACTTCAACAAAATTTTGTAGATCTTGATTTCTTTGAGTGAGCCGTGAGTTTTGAGTAAGAAAAATGATCTAGGTAATGTTCTTGAGAGGAAGTGGATAAGTGTGTTTTGTATATGTTAGCATTAAGGAAATCATGTAATTATATAAGATTATAATTTGGTTAGTGGAGGGATTTTTGTCATGATATGGGGAAGTATTATCTAGGCCGGCTAGAGTACAAGCAAGAGGAGGGGTAAAATAATTTTACTCCTCGTTGATGTATCGTGTGTCGGTTTAAGCTTAAATGTTACTGTAAAGTCCCGGTTTGACGTTTTTGGACACGTATATGCAAAATAAAGTTTTTATCGACGTTTTTGTCAGAAATGTAATAAAATGTTATTACTGACTCAAAAATATGTTTATTTGACTGTTACCATATGTACTGTGGTGTCGGTGCGCGTGCGGCGTTGCTTTTCAATAAAATGTAAGAAAGCTCTAAGTAATTAACGAAACCTTGTCAGTAACTATTAAATAGAATAATTCATGCTTACTGACAAAAATAAACTTTTTCAGCAGGCACTGGAAGCTACAGTGTTCGGGACAGCTCCCGAAAATGTTCAGAAGTGCTTAGAAACATGCAGTAACATGCAGTTACGCATAAAATACTCAAAATAACAATAATAAATATAAATTTATTATTAAATTAGCTTTTGAAAATTACCATTTGTCACATTGTGAATCGCCGAACCATGAGTTAATGTTTCTTGATTTACATCTACTGGTAAGCCTCTCCATGTAAATGAAAAAGTATAAATGAGTGGGCTTATGTGTCACACCCCCAAAATAGTTTAGAACGGTCCCCATATAAATAATCAGAGTCTTCTATGACCATGCCATCCCCTGCCAAAACCTCCAGTAGCGTGCCATAAGATTAAAACCTGAAAATCCATGCTAAAGTGTCAACACGAGGTTGGTGAGTTCATAGAGTTTGTTTAACAAATAAAGTTTATAGAAAAATGGTCACACAGCAAAGGCATCGTAAATCCACTCAGTTACAAGTCCCGCCATAAGAGACTTGTAACCTGTGTGTTCACAACCCACTGCTAATATATATATAGTAAGATTAAACATGTATAAGTTCATCACAACAGTTAAGCAATTAGTCGTGAGTCTACACTTCATCTCTGAAGACCTCACGTTTGTATGTATGTCTCAATGGTTGTGTCCAACAACTTAATCTGGGGCCATTGGAAGTCTCAATGGTTGTGTCCAGCAACTTAATCTGGGGCCATTGGAAGTATGTATGTATGTATGATTACTGGGTGCCATTTCCCAAAGTATCAGTTGCTCAAGAATACACAATCGCAGTTTAGTATAACACAGTTAAGTATAGCACAATCACGTATGTATGAAATCAAGTATAAAACAATCAAGTATAAAACAATCAAGTATAAATGTTTTGAGTATTTGTACAAGTAAGTAAGTAGTTGAGCATGTATCTCCCCCCAAAGAGTTAAAACGAGTATAAAAAGAGTAAAAGCGGGGCTATGACTCACCTGGGGCGATAGCTACGATGACAAAAGTGGATACACAGAAATGAGGTTCGATCTCTAACCGCAACCTAATATAAATGATAGTGATCTACTTAGATCATGAAGTGATGAAGAGAATATGCATACACGTGATACCCATACAACTCGTAACTTGGAAATAATTGTTATTGTCAAAATAAAGTATTTTCCATACTTAGGAAAAATAAGTCCAACTAGGCTTATAAAAACTTGTTGTAATATATCGTATATAAAAATGTTAGTGTTATATTTCTTACTTGAAAACTTTAAAATAATGTCTAGTAGTTGTAAAAATAAGTCTTGGGTCATAAGTTCTTCATTTGTTAAGAATATAACTCCTTGAATGAGAATCTAGAAAATATATTATTTTGTACGTAGTTATATTATTTTCTAGTAGTGACTATATATATATATATATATATATATATATATATATATATATATATATATATATATATATATATATATATATATATAGTTTTGACGATATTAAAACGTGTATAACTTGGTCGTTTTAAGCTCATTTTACTCGTTCTTTATATCCACGGATTCGTTTTAGTATATACTAATATATTTTCAATAGCTCGGCTCCACTAGGTTACGTCTAACGTCTCTATTTGCCCGTCGAAAACTGTCAAACAGCATGCAGTTTTTCTAAAAATAGTTTTCGTCGTTAAATTTACAAAAATCATATCTCCTTCGTTGTAAGCTCGTTTTAATCCGTTCTTTCGCCAAAAGCTTCATTTTTGAAAGTATTTTCTAAAAATATTGTCAAAGTGGACTGAGAAAATACGGATTTTTCTGGGTTTACCAAAATGGGACAGAATGTATTTCCACTTGTTCAAAAACCATTTTCAAGGCTCTAAACTAGTTTCTAACATCACCAAACCACTTTCAATCACCACAAAACTAGTCTAATCCTACCATACACCTTCTTAGGGTGTCATGGGTTCCTAAACATCATAACCAAGTAGATCTAACAAGGATCTAACCATAATCACTTTCTAAGGTTCAAAAGTTAAAAGTTTGTAAAATAAAGTGGTATAAATAGCATATGCATGTAGATCTAGTATATATATCATATGGATTTTGTATAAACTTGATAAAATTATAAAAAGGAGTTTGATATACTTACTTCAAAGATTAAGAGTGTAGATGATGAAAACCTAATGATTCTTGAGTTTATATTTTAAAACCCTAACAAGGATCACTAAATAAACTAGTTAAACACTTGATCTTGAGAAAAATATTTTGGTCTTGCTCCTCCTTTGTCCTTGCCGTGAGTTGAGATAGAGAGAATGAGAAAATGAGATTTTAGATAGCTAGTGAGAATGAGAGAAAAAGTGTAGTTGTATCCTTTTATGTATTATTATTATTATTATTATTATTATTATTATTATTATTATTATTATTATTATTATTATTATTATTATTATTATTATTATTATTATTATTATTATTATTATTATAAGAAGTTAGTTTATGTATTAATGAGGATTGAGTGATCATATAGCTTTGTAAGTGATTGGTATGGAAAAAGGAGGGGGGTTGGGATGTGTAAGAATTTTGGTGGGATTTGGTATTATCTTGTATTTAATTGTAGTTTTAAGGTGTACCGGGTACCGGGTTAACTAAAAATAAATTTTAACAGAGTTAACCGGGACATAATAAAGTCGTAAAAATTGTAAAAATAAATTGGGTATAATTATTGGGTGTTTAGATAATTATAGTTTAATTTCTACGAAAACCGTCGTAATTTTTGTAAACTTACGTTAATAATTAAAATAAATCTCCAAAATACCGGGTAAATTAATATTATAATTTTTATATTATAAAAATGAATATAAAAATATATTGGGATCATAGTCGGGAGTGTCGGACGTGTTAGTCACATTATTGATCGTTTGTTAACGTTTATTTAAAAATAAACATACGTAAAAAGTCAAATATATCAAAAGTATTAATTTGAATATCCTACGAGTGGAATAGTATGCAAATGCCATAATGATGATATGCGGACTATTTCTAGTCCGTATGGGATGTCCCTGATAATAATGTATGAATTCGCTCCTGAACCAATACGGTTACGCGAAATTGAATACTCGTAAACTAAATTTACGATGAAAATGAGTAATGCACGTGAATAGTGGTTTTCTTCCGGGAATGAATAGTGTCAAGTGAATAGTAAAATTTCTGAATGTTTCTCGGAATGTCAAATTGACCTCAAAAATGATGAATAGTAAGATGATGAATAGTGATCGGTGAATAGTGATTTATGAATAGTGAATTGGCGAAGTTTGGAAAATGACCGGAAATTACGAGTTGTGACAGTCTACCCCTCTAACAGGAACTTCATCCCGAAGTTCAGTTTGTGTTGGTCTCTAGAGTGGTATTGGTGAAAAGATAATGATATTTATCGTGTAAGCTACTGGGCTCTAATGGGAGGAGCTCAAGTCAGTGGGCCACTAGGCCCATATTGTCTGAAATATTGAAGGGTCCAAGGTATCTCGGGTTTATCTCTCCACGTTTGTGAATTATGTCTCAATGGTGTTGTCTTTGGAATCTTGTGATAGATATTGTTGTCCAGGAATCCGATTTATAGCAAATGGTTAGCCCAACCATTTCCAGAATCAATCACACCCGAATTGGGTATATCTCCCTATGTTTGAATCATTCTCTAATCCTGACCATTGGTCTGAAGATAATAGGTGGTGTGGTTCCAAAGGAAATCTTAATGAAGTCTGCCAGAAGTTTGAGGTGAATCAAATTCCTCTATTAGGAATAGTTGGAATAGGTATCATGAATCTTGTGGAAAATCTTACAAAGTTAAGTCCGTCAAAGGGTGTTATTAGAAAGATTGGGTTAGGATAAGGTTGTGATCCTCCACAGGAATATCATGAATTGAGTCTTTCTCCACCTACAGTGCTTAGTCTCCATTACTAAGATTTTCCCAAGCTCTATGTCGTCAATTCACAAACTCCTAAATGTATAAGTGATGAAATATAGTGATTGATTTTTCAAAGTTTGTTTTGTGATTGTGTGTTTTGTTCATAAACATTCCCTGAATAAATAAATTTACAACTTTAAGCAAACGACTTTCCAAGTAACTTTTTTTTTTTTTTACAAGATATATGTTTTGTATAACTGTAGTTTAGAGAAAAATCTATTTAAAAGTGAAAGTATTAAGGGGATAAAATAGTCGGGTAGGTATGTCTGCACAAATACCTAGGTGCCTAACATATTTGAATAAGGTCTATTGGTGAGGACATGTTCAATTGCAGGTTCTATAGTCTCGGTTTAAAAGGTTGGATTTATCTCTATGGTGTTGCTTAGTGAGCACTCGTATCGAAACTAATCTTGTAATTCAGTCAAGCCAATACTTTCTAGATGGTAGAACCTTGGTGATCAGGCTAGTGATAGTGGTTCAAATGGCTTTGTGATATCTTGAGGTTTCTGTTGAGTTTTAAATGGTCATAATGTACCTAAGGATCCTCCTTATATATGGTATGTAAAGTCTTTCCTAGGGAGGTCATTGATAATATCCACTTATCAATATTGGGAGTAATGAGTGATGAGTGACATAGGAATCTATAGAGGGTTAGCTAATTCCTTATATATATAGGGATGGGAAAGGGAATGATAGTGATAGTGAGAAGGGAAAAGACTGTGACAGCTGCGACATAATGAGATTGTGATGAAAGAGAATACTGTGATGTAAAATGAAACATTTGGAAATTGGGTAGATAATTTAATCCAGACACAATTTTATTATAACCATTCTCAATGTTGCAAAATTCATCTCTGAGTCAGACATAGGTGGTTATCCTATATCTCACTATCCCGGGTTGAATGTAGGTGGCCAGTCTACATTCCACCGAGGTTCCATGAATTTTGAAATACTCAGCTCAGTTATACTAATACTATGTCCTTCACAATTACCAAGACGTTCTGAAAGACTAAGGCAGGTGACCAAACTCGAGGTTAAATGATGAACTATGCAAAGAGAACATAACGCGGTGACATATATGATACGTGAACATGCTTATATGAAAGACAATTATAGTAATCAACTAGAATAAATGAATATAATATACCAGATAATGAGACACAAATCTCATCATCTAAGTCAGCAACAAACCACAAGTGAGGCATCATCTTGGCAAGCAGGCACGTGACGGTCATAGGGTTAAGTTTTCGTAAAAGTAGCTATAGTCTAGGTTTTAAAAACACTTAGTTCGCTATAGCCAAAGCTCTGATACCAATCTGTCACACCCCCAAAATCGGGTCCAGCGGAAGCATACGTGTAGCTGGGGTGTAACTCAATTGGTATTACAACACAAGTTCAAAAATGGTTTTCACTTTACTTATTTAAAATAAAATCGTTTAACCAAAAATATTGAATTTACATCGTTAAAAGTAGTGCGGAAATAGCCCTTAAAATAGTTTAGAACGGTCCCCATATAAATAATCAGAGTCTTCTATGACCATGCCATGCCCTGCCAAAACCTCCAGTAGCGTGCCATAAGATTAAAACCTGAAAATCCATGCTAAAGTGTCAACACGAGGTTGGTGAGTTCATAGAGTTTGTTTAACAAATAAAGTTTATAGAAAAATGGTCACACAGCAAAGGCATCGTAAATCCACTCAGTTACAAGTCCCGCCATAAGAGACTTGTAACCTGTGTGTTCACAACCCACTGCTAATATATATATAGTAAGATTAAACATGTATAAGTTCATCACAACAGTTAAGCAATTAGTCGTGAGTCTACACTTCATCTCCGAAGACCTCACGTTTGTATGTATGTCTCAATGGTTGTGTCCAGCAACTTAATCTGGGGCCATTGGATATGTATGTCTCAATGGTTGTGTCCAGCAACTTAATCTGGGGCCATTGGAAGTCTCAATGGTTGTGTCCAGCAACTTAATCTGGGGCCATTGGAAGTATGTATGTATGTATGATTACTGGGTGCCATTTCCCAAAGTATCAGTTGCTCAAGAATACACAATCGCAGTTTAGTATAACACAGTTAAGTATAGCACAATCACGTATGTATGAAATCAAGTATAAAACAATCAAGTATAAAACAATCAAGTATAAATGTTTTGACTATTTGTACAAGTAAGTAAGTAGTTGAGCATGTATCTCCCCCCAAAGAGTTAAAACGAGTATAAAAAGAGTAAAAGCGGGGCTATGACTCACCTGGGGCGATAGCTACGATGACAAAAGTGGATACACAGAAATGAGGTTCGATCTCTAACTGCAACCTAATATAAATGATAGTGATCTACTTAGATCATGAAGTGATGAAGAGAATATGCATGCACATGATACCCATACCACTCGTAACTTGGAAATAATTGTTATTGTCAAAATAAAGTATTTTCCATACTTAGGAAAAATAAGTCCAACTAGGCTTATAAAAACTTGTTGTAATATATCGTATATAAAAATGTTAGTGTTATATTTCTTACTTGAAAACTTTAAAATAATGTCTAGTAGTTGTAAAAATAAGTCTTGGGTCATAAGTTCTTCATTTGTTAAGAATATAACTCCTTGAATGAGAATCTAGAAAATATATTATTTTGTACGTAGTTATATTATTTTCTAGTAGTGACTATATATATATATATATATATATATATATATATATATATATATATATATATATATATATATATATATATATATAGTTTTGACGATATTAAAACGTGTATAACTTGGTCGTTTTAAGCTCATTTTACTCGTTCTTTATATCCACGGATTCGTTTTAGTATATACTAATATATTTTCAATAGCTCGGCTCCACTAGGTTACGTCTAACGTCTCTATTTGCCCGTCGAAAACTGTCAAACAGCATGCAGTTTTTCTAAAAATAGTTTTCGTCGTTAAATTTACAAAAATCATATCTCCTTCGTTATAAGCTCGTTTTAATCCGTTCTTTCGCCAAAAGCTTCGTTTTTGAAAGTATTTTCTAAAAATATTGTCAAAGTGGACTGAGAAAATACGGATTTTTCTGAGTTTACCAAAATGGGACAGAATGTATTTCCACTTGTTCAAAAACCATTTTCAAGGCTCTAAACTAGTTTCTAACATCACCAAACCACTTTCAATCACCACAAAACTAGTCTAATCCTACCATACACCTTCTTAGGGTGTCATGGGTTCCTAAACATCATAACCAAGTAGATCTAACAAGGATCTAACCATAATCACTTTCTAAGGTTCAAAAGTTAAAAGTTTGTAAAATAAAGTGGTATAAATAGCATATGCATGAGATCTAGTATATATATCATATGGATCTTGTATAAACTTGATAAAATTATAAAAAGGAGTTTGATATACTTACTTCAAAGATTAAGAGTGTAGATGATGAAAACCTAATGATTCTTGAGTTTATATTTCAAAACCCTAACAAGGATCACTAAATAAACTAGTTAAACACTTGATCTTGAGAAAAATATTTTGGTCTTGCTCCTCCTTTGTCCTTGCCGTGAGTTGAGATAGAGAGAATGAGAAAATGAGATTTTAGATAGCTAGTGAGAATGAGAGAAAAAGTGTAGTTGTATCATTTTATGTATTATTGTTATTATTATTATTATTATTATTATTATTATTATTATAAGAAGTTAGTTTATGTATTAATGAGGATTGAGTGATCATATAGCTTTGTAAGTGATTGGTATGGAAAAAGGAGGGGGGTTGGGATGTGTAAGAATTTTGGTGGGATTTGGTATTATCTTGTATTTAATTGTAGTTTTAAGGTGTACCGGGTACCGGGTTAACTAAAAATAAATTTTAACGGAGTTAACCGGGACATAATAAAGTCGTAAAAATTGTAAAAATAAATTGGGTATAATTATTGGGTGTTTAGATAATTATAGTTTAATTTCTACGAAAACCGTCGTAATTTTTGTAAACTTACGTTAATAATTAAAATAAATCTCCAAAATACCGGGTAAATTAATATTATAATTTTTATATTATAAAAATGAATATAAAAATATATTGGGATCATAGTCGGGAGTGTCGGACGTGTTAGTCACATTATTGATCGTTTGTTAACGTTTATTTAAAAATAAACATACGTAAAAAGTCAAATATATCAAAAGTATTAATTTGAATATCCTACGAGTGGAATAGTATGCAAATGCCATAATGATGATATGCGGACTATTTCTAGTCCGTATGGGATGTCCCTGATAATAATGTATGAATTCGCTCCTGAACCAATACGGTTACGCGAAATTGAATACTCGTAAACTAAATTTACGATGAAAATGAGTAATGCACGTGAATAGTGGTTTTCTTCCGGGAATGAATAGTGTCAAGTGAATAGTAAAATTTCTGAATCTTTCTTGGAATGTCAAATTGACCTAAAAAATGATGAATAGTAAGATGATGAATAGTGATCGGTGAATAGTGATTTATAAATAGTGAATTGGCGAAGTTTGGAAAATGACCGGAAATTACGAGTTGTGACATTATGTGTTCCCGACATGGCATGAGTAAGGAAAAGGGTAGAAAACAAAAACCTAGAATTACTTAAACATTCTAAGATAAAAATATAGGTGGGATAGAGGGAGTTGGATATCGACTTTAGGTAAGAGTTGTGTTGAGAAACCTAAGATTTAGGTGTTTAGTGAATAAGTTGAAAGGGATTAAAGTTTAAATTGAAGTTAAAGTATGCCTTGTGTCGTGTTGTAATGTGAGTAATGACTGTGATGGTCAAAATGTGAATGGAATTTATTGGAAAGAAATAGAGATGAATGAAGCGTTATAGTCAAAAAATCTATGGAATAGTGAAATGGTTATGGTAAAGTGTGAAAATAATGGTAAGGATGGTGTGAATTGTTCAAGTGACATATAGTCCTTGATGGAAAATTTGGAATGGAATGAGTTAGAACGTAGTGTAACAATTATAAAATGGTTAAAAGTGATGATTGGTTGTAGTAAAAGTGTCTTGGATAACATAAGAACCTTAGTAAGAGGCGTATGGTTATAGAGCTTAAGTGAGAAGTAGAATGAGTCAAGGGTGTAGAATGTGTTATGATGTGATTAGAATTGCAAGATCAATTAGATCGTTACAATAAAATGGTTTAATGTTTGTAAGTGATAAGAATAGGAGTAAGATGGAACTAAGACAAGGTTAGTTTAGACAAGGGATTTCGGGGACAAAATCTTAATAAGTGGGTAGAATTTTTAGACCTGTATCCCGGATACAAATAGGCCCTACCCTATATTAAATTGACCAAGGCTTAACGTGATTGGCTAGTTAAACCCGGTAGTCAAAGTAATGGTCAAAGTATTACGTAACATGGTTATAGAAAATATGACGTGTCACATATATAATGGAAATGGACCTTAAGGACCTAATTTGCCAAGATCTAAATGTGTTATAATATTTAGTATGGCTAAAATAGAAGAAAAAAGACTTAATGGACTAAATGTGCCAAGCGGCCAGACTAGTGTAAGTAACTAGATAAATATCTAGTTATCTTCCACTTTCTATAAGTTCCTATAGAATTCATGGGTGTGTTTATGTGGTTCGGTTATAAGAAGAAAGGAATGGAAGGAGATGATCTTGATGGTCTAAGAATGTTGGTGATTAAGGTACTATGAGAGGGATAATCCATAAGCAACCATTTCTCTACAAGTAAGTGAGCCTTAACCTTGTGTTAATGATGAATATAAGTTTAGATTCACAAGGATGATGATGGGTATTGGTAAAACCCTTGTTGGATAGTATTAGTTTGATGAGGAAATAAGTATTTATATGATGTTAAGTAGGAATCAAGATGAATAACCAAGGTTTAGCAAGTGAGAAAATGATGGAAGATGATGGTGATAAGGATGATGACGATGACGGGGAATTTATGATTGATATCTTAGCATGGAGCTAAGGTAAGTAAACTTGTTATAATGTGATGTGATAATGATTTCTATGCATCATGTGTAATGTGTTTTGTTATGTTAAGGTAATTGAATGGTTTGGATGAATGTGCTTATATGAAAGTGAGAATGAGACTAGTTGGGCATAACTAGTAGTGAAGTATTAGTCAATGGTGGATTAGGATAAGGTATGTTTATGTTTGATTGATAAGGAATGTTGATGCTTAATGTGGTTTAAGGTATGTGTTAATGTTTAAATGTTGTAATGGATTAATGGTTTATGATGTGTAATGTGTGAATAAATTATGATGTGAAGTTATATCCGTTTTACTTACTAAGCTTTATGCTTACGGTTTAAGTGACTAACATTTTGTAGGGTTATGCGTGAAGGAAAAGTAATGCTTGGTGATGAGTACTCAAACACTCATCATTTTTTGTCTAATCTGAACTGCAAAACATACAAAAACACTCAGAAATGCATCAAAATACTAAAAATATTTCAAAATTGTGTTTTATATGTTTTAGATGCAAAATGAGCAAAAACAGACGAAAAACGTACAAAGTTTGCAAAATTGGCAGTTTCAGTCCCCCAACTTTCATAAAATGACAAAACTAGTCCCTGGATATTCAAAATATGGAAAATTATCACCAAAGGTCCTTTTACAATCATAAGTTGTCATATTTTGTCCTTTGGTGAAAAATCTGAAAAGTTTTGGAAATTTACAATTTAGTCCCTGGAGTTACAGATTTTGGCAGTTTTAGTCCCTGGTGGGATATTTTTGGATGGAAAACCATTTTTTATCCTTGGAAGTTTAAAAATATTCAATATGGATCCTTGGATAAAAGTTTTTCACAAAATGGCAAGAATGGTCCCTTAACTTTGAAAAATGTCATTTTTAGTCCCCGGGAAATTTTGAAAATTTGAAAAATGCAAATTTGGTTCTTGGTTCATTTGGTTCTTTGCATAATTGGTCCTTGTGAGTACTTTGGGAATATGACAACATCAGCCCTCAACTTTTGGTATTCTACACAATTGGTCCTTGTTGTTTACAATTTACCAAACAGACCCTTAATAAAACTACAAACCAAAACCCCAAGCCCACTTAAACACCCAAGCCCAAAATCACCACAGCCCACCCACTAATAAATCCCTTTCCCGTGTTTTATTACTAAACCCAGTCAAACCAAGTTTGACTCCTCACCCTTCTCCCCCACTTGGTGCCTGCTACAACTAAACCAACACTCCACCCCTCCTCTTCTCAGCAAAACCCACTCCATGTTCCCTTCCAAACCACAACACTACACGACTCATTTAATTCCTACTAAACCCTCACAAGAAACCCAACCTGCCAAACCCACTTTTCCCGCCTAATTTAAATCAAACGGCCAGGAATCACTCAGGCCATCCAATGGCTCACAGAGGATGGGAAAGTCAAGAGGAAGACTCCAAGTTCTATATATATCAAGAAAAAAAAAAGAAAGAAGGGGTAGTAGTTAGTTAATTTTAGTTTTAGTATAATTTAATGTTCGAATTAGCTTAATGTAGTTTTCCAAGTGATAATTTTGGATTTCAAATTGTATTCTCAGTTGTATCAGTGTACTCTCAAAGTAATTTAATAAAATTTCAAGTTTCCTATTTAAATTGAATTTGACAAATTTACTTAGTTTCTCACAAAAAGTTCCATAGCTACTAAATGGTTGTCTCACTGTTCCATAAGCTCATTGATAGCTTTTGAAATTTGGATGTTCATGGGATTAGAGCTCAGTGGGAGCTTTAGGAATATATCATGGTTTTTGGTTCTTGATCTCACAGAAAGCTTTTGTAAGCCCTTTTTCTCATTTCTTGCATAATCACTGTAGCCTGCTTATTAGTTGATTATTCTGTATTTCTAGGCTTAGCTGGTGTATGTTAGATGATTAATTGTTTTACATCACCTAATAGTTCATTAAATTTCATTGTTGTATTATTGTCCATCTCAACTGCCATTTTAGCTTTATTTTGATTTATGGTTTCTTGATGCCATCAATGATGGATTTATGTTAGATTAAGTTTGTTATGATGTATTACAACCTTATGTGTTGATTGCTTGGTCTAAATTATGGATTTGCTCTCAAAACCATCAAACAGTTAATCTATAGGGGTGTTTGGTTCTACTTGTTTTAGGGTATTAGGGTCTGTTTCTGTGGTTGCTTTTGATGCAATTAGCTCATACTAGGTCATTATAGTTCATTTTAATCAAAAGACTCAGGTACTATTTGATCAAAAGTCAATTTCACAAAAATACCACCACCACAGTTAACTGTGGTGGTTATTGTATCCTATAAGCCATTATTTCATGAGATGATTTGTTGTTTTAACTTGTTTTAGTTGTAATTTAGCCTAACTTCAAGTTATCAATCAATTAGAAGCCACCAAATCTCACCATAGTCAAAGTTCATAGTTTTTTGGAAAAAGTCAAATTGCTCTCTCTCAGTTTTTACCAAAATTGCAGTAATTGTTTTGATTTTTGTGTGTTGATTTGGATTACAAAACTTGTTTCATTAGAAAGCCTACCAACTCATCTTTGAGTTCCCAACTTCCTTTCATTTTTACAAATTTTTTTGTGGGCCCCATTCCACCCCAAAGTGAGTTGCAGGTCTGCTTTATGCCCTGTGCAGCTGCACATCAGTCCCACACCACCACCTTTGTGGTGGTTTTCTGGCCACCATGGTGGTCCCACAACCCCAAACTTAGGTTCATACAACTCACCTCCCACCAGGCTTCCTATGTTGACCACTGGTTTGACCTTGAACCCACTGGGACCCACTTGAAATCACCATAAAAATCTGTCCCAGTTTCTGAGTGCATACAAGTTTCAAATAACTTATTTTGAGCTTATATGCTTATTCAGTGGTCCCATTGTGCTTAAGTTGGCTCATACATGTTCACATGGCTTATTTGTATCTGAATTACCCATTGTGGGTCCCACTTTAAGCCATTTTAGCTCATTTCCACATCTGGTCAACAAAAGTCAACTGTTGACCCTATAAGCTTGTAATTTGCTTATTTTTTATTTCCAAAAATCTTGTTTTCACAAAAGTTTGTTGTTTTTAGTTATAAAATAGTTTTCTAAAATAAAAATCCAGAAAATCCAAGTTTTAATTTAAGTGATAGTTTCTATTTAATGTAATTTAATTTTAATTTTCATTTTTAGATTTTTATTAAGAACTTAGCTTTTTTATATTTTTCTTAAATTCCTCATATATTAAAGTATTTATAATAATTTTCTCAGATTTTTATTTCATCATTTGGTATTTATTATAATTAATTTTAGTTTTATTAATTATTAATTAATATTAAGTTTAAAATAGCATAATTAGTTTTTATTAAGCAAAACCTAGTTTTTATACTTTTTTTTTTTAGCTTTTATAAGTTGTAAAATAATTTTAGAAATTTTCTTGTAATTTTTACTGTTCATTTACTATTTTTCTTAATTTAAAATAGTTTAATTAGGTAATTAATGTTTAATTAGTAATTAATTAATATAAAAATCACAAAAAGACAAAAATACATATTTTTATCTTTAAAACTTATTTTTAGTTATTTTATAATTTTAGAAATTTTATTTTCACCTTTTCTAGTATTTAATTAATATTAAATTGTATTTAAGTATTTTAAATCTTAATAATTAGTAATAATTAGTAATTAATTAATATTAAATAATTAATTAGTGTTAAAATTTATTTTCTTTTTCTAAAAAGTTTCTTTTAACTTTAGGTTTGTAAAAAAATCATTTTCACCCCCTGGGTGTTTTCAGATTTCAGTTTTCATGTTTTATTTCGTACGTCTACGTTTTATTCAAACGTGAACGTACGCGTTTTTAAGTTTTGAACGTTTCTGGTTTTTCCAACTTTCAAGTTTTATTCATATAGCTTATTTAAGCTATTTCTTCGTATATTCCTTAGTTCCAATAACTCAAAACCCCTTTCTGTCCAATTTCACCCGATCACGAAACCGTTTTGATTACAATTCACACCTCGTCGGGACATAACGACCCGGGGAAACACTATATTCCGCGGAGCATTGACTCTAGGCAGTTTGACAATCTTGACCACATCCATGGTTGACTTTGGTTGACGGTTTAGCATCAATCACTTGGATTAAGGATTAAGGATTGAACGTGCGAATGTTAGGAGGCTTTGGTAAGAAAGTAAGAGCTAGGTAGAATACCGAGCTCAAAGTCAATGTTGATGCCCCCCGTGAGTTGTCTAAAGGTTTTACAGTCATAGTCAAGTTTCAAATTTATGTTAAAGTCAAGCTTGTATAAAGGTTTGTTATATAAACCGTTTTAGTGTTTAAGATTATGGTTAAATGGGTGTTTCGAATAAGTGTGAATAATTACCCATTTTAGGGCCAAACGGGTAAAATTAAGTTTAGAACGTTCTAGCATGTTTGGTTAAAGTTTATGTGATGAATGAATAATTTTTACAAATGTTAAAGTGTTGGTTTCATGGTTAAAGGTATCTTGGTTAAGCTATGTGTTAAAAACGGGTGTTTGACATACCCAGTAAAGTATGTGTTTGTGGGTCGTTTAGACTATGAATGCTTATGAAAACAATGTATTATGTTTTGTTAATGATTTCTAGAAATTTTCGTTAATTGTCGAGTCTCGGAAGTTAGTTTTCCGAAATTAGATATATTATTAGTTTCTTTGTAAAAATCTATAGCAGGCATATGGCCATATAAAATTTCAGCATATGAGCGTGGCTTCCTTAGAGATTTTGTATAAGGGTGTATGACCAGAATATGACCATATGATATTGTCAGCATATGGTCATATGGATGCTTCAGGAAGTATAATAAGGGCAAATGAGCTGAATATGGTATTTTTAATATATGGCCATATGCTTCTGTCAGAGTATAAATTGGAGTTTTCTGGTTTTTGGTCAATCTTAGAAAAATCGTATCTTCCAAACCGTAGTCATCATGGGTCTTGCCACCCGTCATTTTGATGCTAATTGAGTCTAGTTTCACTTAAAAGTAATTTCAAAGGTTGAATGGTAATGAAAATTTGTCAGTTGTTAAAAGAGTAACAGAAGGTACGTTAAAGTTGGGTCGTTTTCGCGTAAAAGTCAAAAATTTTAGTCAAATTAGGCACGAGGCGTAACAAAGGGTTGTAAAACTTGTGCCTTGCAACCCACCACATTAGATATTGTATTCGCCCTGGTCTATTCTTGATCAATGTTTTTGTTTATGTCGGGATGTTGGACACTGTGTCGAACTACACCAACAAGGGTTCATTAGTTCGTATGTTGCTGAGTAGTAAAAGGTATGTCTTTACGTTACTGTACATGTTTAATTAAAAGCTGATGTATATGGATCTCCTGGGACAATTAAACTATTGTGTAAAAGTGATTTTATAAGTCTTCTGCTGCAACAGTTTTATATTAGATATGATCTATATCTTGTTTAAGGGTTAAATAAATTTTAAAAACTACTGCTCGTTTAACTATGGTTTTCCATCAGTTACAAGATGTAGTTAAAATAGATCTGGCTAACTATATAACAAATCAAAAGCATAACCTCGTTTTCTTCTTTGAGAACGATGAGATATAACAAAGATACAAAGAAGAAAATTTAATATAAAGAAAAATATATTAAAAATAACTTATAAAAATAAGATAAAAGTAATGTATTGAATAATATGGCACGTGATTTGAACTTTTGAAAAAGTAACAAGTTGATATTAGGTTTCGGATTACCTAAATGATCTAAAATGTTATTTTATAAAGTTATAAAAATAGTCCAGTAAAAAATTAAAAAATTAAAAAATACAGTGACATAGATAATAAATTTTGATAGTATAATAGTTTTATTAGCATGCTTTGATAGTACAACAAGTAGGAAGCGCCCGCCACGTTGCGGCGGTTTTTTTTTTTTTTTTTTTTTTTTTTTTTTTTTTTTTTCTGGTTGTTGACGTTGAGTTTTCCGTAGATAGTATCGTGAGGTAACAATATCATATTGTCGAATTATACAACGTATACAACGGAGTAAATGTTCAAATTGTATCTCTCTCTTAACATTCAAAAGTAACTTGAAACTTAAACATGACAACTATTTGAAGTTCTTTTTGCTGCAAACAAAGCTGAAGTTGTTTTTACATGATTAATATTTGACGTTGGGCTTGAAACACTATTTTGGAGCAAACAACGTTGGGCTTGAAAAACAATTTTGGAGCAAACAAAAAAGGCTCAAAAAAAAGTTTTTAAGGCACGGTGCTCAACTCCGTGCCCTTTAATATATATAGACAATGACTCAAAAATCAATAAAATAATACACCGACTAAATTAAACAAAATCACAAAATATTATTAATTTTTTTTATTAAGGTATTGTAAACAAATCAGAATAAAAACCACTTAAAGATTGCTTATTGGCAAAAAGGCTTGTGACTATTACTCTAAATTGTCTAAATTGTGTGAGGTTTCAAGTTCAATTCCTGCAATTTGAAAACAATCTTAAGTGGTCACGCCAACCTCTTGAAAAGGGGGGATTTTATCTGGTTTAAGTCTGCATGGCGTTGGGTTTAAATTCCATAAATTAGTCGGCCGAAAGGTCGGAAATCATGGTTAAAAAAATCAGAATAAACATAATGAAAATAAAAACGATGTTTCTTAAAAATCTATAAAAATAATACACTAACTAAATTAAACAATATTACAAAGTATAATGATTTTTTCGTGTATTAACCTAGATAAACTATAAACTACAAGAAAGATCATTTCATCCATCAAATAATTAAGACAATGCAAACTTAAATATTAAGCAATATAATTATGTATGCATGTTGTTCAATTATGCACCAAAATATATATTTAACATTTTCAATTAATGTAATCATTAAAATATTCCTATTAAAATATTCCTCAATGCAAAAATATAATCGGTAAGCTATATCTTACAAATCAAACAAACTATAAGAATAAATTGTTAAATACTCTTCGCAAAACGTAAGCGCGTCAAGTATGGAGTTAAATGTGCTGATATTGGATATGAGTTTCTCCCTTTCTCATTCTCCTCTTTAAGGGAACTTGAGGCAGATGCGGTAACCTTACTTAAGTGGATCCGGAAGTACTCTATAACTCAAGATATTGAGGCGTGTGCTGCTATTCATATCTTCAGTATGATTAGTTTTGCTATTGCTAAAGATGTGAAGCTCAGATTGTTTCGAGGCTCCCTACTAATTTCTTGTAATCCTATGATTTTGTTTATAATGAAAGTGTTGTTAAATAATAATAATAATAATAATAATAATAATAATAATAATAATAATAATAATAATAATAAAATGACATGTCTATATTTTTAACTATCTACTTTTACAATAATGTAATTTGTCATTTTTGAAGTTATTAAAACTTGAAATTCTTGTATTCTATAAAGTTATTGTAAATTAATAAATTATCAATAAACATTGTTTGTCGAAAATTTTATTTTACAGGCTACCCGCTATCGCAACACACGGGTATCCTCCTTGCGGTAAACAAGTCATAATAGACATGATGAAAATGAAAACAATACGAGGATGCTTTTGCTTATTTTCAAGTGATATATTTTCAAGTGATATATGATTCTGCTTTTGTCATCTGTCGAGCAAAAAAGGTAACAGTTCTTTTAATACCCTATATAAAAAGTCTCCAACAACCTTTCATAACCCACAAACAAAAGGAAAATAAAAAATGGGTTCAATGGAAACATCAGAACCATGGCTGCTTGAAAATGGCACCATCAAGAGGCTAACAAAGGAGTCAAGAAATGGTCATGGACATAGCCGTACTGCTCACAACATGTCATCTTCTTCTCTACGTAAAAAGTCTGATATGACTCTTCTTTCCAAGCTTCCTTTCTCCTGTCTAAGGAATTTCCTTGCCAGCCTCCATGAGGTCATTTTCGGTACTAAATTATCGATACTTTTTCTTGCCATCCCAATGGCCGTCGCTGCTCACTACTTCAGCTACTCACGGGTAAGTTTAAACAACGACAAATGACTTTTTCCGTCTCAAAGTAATTGTTTAAATTAGTACTGTAGACAAATACACGGTTTAACAGAATTATACAAGTAATTAGTAACAAGGCTTATTTTTACGAGAATGACACTATGACAGTACACTTTCTTTAAATTAGTACTGTAGACAATAATTTAAAGACAAATAGAGTACATTTTTTAAAACTTTTGTTTATGAAATTAGGTGTTTCGTATATATTGATTAATGTTTATTTTATTTTTATTTTTCTTTACACTAGCCATGCATTTTTTGTATGAGTTTACTTGGATTGATCCCACTTGCAGAGCGGGTTAGCTTTCTAACGGAGTAAGAAATTTTATCTCGTTCTTTTCTGTTTCTTTTATTTTCTTCATAAATATTCGTCTAATTATTTTTTGTTTAAACATTTGTGAATTGCAGACAGATTTCATTATACACTGGTGCAACAGGTAATAAACTAAACCGAAAAACACTATCATAGCTTTTGTCCTACGAAGATGTATAACTTAATTATTAAAAAAAAACAGTTGTTTAATATGTTGAAAAATAACGCACCATAATCAGGGGCAGCTCAACCTTCTTAGAGGCCTAAAGCGAAGTCTTAAAATGATGCTTATTTATCAAAGTTATTTGTCAAAAAATCTTTTGTATAAAATTTACTTTTTCAAGTATTTATGTGAAATCTTTGTTTAGTTTCTCGAAATTAATATAATATAATATTTCATTTTCAATTGGCGAATGAACCAATAAATTTAATTTTTTGGTGACACTTTCGATCTTAGATAACTTTTAATTAACTTTAGTTTTGAGATACCACCTTCTGCCAAAGAAACTGTTACCGAAATGGTTAACATTATTCTATACGCCATGTAAGTATTACGGAAAGTGTTACAAAATCAACATAGAAAGTGTTTAGATTTATAATTTGATTAAGTATGTCAGTCGTGTTGTAATTTTTACATGTATAAGTTCCCTTTCAAATCTTAGTTTCAAAAATAAATCTATATCGTTAATATCCAGACAATTGTTATAATATGGCTTAAAGAACTTTTAAGGTTCCTACAACTACCTTTTTAGCTTTTTATCATATAGGGATTTTAATTTATTTTTAGTGATGAAATAGCTTTACTTGCAATGTATAAAAAATTATTGGTTCTAAAAGTCTCTTCGTCGGGTTTTTATAGATTCATTGTCAACATCGTCATCATATTTCTTATTTCTACAAATAGCTTGTTTACTTTTCGAATTTTCGTTTTACCTTCGTTTTTCTTTACCAATAAAGCATCCTTAAAAGCAACTTTTGATCGAAGATGATACATGAGTAGATGAGAGAAAACCAAAGAGTTAAAGTATGTTTGTGGGTGTGAAAAAATAAATGTCGATTCATCAATGAAATTACATGCGTTAAGAAATGAGAACTGATTTTGCACACTCTAAATTTTAATTGACACACTCTATTTACTCTATTTTATGTGGTAAACACTTACATATATCACAAAATGTGTGCCAATAAACAATTTTAGTGTGCAAATTAGCTCTACCGAGAAATTTGTTTCTAAAAACTTAGTTGTACGAAGAATTTCAAGAGATGATTTATTTTTGAAAATTTATTTTGAACTTCATATTAAAGTTGTCAGTAGCCAGTAGAAATAAGTCAATAACAGCTTCTCACATGTTTTTTTTTTTTTTTTTTTTTTTTTTTTTTTTTTTTTTTTTTTTTTGAACGGCAAGTGGTGTATTCGATGGAGCTTCGACTACACCCTGGGCCAGCCTGTACTGATTACCCATTCCTCCTGGATCGGGGATCTCTCCAGGAAGGAACCCCCACATGTGGTAAATATGGGTCCGATGGGATTCGAACCCTCAACCTCCACATGACCTCCGCACTAGCTCCCCCAATTTTCACCAACTGAGCTAGGCATCATTGGTGCTTCTCACATGTTGATTGGTTTTTTTCCCAAAAAATATATGCACCACTAAAAATCCACTCAAAGTAAATACAACACCTTTTTTTTTTTTTTTTTTCCTATCTAAACCACATAGGATACTCTTTTTAATAGAACTTGAACGTGTAATGTCTTTGTCTCATAGTAGTACTATATTTTTGCATAGTTGCTCCGTCATCATTAATAGACATTATTATAATTTTTTTTGGAAGGTATTAATCATACGTTGTTTGTTAGTAACCGAAATGTTAGACTAATGCTAGTGGGTGTTGTTTGGCAACCACAACCCCACAAAGCAACGCGCCCCCTCCTTTAGCAATGTTTTAAGTGACGCGTTGGATTGCAATTTTTGCCAAAAAGTGGTTGCCTCACAAACCGAAAGAATTGCACAAATTCTTCATAATTTTTTGAACATTGGGAGTAAATGGGCGGGGTTGCTTTGTGTTCACCACTAGGTAATTGTGGTTGGGGTGAAGTTGTGAAGAGAGAAAATTGAGTTGGCTCTGATGTGGCGGTGTTGCTTTTGTGAAAATGTGGTTACCACTAGCATTAGTCTTAGTAGTCCACCATCCCAAAATAAATATTCGCTTTGATTTTTTATGTCTCTTTTATTATTATTATTATTATTATTATTATTATTATTTGAAATATTTTTGTTTGTTTTATTCATATATTTTGCATAAAGTATTAAAGTTAGTTAATGTGAAAGTTGAATAAAAATTATTACAAAAAGTCAAAATGGACACTTAATTTAAGAAGGGAGTATTACTTATTTTTGAAACATGTAAATCCGTACAATGGGTGTTGTACGATTTCAGTTCATGAACAAATGATAGAGGTCGGGTAATGAGGTGAAAGAGCATCAAACATGATACGGACGCATCACATTGAAGTGTCTCGTTACGTATCAAAGTCATAGACCACCATCTAATTTTCTTTGCCATGATATGATCTTAGTATTAATATGTTTTTTTTGGTAAAGTTGATTATAATGAATGTGATATTGCACAGTGGGAGGACTATTAAACGCGACATGTGGGAATGCGACTGAGCTTATTATTGCAGTATTTGCATTAATACAAAACAAAGTGGATGTTGTCAAATACTCACTCTTGGGTTCCATTCTCTCCAACTTGCTTTTGGTTCTTGGAAGTTCTCTACTTTGTGGCGGCCTTACAAATATTTCAAGGGACCAATTATTTGATCGGGTGAGTAACTCACTGGCCCACTCACAGTATCACTGGTGTATATCGTTTCACACGTTATAAGTGCGAACCATTTGACAAATTTTACATATTTACGTTGCAAGCTTATAAAAGTAGGTGCGTACAAATTGCATATTTTTCGTAGGGTCTGAGTCACACGGGTACCATAGATAAATGTGTAGCCATATGTGGATCACATAAATATGATTTAAATGTATACCTAACTCAAGTGGACCACATAAAGGATAGGCTCAAAATTATAACGTTAAAATCTACCATACGTACGTTAACATTTAAAAACGACAATTAATTTGATGCAGTGACATATTAGAAAGGTAAAAAATTTAACTAAATGTGAGATGTTTATAAGAACACATAAAACAAACATACTCCTAATCATATTCTAATATACTAGTAGGAAATATATAGAAAAATTAGTAACATTTAACAGTACTGCTGCGTGTTATAAGTTTTTGATTATATAAGGGACCGGTCAATGGTTATAACGCCATTATTATTTGATTAGTATAGATTTACAATATAGGCTCTTGGCGTTAATTCTGAAAATAGGTACCGATTAAGTGTATTTGTAAACTTCACCTTCGGCGTAAATTCTGAAAATGGCATAATTTAACATGTATGTATGTGCATGAAACAGAAACAATCAGATGTGAATATATCTCTGTTGCTGCTGGCATTGTTATGCAATATATCGCCTTTGCTATATAAACATGCTGCTGCATATGATCAAGGTCCATCTGCTGATGCGCTACACACTGCGAAAGCAACACTAAACTTGTCAAGGGCTAGTTGCATTATCATGCTGCTTGCTTACTTTGCTTACCTTGCCTTCCAGTTATGGACACATAATCATATCTTCGAGCAACAAGAGGTATGTTTGTTCGTGCAAATAGTCAAGAAAGGGGTAATCAGAACTCAAAATGGGTTGAGTAACGGGTCAGAATGGGTCACTTTTTTTCCAAAATTTTTTCATTATAGCCACTACACTAGATGCAATTTTAAACATTTTTCTAAGATAATAATTATAGAGCTGAACTCAAATTACTGATTACAACATCTAATTATTTAAGTAGCATAGGTTATTAACCATATTTTACACTGTTTACTACTCCGTAATTCTGAAGGACCAAAAAATTAACTGGCCGACAAAACCAGTTCGACCTGTTTTGACTCAAACTCTCAAGCACATTTTTAGTTTAACCCCATTCAGCCATTTAAATATGGCATTTTTCCTGAACAAACCAAAATATTAACAACAAAGAAAAACACAACTTTACTCGGTTTTGTACATATGGACCAAATCTCCCCTTCTAAGCGTCCACCAGTTGTACAATACAACTAAGTAACAGAATTACGTACAGGAAGGCATCGAAGATAACATGGAATCAAGCAACAATGAAAATTCAGTTATAGGTCTTTGGGGTGCCATCTTTTGGCTAACTGGAATGACAGTGGTCGTTGCATTGCTATCCGAATATTTGGTCGACACTATTGATGTATGATGTTTGATCTTAATTTTGTGGGTCCATTTCTCATTCAATATATGCGTAATAATCTGAATACAATCTATTAAACAGGAGGCATCAACTTCGTGGGGAATGCCATTGAGCTTCACTAGCATCGTCTTGCTACCGATAGTTGGAAATGCAGCCGAGCATGCTGGAGCTATCATCTTTGCTATTAAGAACAAATTGGTATGTATGCCCAAACATAACATATAGATAACAAGTTTCTACTAAACAGCCTAAACTATTTGTCATAAATAAGTTTAGTATTTTGAAAATACAAAAGAGAACAATTAATTATGTAGCGTTCATTAGTTAAATGTGAATGAGTTCTTTCAAAATACAAATCACAGAATTTATGGTTTTCTTTAGAAAAAAATCTATTATGCATCTCAGACTTACTTTTTTGCAGTGAAAACAAATTAAAATGCTAATTCCATTAATGCAGGATATAACTTTGGGTGTGGCACTTGGTTCTGCAACTCAAATCGCTGTTTTTGTGGTGAGTTTTTATTATTCGTGTAATGCTAGATTAAGATACTGTTGAAAAGAAAATTAGGTAAAGCCTCTGCCTCCTAGGTTTGATTATGTTGTTTCTAAGTTTTTTTTTTTTTTTGTAATTCTGATTGTGAGTCTTTACTAAAAGTTTTTGTTCTCACTTTTAATTTCATACAAATGCGCGTTTATATAATCTAAGTCATTGCCTATGCTAGATCATAACCATATTACTAGCAAGAGTTGAGCCAGAAGCTCAACAGATAAACACAAGCCGAACACGAGCGTTTCAGCATTATGTCAAAAATTTAATTGTAATCATTATATGCATATCATTAGGTCCCACTGAGTGTGATTGTTGCATGGACTATTGGTGTGGACATGGATCTTGATTTCAGTCTTCTTGAAACTGGATCGCTTTCGCTAGCAATATTAGTTACAGCCTTCACATTGCAGGTACTTCTGTCTTTCTGTTTTCATTAGTTGTTCGTAAACTTAATTGAAATGCTGTACAAGAGAATAACTTATATCTCGGTTTTGATAATGCATAAGATATTCTATATTCTTTTGTGACCAAAAGTGCATGCGTTAAAACGTCATTTAACAGTTAATTACTTTTGCAGACTCCAACTTTTATAAACATCTTAAGACTAGATATAATCTTCGTGACAATTTTTCAGGACGGGACCTCTCACTACCTTAAAGGGTTGGTTCTTTTGCTATGCTACATTGTTATCGCGGCATGTTTTTTCATAACGGATTTGCCAGATGGTAAAGGATATACAGTTTCATTTCTATCTATTTAAATTTAATTTTTCCCCCCCTAAAATCATTGAACGTTTTGCTAGACCATAATCACACTGGCATGCGACTTGAATAATCAGCCCAACAGATCTCGGTTGTCTGAAAGGCAAGTATCTTTTTGTTGATGTCAAATGATGAATATGAGGATGGAAACAAATATTTGTCATCAGTTGACTAATTTTGGATATTATATGTGCAGGGTCCAAATAACTCATTGTTAGCAAGTACTGGTGCTGTTAGTTAGGTTGCATCTGCTTCTCAGTTGTTCCTTCAGTGAGTCACTTTCATAGCCATCGAACTTGATTGTATCGACTATCGAAGATCCATCTTATTCGAAATATCCCAAAATCCTTTAACCTTGAAAAACATATTGATTTTCGAAATAGTTGAGTGAGCTTGGGGTAAGTGTTGTACTAATCAAATTTTGGGGAAAATGTGACATGTTTTGCAAGGAATTTTTGGGATATTTTTTTAAATGGTGATTCATATGGTACAAAGTGTCGAGTTCAGTGGTTAACAAAGCTAATTCATTTTCGTTTTCTTTTATGTTCCTTTGTAATTTCATCTTTAGATATTTAAGACATACAATCAGGTGTATGCTTTAGTATAATGTATGATAAATAAAGGTGATGACCGTGATGTTGGGTCGTTCTAATGTAAATCTGATTAAACTACGTTTTCATTTAGTAGATCTTATCTTTAAACTAAACTCTATTGGCATAAGTTTAACATGAACTTGTTGCAATTATGTTATGGTTATCAAGATGAACTAACAATGTTCAAATGTTAGTTTGGCTAAAAATGTTATGTTAAAAGTGACTTCTTGCATCAATGTATTGGAAACAAATAATAAAACTATGAAGAAAATGCAATTTTCTTTGATAATAATTACTGCATCTTCTATCTTCCACTTTCTTTCAAGAGTTTAAATACAAAGAAAAATAACAACTCAGAGGTTAACCATCCCATGATTAAATTAGAGAGACGAAACAAATAATAAAACTAGGAAGAAAATGCTACTAAATTAATGCTAACATGATAAACAAATATGCTTGTGACCATTCAAATCCCACGTATGCATGCATGTTTAGGACTTTCACGATGACATTATGCTGACTCATCGTGCCCTCCTCTTGCTCAAGGTAATGATACGTCTCGCAATTGCCTTCATTTGATTTATTGACTTTGAAGACATTTTCCATAACTAGTAGTTGTGGTCCTTTGCAGTTTGCACTTGCGACCATGCTGAATGTTTCATCACAATTAAAATATGGGACCATGAGCCACTTTTTTTTCATCACAATTAAAACATGCAAGGGTGCTTTGCATGACGGGTAGCAACCGACTTAACGACTCATTGAGCATTCAGATACCATCTGAAATTTCAGGTTAAGACCACCCATGAATGTGGCTACAATTACCTTTTGAGTCTGCCTTTGAACTCGATTATTCTCAACCTCTCAAGTAGGGTCGTTTGGTGAATTTCTGAGGCCCCCTGCCACTATTATAGAAGGCCACCCCAAATAGTTAAAAAATATAAAAGAAATCTTCATCTCAGACTAATATGCGTATCGTACTAGAGGGCACCTCCCGTCCACAAACTCCTTCACCCGCACCTATATTCGTGAGCTCGACACAAGAGATTTCACTCCTACAACCGACCTTCCACCTGGCATGACCAATCTTACTGGTGTTATGAGAAGACAAACCGTGATGATGAATCGTCAAGTGTCAATGCATGAGCAAACCATCGGAGGATTCAAGTCAATCGGGAAGGCACTCGATCAAGGGAATTAGCAACAAGATCAAGAAGCTAGTGAAATCAAAGAAATGAACAATATGTTATTTATTAAGTAATACTAAGCATAAGTATTATCACTACTCATGGTATGGGCTAAGGTCACCTAACACTAACTATTTTACTTGAATCATTCCTTGGTACATAGCATTTTGGGTGAGTTTTTCCATTTTACCACCTAAAAGTAATTAATCTAGCTTGAATCCTTGTTAACTTTGATCTCTTGATCCTTGAGTATTTATATTCTATGTAATATTTGCTTGAATTATTTTATGTGCAAGTATCTAGATGATATAATTTGCATGCTTAATAGTAGCCTATTTAGTAGATTTATCACATGATCATATTAGTTGCTAGTTGTGACTTAGATCATAAAATCAATGCTATTGTTCTTTAGTGAGTGGAGTTAACAGGATTTGCTGCAAATAGTGCACATAGGATTACCCATTTAGGTAGCCTAGAACCTACAAAGCTGAGAAAAACATCTCCAGCAGGCCACGACACCACTAAATAGGGCACGACACCACTAAATTTAGTGGTACCGTGGGTGATTTAGTGGTACCGTCCCCTGGGTAGACGATTTCCACTATTTGCTTTCACTTTTTAACTTTCTTTCCCCTAGAACCTGGAAACATAAGCTGATTCCAATGATCACAACTCTCTAAACTCATCAACCTACACCATGTATGCTTGAAAGATGGCTATTTAAGCACTTCTCATGCACACACATTCTTCACAACCATTCCTCAATCATAATTTACTCAATCTAGCACCACCATGTCTTCCACCATTGCCACCATCTCCCACAAAGCCAAGAAACCAAGGCTTAACATTAAGCCCACTAACGAAAGGATCTTCATTGATCTCACCCTTGATAATGATGAGGATATCCAAACACCACCTTCCAACAACTCAACTTCATCCATCTCCACACCATTAGCTCCATCCAAAACCAACTCCACTAGAGCTAACTCATCCTCATCAACCACTATCAAGACAACATCCTCCTTACCACCTAGTCCTCCTCAACCTTTGGCACTAACATTCTTAACTCCACTAGAACTAGTGTACAACACATCATCACCATCTTCCGTTTCTCCATCACCCCCATCACAACCTATCATGGGCCATCCAATCCAATACCCAATTCTATCACACACCCTTAGTTGTGCTTGTTGTCATCACAATCACAACCTTATTGCTCACCTAAGAGATGAGATGGCTTACATGTTTAATTACATTGAGCATCTCTTGACACCACCTCAAGGGCCCATCATACCACCTCCTCCACCATCCAATAGCCCACGTAACTAAACTCTCAAGTTTAGCCTTCAACAATAAAAAACTTAGGAACCATTTTGTGCATCTTGAAGCAAGTCTTAGGACCTCCATGTCACTAAAGAATGTCATGTGCTTCTTTATGTAGTTTTATCTTTCTTGTTAACTAGTCTAGTTTTTGTAATCATACTTCATGTATGATGTTCTTATTATTAATGAAGGAATGGGCTTATCCTTTGTTTGTGGATGGATTATTTTGTTTTTGCTACTTTTGGTTGGATATTTGTCTTTAATGCTACATGTTAGATATTGTATTTGTGTCATCTAACCTTGTTTTATAGCATCAACCATTGCTCGATTCCTTCGTATGCTCCAAATGAGGGGGAGTATACATCAAGGGGGAGCCTTAGTAGTCTTTTTGCTTCGACAAAAAGGGGCTTGAATGCTACATGTTAGATATTGTATTTGTGTCATCTAACCTTGTTTTGTAGCATCAACCATTGCTCGATTCCTTGGTATGCTCCAAATGAGGGGGAGTATACATTAAGGGGGAGCCTTAGTAGTCTTTTTGCTTCGACAAAAAGGGACTTGAATGCTACATGTTAGATATTGTATTTGTGTCATCTAACCTTGTTTTGTAGCATCAACCATTGCTCGATTTCTTGGTATGCTCCAAATGAGGGGGATTATACATCAAGGGGGAGCCTTAGTAGTCTTTTCGCTTCGACGAAAAGGGGGAGAAGTGGGATATAAACTTAAACTAAAAACTTGTCGAAACTAGTTTTTCACATAAAATGAGTTTATGTTTTGTCATCATCAAAAAGGGAGAGATTGTTGATGCAAATAATGTCTAAAAACGTTATTCTTATCTTACGACATCTCTATGTTTTGATGATAACAAAATGTGAAAACAACTTATGTCAAAATTAACGTAAACAAGTTTTTAGTCGAAATATCCGATTTCTACGTCAATCACTCTAGGTATGAACAAACAAATTTACAACTGATCAGAGAAGTGAATTTGTGTTTTAAACTTCACATTTTTAGCTTGACAAAACTTTCTCTTCAAAAATACATTTTACAAATTATTTTTAAATTATAAAGAAATGTTTTATTTAGGAAAATTAATTAAAAAATATTCCCCAACAGCTAGTTTTTCACCCAAACCAGCTCCAAACTCCCCCAAATAAAATTTCACCACTAAAGACAAAAAATGGAGCGTCTTTTGATGAGTGTGTAAATACTCATCATTTTTACCGTATTTTAACTGCCAAAACGCGTGAAAATACTCAAGAATGCATCAAAATAATGAAAATATCCCAAAGATTGTGTTTTATATGTTTCAAATGCAAAATGATCAAAAACAAACGAAAAACGAACAAAGTTTGCATAATTGGCAGTTTCAGTCCCCCAACTTTCAAAGTTTTACAAAACTAGTCCCTAAGCGTTTATTTCAAATGAAAAGTCAACCCAAGCTTCTTAAAAGTCAAAATAAGTCAAAAACGATCTTTGGGTAAAAATCTTTCAAAAATGTACAAGTATGGCCCTTGGAATTTCACAATTGGCAATATTGGTCCCTGTACTTTTAGAAAATGGCAGACTTAGTCCCTGGTGGAGAATTTTGGAGGAAAAGTCAATTTTGGTTCTCGGAAACTCACAAATTCTCAAATTTAGTCCTTGGAATGAAACTTTGGAGAAGTTGCATTTTGGTCTCTCAAGTTTGCAAATTGGCAAAAAATGGCCTCGGGAAGTTTACTATTAAGGAAAATGTTACAAGTAACCTCGGAAATTCAAAAGTTGACAATTTTGATCCTTAAATAAGATTTGGAGATTTGGCAGAAGCAGTCCCCGGGATTTTCAGATTGTACATAATTGGTCCTTGGACTTGTATTATTAGTAAATGTTCCCTTACTAAACTTAAAACCAAATCCAACCCACCAATCCAAATCCATCAAACTAATAACTCCCCCTGATCCACTAAACCATGGCCTAAGTACCCCTAAGCCCAAACCACCCAGTAATATAAAAAAAGGGTCAAACACGGGTCAGACATCCCTTCTCCCTCTCACCCCGCTTTTACCCACTGTGTACACCACCATCTCCCAACACCACCACTTCAACACGCTTCCACCATCAAAAGTTCCCCCAAAACCCATTCCCCAATCCCACTATCACTAATTCCCACCTTCAAATCCCTACCTAACCCCAATATACACCCTGACAGTCCACAACCTCTCAAAACCATTTTCCCGCCAAAACCTAATATATGGCTAGGATCAATGAGAAAGCAATTGGATGGTCAGGATCATCTCGCAAGGTTCAAGGGAGACTTTTGGAACCCTAAATTCAGAAGATGGAGCTCAAGAGAGTAAAAACTCCACCTACCACTTTGTAGTATAAATAGGAAGCTTGTGTAAGCCATTAGGGCATCCTATCTTTGTATCTTTACTGTTTTAGAACTAGTTTTCACTTGTATTTTTCAAGTTTTCAGTTTCATTAAAGTTCCTTTCAAGTTTATTGCAATTCGAATTTTTCAATCAAATCTTCAAGTTTCTTATAATTTCCTTTTAGTGCTATTTATTTGATCTCAGAATGTTGGTATGAGTTTGTTAAAGTTATTTTGAATCAAAAGAAAGTTGAAATTAAAAAAAAAAAAAAAAAAAAAAAAAAAAAAAAAAAAAAAAAAGAAAATTCAAAAATATAAAAAAATTGTTGAAGAAGGTGTAGTTGCAGTAGAAGGAATGAAGAATGAATGAGGTTTAGAGCTCATGGGAGCACTTAGGTGGTTCATGTGTTCTTGGTCTTCAGACTCCTTCATAGCTTGGATGGCAAGTAGGTGTTTGTCCAAATCTTAACCATAATTTGAAATCTTTGGTTGTTGTTGTTCTTACTTGTTAATTTGTGCTTAATTCAGTCTATTATATCATAATTTTAGTAGATTAGTTAATCCTGTAGGGTAAATCATTGATCTGTTTGTTTAAATTTTGAAATCAGCTAGAATAGGGGTGTTTGGTTCATTGTGGTTTGCTGATATTCTTGCCATTTCAGAGGTACTATTTGGTTGAGGTAGTTCACTTAGGTTACATTTAAGTCTAATATTACATAAAATCAGTAGGTCTAATACATCAAAAGTCAATTTAGCTTTTAGAAGTTCATAGCATTTAGTAAGTTAGGGGTATTTAGTTGCTTAATCTTTAAGTTGTTGCATAAGCTTGTGTTTTAGTTAATTTCACTCTCACATTAGGACCATATCACATTCTCAGTTAAAATTAAGCAACCATATTTCATTTTGGTCAAAATTAATCTAAAGTTCAAAAGTCAAATATTGCGTGACCCAGAATTGGGACAGATTTCAAATCAATTTGTAGATTTCAATTCTTGATGAAATTAAGTAAGGGTTGTTAATTTTGGATCACTGGCAGCTAGTTTACTAATTTCATAAAGAAAATTCGGATTTGGAAGTGATCTAGTCATTAAAATCTGCTTGGGAAGTGGCATGTTTGGCACAAATACCCTCTGACCCAGCAGACTCAATTTTGACCCATTTTTCAAATCACCATAACTTGCTCAATACTTGAGATTGTTCTTTGATTTTGAGTGTTTTGAGAAGCCTCTAGTTCTGGTTAGTTGATTCTGTTCTTGATTTGCCCTAGATAGCTCAGAAGCCTGCTCAATTTGGACTCCCTATTTGCCCTTTTGGACCAATTTCTGCTAGTGCACTCAGAATGTACATCTGAGTTTGTTGTTCAAATTTTGCTTGTTTCTCTTATTCTTGTTCTTGTTCTTGGTCATATTATTGTTGTTAATCCTGTGTATGTCCCTGTTGTGTTGATTGCTGTTTTAATTTGCCAAGCTTGTTTGGGCTCGTTTGAGATTATTTGCAAAACTTCTTGAACAAAATCTTTGAAAATAAAAGTGTTATCAAAAATCTGTGTTGATTTCAATAAACTTGATTGAAACTTTGTTGTTGTAATTTGATTTCAAGAATGTAAGTAAGTTTGTAACTTGGGTGTGGATTTGTGGGTCTGTCAAACAAGCAGTAGAAAAAGAAAAAAAAATAAATAAATAAATAAAGTTTTGCAAAAAGGTGCCAAGGGGAATCGAACCCTGGTCAGCCTTCTCACAACTGACAGCCTCACATCACACACACAACATCAACTTGCCCTTGGGTCTTTTTTGGTTATAGCTTGCACAATTAATTACTTAACCCTTAACAGTTTTAGATTGCTTATTTTGTGCTTATTTGTGACTGCTTATTTCACCTTTTTATTTTTCTTAGGTTAGTTTTAAGGTTATTTAATTGCAAAAGAATTTTCAGAATTTTTAGAATAGTTATAATATTTATTATAATTTAATTAGTGTTAATTAGTTATTAATTCGTAATAAATAGAATTTTCATTGAAAAATTAATTTTCTTTTTCTCAAAATTTTCTTTTGTTATTTAATGCGTAAGAAAATTATTTGGATACCCGTAGGACTAGCGTAGCTCAAAATTCACGTTTTTATTTGCGCGTTGACGTTTATTTAGAATAAACATCAAGTTTTTGTGAAGTTTGTGATTTTTAGGATTCCCGATACCTATTTCTTGTTTCCCGTAGTATTTTAGGTTATTTTAAATAGTACTTAATATTCCTTAGTTTAATTTCCCACTTAGGTTGCGTTTATTCCATTTTCGTTCGTTAAATCGTAATTTACGTTAATTTAACGTACAACAAAACCAAATAACCTTTTCAATCATACAAGATTTTAATCCCAATCTCACTCGAAGCTTTCCATTCACACCTCGTTGGGGTACGACCCGGGAAATCACTTCCCGGTCTCACAATTTGAATATCACTTTCACAAGTTTTGCGAGGTAATCGTTTTCCTAAACGGTTTACTCATTTTACTTCACGATTGTTTGTCTCACGACAAAAATTTGATATTTTGATAAAATTGTTGTTTGCACACACCAAAAACACAACGAATCATCTTTGTCTGGCATGGTACCACTAAATTTAGTGGTACTGTGTGACATTTAGTATTGTCGTCCCTTCATAACAGCCAGATTTTTAGATTCTATAAATACCACTTCAATTCCCAGATTTTGGACATCCTTTCACACACATAACTTTCTGGTTTCCATCCTCTTTTTCTCTTTACACTTCTTAGATCATTAGTTAGTTTTCTTTTGTTTAAAGAGGGATTCTTTCATCCAACCAAGAATCGTCTACATTCCTCTACTAGTCAAGAGAAGAACACAAAGTATCAAGAAGATACAAAGTGTTAGAGTCTTTGTGTAGTGCACTTGCATTACAAGTTGTCTACTTGATTGTATCTTGACATACATCAAGAGTATTAGTGTTTCTTAGTCATTGTGTTGATCATTGTGATCTTGTTGAGATCTTGGAGATCTCTTGAGTGTTGAGTGATATAGTCTTGATCAAGTGGATCAAGGGTAGATTGTGAGGATTGTGTGGATCTTGTGAAGATCGTGTAGATTGTGTGAGGATCATGTTGATCGGGTTGATAGTGTGAGGATCGTGTGGATCGTGTAGATTGTGTGAGGATCTTGTTGATCGTGTGATAAGATAGGGTCATGTTGATCGTGGTAGATTGGTACTAGCTAAGATTAGTACTCGACATTTAGCGTAGTGTAGGAAAATAAAGTAAGCGACGTTGTCGGTTTTCTCCGCCTGAAGGGAGTCTTGTTGATATAGTGCTTACAACTCTCGAGTGTGGTACTCGAGGAGTGGATTAGGGCGAAGAAGAGCTTCATGACCGAATCACTATAAATCTTGTTGTCTTGGTTTGATATTTCCTTCTCTTCTCTTTATTTACTTATTTCATATTAGTATTAGTATAGTGTTGTGTTCATATTGGTATTGATTGACTTTACATACAATTGAATCTACGTTTTTCAAAGAGAAATTTTTATAACTAAAGAAAATAAGTCGGTAAACTATTCAACACCCCTTCTAGTTTCCCACAGAAAGTTTATCTGATTTAGGCGGGAAAAATAGTTGTTATAATATTTGAAATTAAATTTATTTTCTTTAATAAAACATTACTTTTTGTTGATATAAATAATGTATAAAAACGTTATTAATATCTTTCGATATCCTTAAGTTTTGACGATCACAAAATATAAGAACATTAAACGCAAAGTTAATACGTAAACAAGTTTTAAGCAAGTTTATATCATCTCATCAAACATAATCACTTAAGGTATGAATAAACAAGTGACTAATACATTTTATGATCAAAGGGGTGCTTATTTAAATAATACAAACTTTACAAAATTAAATAAACTTATTATATATTTTTAAAAAACATTTTTGGTAATAAAGGAAAATGTTTTATTCATAATAAATATATGAATTCAAAATTTTAACCAAAATCAGTTAGTTTTTCACAAAATAAACTTTCCTCAGAAAAAGACAAGAAAACTGCAGTTTTCGTCTGGGCGGCCCCCTTAATTATAAGGGCGGCCCCTTTAATTTTAAGGGGGCCGGCACACAATTAAGGGGACCGGCCACGCTCCCTTGTCAGATTCTGTCAGAAATTTTTTCCCTATAAATACCACCTTAAACCTGGAATTTTTCTCACCTCTTGCACGAAAATTTTCAGATCCAAATCTCTCTAAACATCCTCCTAAAAACCCTTTGATCATATAATTGTTAATCCTTGTTTCAAGTGATTCATTCCCTCACCTCTCATCTCTCAAAGTGCAAGAGAAGAATACTTCTTCAACATCAAGTTGTGAAGTATTGTAGATTTGTGTATATAGTCTAGTTGTTGTGTACATTCATTGTAAAGGTGTGATAGTATTGTAACTAGATAGATCTAGGAGTATAAGTTGTGAATAGAAGTAGTGAGATATAAGTAGTTTGTTGTGAAGAAGAAGAGCTAGGATGTAGATAGTTGTGAAGAAGATAGTTGTGAAGTAGATAGTTGTGAAGCTAGATAGGTGTGTAGAAGTAGTGTTGTGATTAAGTAGTGACTAGGTGTGAAGAAGGTGTGAAGAAGGTGTGTAGAAGGTGTGAATAAGTTGTGACGAAGTTATGGTGTGTATATTGGTGTGTAAGGTTTTCTCCGCCATAAGGGAGCTTGTTGACATAGTGAAGAAAACTCTCGAGTAGGTGACTCGAGGAGTGGAGTAGGGCAAGGAAGGTGTCCTTGTAGCCGAACCACTATAAATCCTTTGTCTCGCAGTTAGATCTTTCCATATCTTACTTATTATCATGTTTATATCGTTATTACTTTTGTAGACGTAGACGTTTATATATGTAGTTGCTCATATAGTGCTAGTATTGATTTTACTTAAAGATCAAACAAAAGTTTCATTCACAAAACAAAGTTTTTACAATCAAACTAAAAAGGTAACATACATATAATTGATCATTTCGATCAAGTATAGTTTTCATACAAAATATAACTAAGGATTATAAAATAAACGTTTACTTACTTGTCTCTCGTATATAGCTATAATTGTTTATATTATGCATGTGTTGATTTCACATACTTAGCTTACATTATTATTATTGTTCATACTTAGATATAGTTGTTCATATTGTTCAAGACTTGAGTTCACATAAGATAGAATCAAAGTTTTTAAAAGCAAACAAGACTTTAAAACTAAACTAAGTTTTCATAATAAAATTAAAAAGACGTAAAACTATTCAACCCCCCTTCTAGTTTTCCACAATTGGCATCAGAGCTACGTTAAACAAGATTTTTAAAATAAACTGTATTTTAAAACTTGAAACGATATATAGAATCTGAAAAATATTTAGAAGGGCAATCTATGCAAAGACCACCACTATTTGAAAGTGATGGTTTTCTTTATTGGAAAAATAGATTCGAAACTTATGTGAAATCAAAAGATCTTGATCTTTGGCATGTCATTACCTTTGGTGATTTTCCCCCTATTCAATATAATTTTGAAACTAAAATGCATGAAATTGTATCTTTTGAAAAACAAAATGATGATTTGAAAAAGAAACTAGCAAAAAATAATGAGGCTAAAATGGTTATTTATAATGCGTTACCACGCAAAGAATATGAAAGAATTTTTATGTGTAAAACCGCAAAAGAAATTTGGGATTCTTTACTAATCACTCACCAAGGTAATAGTCAAGTTAAAGATAACAAAATAGATCTTCTTGTTCAACAATATGAACAATTTACGATTCCGGAGAAGGAATCAATGGATAATGCTTTTGCTAGGTTTAACACTATCATCACAAGTTTAAAAGCACTTGATGAGAATTTTTCTAGTAAGAATTTTGTTAGGAAATTTCTTAGGGCTCTTCATCCAAAATGGCGAGCTAAAGTTACGGCGATTGAAGAATCGAAGAACTTGTCAACTCTTCAACTTGATGAGTTGATCGGCAACGTGAAAGTCTACGAAGCAATAATAAAGAAAGACTCCGAGATGGTCAATGGAAAAAGAGAGCAAAGCAAGTCAATTGCGTTGAAAGCTAGGAAGGAATCTAGTAACGAGGATAACTCAACCTCCGAAAGTGATAACGAAGAATATGCGATGGCCGTAAGAGACTTCAAGAAATTCTTCAAAAGGCGAGGAAGATTCGTTAGAAAACCGCATGATGAAAGGAAAGCAAACCAAAGAAATAAAGATGACAAAAATGGCAAAAGTGATAGGAAGTGCTTCAAATGTGGTGATCCAAATCATCTCATCAGAAAATGTCCAATGATGTCAAGAGATCGAAATCAAAAGGCGTTTGTTGGAGGAGCTTGGAGTGATAGCGATGACGATGAGAAAGAAATCACAAATGAGGAGAAGTGTCTTATGGCTAAGACATCAAGCGGGGTAAGTTCCGAAACCGAATACTTGAGTGACGAAAATTTATCATTAGACGAAAAAGACCTAGATAGTGAATATAATAGGTTATGCAAATTAGGTCAAAAGGTTATAGCTAAAAATAAGTCACTAAAACATATTAATAATCTGTTAGAAAATAAAGTACTCGAATTAAAAATTAGACTACAACATTTGGAAAAAGGAAAAGAAGTTTTTATAGAATGTAAAACATGCATAGAGATTAAAAATGAAAACGAAAAACTTAAAAATAAAATTTTCAAACTTGACAAGTTTAAAAATAGTAGTAACCCACTTAAGAAAATAATAAGTGTTCAAGAAACTTCAGAAGATAAAACCGGTCTAGGATTAACCTCAACTAATATTTCAACTAGTGAAAATAAAAGTATAAAATTTGAATGTGAATCTAGTAAACAAAAATCATTAGAGTCAAAACCTAAGTATATACTTACAAAAGATAGAAAAATACCCATTGCGTATGATGAAAAAGTAAAAACTTTTTATAAACCATCCTTAAAGACCGAAGTAGGATCCTCTAAATCTAAATTAAGATCTAAAATTCCACCACCAAGAAAACCAAATAATCTTCATACTCTATCTAAAACACCTCAACCTAGAAGAAACCAAAATAGACAAAACTACAATAATACTAGTCATCAAATGTGGAATTATCAACCAAGTTACAATCCTTGGGGAATATTACCACCATACATGCATCCTAGCCAAATGTTGAATATGTTTCGACCAAACAACTTTGGACCAATGAGACAATGGGGACCAAGTGGCTAAGCTGTCAATCTTGGAAGTAGTTGGAATATCATCTACTAATGACTTCTATAAGTCAACATGGTCACTTGAAGTGCTTGAAGATATTCCATTGAAGACTAAAAGGTACGCGTTTCTTTTAAGTGCATCGCTATAATTTGCATGCTTAGATAAATGATTAGTTAGATTAATGCTTAGCTATACATATATATGTACATAATAGCTTATATTCTTATAACCTAGAAACATCATTGGTTGATTCTCCTAGGAATAAGATAAAATTGTTCATTGCCGAACAAAATAGAAAATGGAAATCTTCTATATTCACTATTAGCAAACTCATGGTGATGAAGTGAAATGAGTTAAGTGGATCGATCATTAATATAGAAGTAGGATTAGATCCCTCGCGTAAGAAAACTATGGATGAAACAAGCTCTCGTAGACTATGGCATTAAGTTAGATAAGCGTGCGAAAACAAATGAACTATAGATGTTAGGTTATACCCCATTCAACACTCTCGCATCTAACATATATATTATTGTCTTCATTTCCTTTAGGATCATAGGATATGTAGAAACGATAGCATGAGATAATAATATGCTTAACCAATCCTCTTGAGCAGGAGATCTTTAATAAACATTTTTTTAAATATTTGATTTATGATATTTGTTGTCAAAAATCTAATTTCTCTAAAAATATGCAAAAAACCTCACATTTTGGAAAATAGTTTTTCAAATAACTATCCCACTTTTAAATAACATGTCTTCACTATCAATATCCACAATTTTGTTTTGATGAAAACTAAAGATTGGGAAAATATCCTTTACCGTTCATTCACACATTTTGAAGTAAAAACTCAATATCTCTTATTCAAATAACTCTCACATCTAAGTGAAAACCTACTTTCAAACATTGTTGGATAATGCTAAAAACGTCTCTTTTAAAATCATGCATGGTGATCTCATATTTGTCATCTATATTTATATAAATGACACTTATAAGTGAACTAAATCAAATCAAGAGGACCATGGTTTATTTATTAAGACTTTGTTTGTAACAAGTCTAGAAATCCATGCTATCATAACTACCCACTTATTGCACATTGATACACATTAGGATTAATCCTCCTAGTTATGTAGTTATGTAATACTTGATGTTGCTTATTGTTTCCTAGCACTTATAGTTTACTTGCTTGATGAGTATGTTTGCATGCTAGATGAAATTGCTTGTTTACTTAATCTCTTTGATTAACACGCTTTGGCTACATTATTGCCTATATAATTAGTATATGCTTAATTGCCTTAAAAAGTTGGACTTGTTTGAAACCAAAAACACAACCTTTCTGCAATTCACTACCAAAAACTCATTTCTGACAATCTGGGAATCACCAGATGGGCGGCCTTAATTATTAAGGGGACCGGCCTCCAATTAAGGGGACCGGCCATCTGATGGTCGAAGGTGTTGTTACCTTTTTCTACTTTTTAGCCCATTTCATCCTACACTTCTCAAAATTCACAAACTTATTCTATCCTAAACCTCCCATCAAAGTCTATCCATCCTTGATCCTACCAATCCTACATTATAAACACTCTATTTTTTAGCCCATTTCATCCTACACTTCTCAAAATTCACAAACTTATTGTAATCCCCCGTAAATTTCCCCTATAAATAGTAAAAGTAAATCAAAGACTAATATATCATCTCGTTAATTAATAACGTTTTTACCAATAACAATTTTTTTTTATTTTATTTGTATCAAATATGCTATATTACTTGAAAATCACTACGATATTTATGATCCCTGTTTGCTTGGAACGATGCTCACACATGTACCACTATAGTCTAAAATCGCGAGAATATTAAAAATTTCTGTTATTTGTTACGAACCTGTATTCTCCAACATTTTTCAAAAATTACTATTCATCAGTTACTATTCATCATTTTTGGAGTCGGTTAGTGATATTGAGATGTTTTTCAAAAGTTTTACTATTCACGAAACACTATTCACTCTCGGACTCACGTAAATGTTTCACTAATAAATTTCTAAACTTATCACTAATCACAATTAATTAATTACTAATCCTAATTTACTTCTAAACCGGACCCTTAATTACCCTAAGCCCAAACCAAAGTCTCGGCCTGTTACTATTCACGGCCCAAAACCAAATCAAGCCCATTTCATTATTTTTGTTTTCGAAACCATTCGACTAGACAAGCTAGAAACGCGTCTCGTACTCCCAACTCTTACACACGACTCACACATATTTTTGTACAATCTCGATCCCCCCTAGCCAACAATTAGAGTGTCGAATTTTAGTTCCCCATGTCAAGTCTAACAACATTTTTACTAGGCAAAACGTTTTGTCCAAAAACGATTTCATATAATTTCAACTAATCCAAAAACTAAACCGTTTTAAACCCCGTTTGTTTCTATTAAGTCCTGAAACCATTTTAAACTCAAACTAAGGTCTAAATATTGCCAAGATACCATAATCCCACAAGTCACAACAAATCTACAAATCGGTTCACTAAATAATATGTAGTCGACATGCATGAATCAAAACCAACTAGTACCTCTTTATTTTAAGCACACTCCATTGCATATTATATTCACTAGGCTAGTACTACAAACTTTTAAAATACATATCAAAAGTACCCTCTCATTTTAAAATAGCCAAACCACACATTTCTTTTGCATTTTGAGGATGTCGACATGTATGAAACCAAAACATGGAGAAAATGTCACTCTTTCAACTTGAAGACTTTTGAATAACAAGCAACAATCACATCAATTTAAAACTTGGACACTAGAACACTCAAAAAGCCATATATATAGCACCTTGCATGCATGCATTCGTTTACCACATTCATACAAACCAAAACTTACAAAAACTAAGTCCCTACTTCTAGTTGTTGTTTCAAATCGCTTTGGCAATAGCACAAGTCCTTTGTGTGGTGTCTAGAAGAAACAAATTATTGTTTGTGAGCCTTGGTCGAGCACACATGCACACTACGTACTCATCTCAGTCACTTCTCGATTCTACGTCTTGTTTTAACCACCATTTTGGTGTCGTAAGTCCTAACAAAACTCTTTTCAATATTTAAATAAAACTTTCATTTGCATTATTTTTATACGCGACACACACAATTGCATCTCTTTATTCGAAAACTAAATATACAACATATATATATATATATATATATATATATATATATATATATATATATATATATATATATTCTACGTTCGTCTATATATTTCACACCCTAACAAATAAACTATGTAGAGTTTTGAAACTAAAAAGCTACGTACAAACCATTTTTAAGTACATTCCTAGCGTACCACAACCATTTTGAAAAACTCTAAAAATTTTCTAAGTCTTTTGTTTTATAAAAACTCATCCAAGGCTAGCCCAAAACGCACGTATAACTTTAATATTTACTTAACAAACATGCCATTTCATTTCACAAACTAATAGTCCTAATGACAAACAATCATTTTCGTATAAAAACTTTATAATAAAAATCATGTTTTGAATCTATAAACATCACAAAGCAAATCGAACTAGGAACCAAATTTGAAAAGCTAATTAGTATCGATTGGGCCTTAAGGCCCAATCATTTCAAAATAAGCCGATCATATAAGCTATAGAAATAAGCAGTTTGGTAACATTTTCTTAGTCCTAACATTAACCCAAAACAAAGCCCAAAAACCCCGTAGGCCCATTGGATTTAAAAACACTAACGGGCCTTAGTTTTCGTTAAAAGCCCATAAGCTATCAAATTAAATTTTCGAACTAATAAGCTGTCAAAATAAGTTCAATAAGCTGTTTTGAAAATATTTAAGAAATGAAAACATTAAGTTTTGAAAATTGTGAAGTTTGGACTAAATTTGCAAATTTTATGAAAATCGGGTTAAAAGTGTCAACTTTTCAAAGTTTCGGTATAAAATGTCATTTCGTAAATTAAAGGGTGAAAACTGATTTTTATAAAGTCTAGGGTGAAAGGTGTAAGAAATATAAAGTTTTGGACGTAAAATGTAAATATATTTAATTTTGGACTAACGGCGTAACGCTAACGCCGTTAGGGTAAAAAGTGTAAATTTTTAGAAAATACAAGGGCCATACATATAAAATTAATAATTTATTTTTACTTTCCATTTTTACAATTTCACGTAGCGACGTCACGTTTATTTTCAAACTATTATTTTTATTACTATTATTATTATTAAAATGTTACGTTATTTTCAAACTATTATTTTTATTAAATGTTACGTATTATTTTTCAAACTATTATTACTATTATTATTATTAAAACGTTACGTTATTTTCAAACTATTATTTTTATTAAACGTTACGTATTATTTTTCAAACTATTATTACTATTATTATTATTAAATGTTACGTTTATTTTCAAACTATTATTTTATTAAACGTTACGTATTATTTTTCAAACTATTATTACTATTATTATTATTAAACGTTACGTTTATTTTCAAACTATTATTTTATTAAACGTTACGTATTATTTTTCAAACTATTATTACTATTATTATTAAACGTTACGTCTATTTTCAAAACTATATTTATTATTACTATTATTATTATTAAACGTTACGCATTATTTCAAACTATCGTTACTATTTTTATTATTAAACCTTACGTTATAATTATATATATATACAACTAAACTAAACGTACGATATACGATAAAATCCAAAAGTTTTACTAATGATAAATTAACAAATCATGCATTTAAAAACTACTCGCGATTAAAACATTAAGACTATCAAAAGCGAAAACTTGCCATACCTTATCTAGGTCGTGTGTGGAGCCGTTCCCATTTTGCAAACTGAGTATCGATATTTTTATTCACTAAACCACTAAGGTGAGTTCATAGCCTCGCCTTTACTTGTTTAAATGTTTTATAAACCCTGCGAGGGGGATACATGCTAGTTTTTACAAACTGAACACAAGTATTTTCTTGGTATGCTTTACCTGATCTCGTTATTGCTTAAGTACCTTTCCTTGCTAAAAGTCCCTCATATCATGAGCCTTAGTCACCCAGGAGGTGAACGTAAATAATTGTGGATAGATCTATTAGGGACTGACCATCCCCGTTTGGGAGTTCGAGAAAACAACCAAACGCACTTTATTTGAAATCTAATAGGTTACTGGCAAGAACCTATCCCGAGGGCCCCCTGTTACTATAATCCATCATTCGTGATGAGATATGTTAATCGGCTGAGCGTCATGAGCTTAATGCAATAACAACTGTTTTTTTTTTTTTTTTACTTATAATTGTATGACGGTGCAATTATCACTTATAACTTGTGTTCAATCTTTTAAACTTAAACCTATGAATATCACTCAACTTTTGTTGACTTTTAGCATGTTTATCTCAGGTCTATAACGGGCAATGATCGGACGGAAGAGCACGAAATTCTCACAATGGCTATAAATTTTATCATCATTCGAAAACCTATTTAACAAATTTAAAAAACCACTGGGACCTCATTTTGAAAACTCTGATATTTATAAAAATTCGAATGATAAATATTTTTAGAAAATCATTTTCTACTGAAAAACTATGAGCTGTGAAGTAACACCCAATCTTTATTCCGCTGCAAATATTTCAAAATTGGGGGTGTTACAGATTGGCATCAGAGCTTTGGTTATAGCGAAACAGATCTATTTTAGATCTGAACTATAACCGTTTTTACAAACAAAACGTTTTATAGCCCTACACTCTTCGTGCTTTCCGTTCCTGCATGCTACCTTGCTCAGTACATTACCTGTTAGGATTAGTCTGCATGTTTAGAAATTGCGCGTACCTAATTTTTATTTCATGCGTACTATTATATCTATAACGTAAAAGTAACTTATAAAATACTATTCCCTGTTACTACAGTAACATGTCTCCAAAAATTTCCTTGAACGCCAAAACTACTCTCCGTAATACTAACACATCCCCCGTCAATCAAAATTCTCCGAACACTGAAGATCCCTACGTACAAATATCACAGCCCCAACTTAATATAGGAATCACTCATAGATCACTCTCATCATCACCTATTTCGTCACCTCTACGTCAAAAACTTAGGAGAGCTACAGAATCATATGAAGATGTGATTGGTGGCCAGGCAACATTCGAAGTTGGACAAAGTTCACGTCAAGAGAGGCCGTGGACGAATGTTGAGCCAAATTCTCCATTACCCTACACTTTAGATTCCCCAATACCAGAGATCCCAAATACCTTATCCTCACCTAATTCCCCCAACTACGATATAAGCACACTTGACTCAATATGGACTCTTGTTTATCAACAAGCCAGCACATTAGAGGCTCACACTGAACAGCTGAAAGGTTTACGACCAACAAAATTTGAATGGTACGACCGTAACCTTGACGCATTGTTCAAAAGAGTGGATGGCTAGAGAGACAGCTAGGAGCCAAGGTCAAAAGATTGCCGCATTAGAGAGTATGTTGGCAAACGAAATGAACATGTGTTAGGAACGTTTCTCAAACATGGAAGCAGCACAACTTGAACTTGAGAAAGAAATTAGATATTTGCGTCAGAGGCGTAACTAATCTTAAGTTTACAAGTATCCCTGCTGCATCTACTAAACCAGACAGACTTTGTTAGTATTTCATGTAATGTTCAATAAACCTGAACCCTTCAGAACTTGAAATCAAATCTATAATAACCTCCTATTCCGTTACATCTCTCCGTTATAAATCAATCATTTTCTTTCGTATCAAGCATGCATACTATGAATCCTCAGAATTTCATGCAAAAATCTCATCAATTGTTACCTCCCTTGATGAAATAACTCCACGTAGATTTCTGATATATTAATAAGAGACCTTGTACTAATTGTTTTACAAAAACGATCAGTCAAGTTATTAATATTATGATAACCTCTACAATACTATTCAAATCTACCGTAAGATTTCTTACAATTGTAAGAAATTCTTAAACATACTATAATTAAATTTTCAAGAGAGAGAAAATTTATTTTTAGTGGACGAATCGTTTTTTTCCTTAGTAATCTCATATCAAGAGTTGATTATCTATCTATGATACAACGCAGACATATCTTGAAATTAGATTACAGTAAGGATTCAATTCAGTCTATCATCAATGAAATAATTAACTTCATTTGAATTATTCTGACATCAGAAGGATTCTAAGTTAAGTTTCATTAATGATTTCAGAAGATGGACAACGTAAACAATACATGTACTCCATCTTCATCAAAAACCACCATGACTACTGAAGCCGTCAGGAAATTGGTAACCAACATCGTATCAGTAGCACTCGAAGGGACTACCATAGTTTATCCAAGAGGAGAGTCGGATATACCTGACAAGCAGGAAAACTACATGGAATATAGGTCAACCCACTTTAAAACGCCAGAAGGAATGGCTAACCTTACCATCACCCATAACCAAGGAATTAGGCAAAGATTTATACCTAATGGAAATAAACAAAAGCAAAAACTCTTAGAAATAAAGAACCTTTAAAGACTTTCGCTAGGAAATAAAAACTCTACAAGGACGTCGGTGGTATCATGGGAATGATTACTAGGTTTATGCAGATGAATGAATTCCTGTTGTGAATAAATAAACTCTAGTTCAAAAATTTCCTGATTGTACCTCTTCCTTGTATTTTACTTTATGTTACGATGGATGTAACTAAAGTATAACAACTATCCTTCTACCGTATCGAAAAATCTACCTTGTAATATTTCCAAAATAATTATAATCTACATCAATTTCAATTCCCGTCCCATTTACCAAATAATAGCATACTGTTATTTCCATGGAAATTTCTGACTAGAAATTTCTGACTCATCATATATATATATATATATATATATATATATATATATATATATATATATATATATATATATATATACACACACACAAAATAAATAAATAAATCAATGAATAAAGTTTCTACTTTATTCTTAAAAGAAATTACGTATTATACCATAATAACAAAACATGGAACACCATCTAAAACAACTTAAAGAAAAACATAAATACCACTGTCACTGAGCCAAACATCACATCGTTTAGTCCTCAATTATACATAGCCTGATCAACTATGTCTAATTTAGGAAGAATCATGTCATGATGGAACAATCATAATACCAAAAATTCTAAATAACAATCTTCAATAAAAAGCAACAAATATAGATAAATATTACGAACTACCATAAATACCTATCCTATTCCTTCGTCATTAGGACGAGAAGCCAACAAAAGTACAAATAGAAAAACCCCCACCAACAAAACCATAGCAAGGACCACCATAGGATGGATTACTCTGACTATTCTAAAAGATAAGTATAAGTACACCATTAGAAACAATAGCAAGACTAGTTTTTAAACCTAAGGACAAATAAGTCTTATTTCACATTTATTGAGGATTACATAGAAACATAACATATTGAGGATTACATAGAAACATAACATATTGAGGATTACATAGAAACACGACAAGGAATTAAGTTAAAACAACCCTAGCTCAAGACTAGTGCCTCCATGCCTTATCAACCGCATACGATAGAACCGTGAGTGGTATTAGGAACCCCAACATCCCGACCACAACTCCATAATCTTCATCCGTAACAAAAGTCAAATAGGTGATGACAACAATGGTATATACCATCGCGATAATAGTAATTAGGCTTGGCATATTTTTCGAAAGTATTTTAAGAATAGGAGATGAGAAATGATGGGAAATGGTTGGTGGAAATGGAAATTTGAAAGGAGTATATGTAGGTAGAAAACTAGCCGTTAGACACTATTCACGACCGTTAGGAATCACTATTCACGACCGTTGGGTACGGTACACCTAGCCGTTATTTTACTATTCAAAACCACTACCTTCAATATTCACAACCCTTAAATACACCAGTTACTAAATCCCGTCTAGCACAAATAAGTCTAACTAAACCACGTCTCCCAAATCTTAATCTCTCGACAACCCTCTGATCGAAATTTCCTAATACAGAAATTTTGTTAAACTTGAATTCCGGGACGGAATTCAGAATGAGGGGTAGGTACTGTAATCCCCCGTAAATTTCCCCTATAAATAGTAAAAGTAAATCAAAGACTAATATATCATCTCGTTAATTAATAACGTTTTTACCAATAACAATTTTTTTTTTATTTTATTTGTATCAAATATGTTATATTACTTGAAAATCACTACGATATTTATGATCCCTGTTTGCTTGGAACGATGCTCACACATGTACCACTATAGTCTAAAATCGCAAGAATATTAAAAATTTCTATTATTTGTTACGAACCTGTATTTTCCGACATTTTTCAAAAATTACTATTCATTAGTTACTATTCATAAAACACTATTCATCATTTCACTATTCATCATTTTTGGAGTCGGTTAGTGATATTGAGATGCTTTTCAAAAGTTTTACTATTCACGAAACACTATTCACTCTCAGACTCACGTAAACGTTTCACTAATAAATTTCTAAACTTATCACAAATCACAATTAATTAATTACTAATCCTAATTTACTTCTAAACCGGACCCTTAATTACCCTAAGCCCAAACCAAAGTCTCGGCCTGTTACTATTCATGGCCCAAAACCAAATCAAGCCCAATTCATTATTTTTGTTTTCGAAACCATTCGACTAGACAAGCTAGAAACGCGTCTCGTACTCCCAACTCTTACACACGACTCACACATATTTTTGTACAATCTCAATCCCCCCTAGCCAACAATTAGAGTGTCGAATTTTAGTTCCCCACGTCAAGTCTAACAACATTTTTACTAGGCAAAACGTTTTGTCCAAAAACGATTTCATATAATTTCAACTAATCCAAAAACTAAACAGTTTTAAACCCCGTTTGTTTCTATTAAGTCCTGAAACCATTTTAAACTCAAACTAAGGTCTAAATATTGCCAATATACCATAATCCCACAAGTCACAACAAATCTACAAATCGGTTCACTAAATAATATGTAGTCGACATGCATGAATCAAAACCAACTAGTACCTCCTTATTTTAAGCACACTCCATTGCATATTATATTCACTAGGCTAGTACTACAAACTTTTAAAATACATATCAAAAGTACCATCTCATTTTAAAATAGCCAAACCACACGTTTCTTTTGCATTTTGAGGATGTCGACATGTATGAAACCAAAACATGGAGAAAATGTCACTCTTTCAACTTGAAGACTTTTGAATAACAAGCAACAATCACATCAATTTAAAACTTGGACACTAGAACACTCAAAAAGCCATATATATAGCACCTTGCATGCATGCATTCGTTTACCACATTCATACAAACCAAAACTTACAAAAACTAAGTCCCTAGTTCTAGTTGTTGTTTCAAATCGCTTTGGCAATAGCACAAGTCCTTCGTGTGGTGTCTAGAAGAAACAAATTATTGTTTGTGAACCTTGGTCGAGCACACATGCACACTACGTACTCATCTCAGTCACTTCTCGATTCTACGTCTTGTTTTAACCACCATTTTGGTGTCGTAAGTCCTAACAAAACTCTTTTCAATATTTATATAAAACTTTCATTTGCATTATTTTTATACGCGACACACACAATTGCATCTCTTTATTCGAAAACTAAATATACAACATATATATATATATTACGTTCGTCTATATATTTCACACCCTAACAAATAAACTATGTAGAGATTTGAAACTAAAAAGCTACGTACAAACCATTTTTAAGTACATTCCTAGCGTACCACAACCATTTTGAAAAACTCTTAAAAATTTTCTAAATCTTTTGTTTTATAAAAACTCGTCCAAGGCTAGCCCAAAACGCACGTATAACTTTAATATTTACTTAACAAACATGTCATTTCGTTTCACAAACTAATAGTCCTCATGACAAACAATCATTTTCGTATAAAAACTTTATAATAAAAATCATGTTTTGAATCTTTAAACATCACAAAGCAAATCGAACTAGGAACCAAATTTGAAAAGCTAATTAGTATCGATTGGGCCTTAAGGCCCAATCATTTCAAAATAAGCCGATCATATAAGCTATAGAAATAAGCAGTTTGGTAACATTTTCATAGTCCTAACATTAACCCAAAACAAAGCCCAAAAACCCCGTAGGCCCATTGGATTTAAAAACACTAACGGGCCTTAGTTTTCGTTAAAAGCCCATAAGCTATGAAATTAAATTTTCGAACTAATAAGCTGTCAAAATAAGTTCAATAAGCTGTTTTGAAAATATTTAAGAAATGAAAACATTAAGTTTTGAAAATTGTGAAGTTTGGACTAAATTTGCAAATTTTATGAAAATCGGGTTAAAAGTGTCAACTTTTCAAAGTTTCGGTATAAAATGTCATTTCGTAAATTAAAGGGTGAAAACTGATTTTTATAAAGTCTAGGGTGAAAGGTGTAAGAAATATAAAGTTTTGGACGTAAAATGTAAATATATTTAATTTTGTACTAACGGCGTAACGCTAACGCCGTTAGGGTAAAAAGTGTAAATTTTTAGAAAATACAAGGGCCATACATATAAAATTAATAATTTATTTTTACTTTCCATTTTTACAATTTCACGTAGCGACGTCACGTTTATTTTCAAACTATTATTTTTATTACTATTATTATTATTAAAATGTTACGTTATTTTCAAACTATTATTTTTATTAAACGTTACGTATTATTTTTCAAACTATTATTACTATTATTATTATTAAAACGTTACGTTATTTTCAAACTATTATTTTTATTAAACGTTACGTATTATTTTTCAAACTATTATTACTATTATTATTATTAAACGTTACGTTTATTTTCAAACTATTATTTTATTAAACGTTACGTATTATTTTTCAAACTATTATTACTATTATTATTAAACGTTACGTCTATTTTCAAAACTATATTTATTATTACTATTATTATTATTAAACGTTACGCATTATTTCAAACTATCGTTACTATTTTTATTATTAAACCTTACGTTATAATTATATATATATACAACTAAACTAAACGTACGATATACGATAAAATCCAAAAGTTTTACTAACGATAAATTAACAAATCATGCATTTAAAAACTACTCGCGATTAAAACATTAAGACTATCAAAAGCGAAAACTTGCCATACCTTATCTAGGTCGTGTGTGGAGCCGTTCCCATTTTGCAAACTGAGTATCGATATTTTTATTCACTAAACCACTAAGGTGAGTTCATAGCCTCGCCTTTACTTGTTTAAATGTTTTATAAACCCTGCGAGGGGGATACATGCTAGTTTTTACAAACTGAACACAAGTATTTTCTTGGTATGCTTTACCTGATCTCGTTATTGCTTAAGTACCTTTCCTTGCTAAAAGTCCCTCATATCATGAGCCTTAGTCAACCAGGAGGTGAACGTAAATAATTGTGGATAGATCTATTAGGGACTGACCATCCCCGTTTGGGAGTTCGAGAAAACAACCAAACGCACTTTATTTGAAATCTAATAGGTTACTGGCAAGAACCTATCCCGAGGGCCCCCTGTTACTATAATCCATCATTCGTGATGAGATATGTTAATCGGCTGAGCGTCATGAGCTTAATGCAATAACAACTGTTTTTTTTTTTTACTTATAATTGTATGACGGTGCAATTATCACTTATAACTTGTGTTCAATCTTTTAAACTTAAACCTATGAATATCACTCAACTTTTGTTGACTTTTAGCATGTTTATCTCAGGTCTATAACGAGCAATGATGGGACGGAAGAGCACGAAATTCTCACAATGGCTATAAATTTTATCATCATTCGAAAACCTATTTAACAAATTTAAAAAACCACTGGGACCTCATTTTGAAAACTCTGATATTTATAAAAATTCGAATGATAAATAGTTTTAGAAAATCATTTTCTACTGAAAAACTATGAGCTGTGAAGTAACACCCAATCTTTATTCCGCTGCAAATATTTCAAAATTGGGGGTGTTACACTTATTCTATCCTAAACCTTCCATCAAAGTCTATCCATCCTTGATCCTACCAATCCTACATTATAAACACTCTCATTCCTTTCAATCTCCACTCATCTTATCATTTCCTCTTGATGAGGCGAAAAATGAACCACTTTTAGGGGGTCATTTAAGCCCGGAATTGAGTTTATTTGATCAAATATTACCCTAAATCGTTCCTTTTGTGATTTTAGGTACTTTGGGAGTGAAATCTGGAAAGGAAGCAATTCGGACGTTTTTGGAGCATAAAAGTGAAGAAAACGCCAAAGACTTAATTTTCCATGCTGGGAACAGTGTATGACGGCGTCAAGAAGACATTCCTGACGGCGTCAAGAGTAAAAACCATGACGACCCAGTACAAACATGAAGGCGTCACAAGTAGAGCGTCAAGAGTTAATTTCATGACGGCCTGCATAAGGTGTATACGTGACGGCGTCAGATATAGATCTAGGCAGTCCGAGGATTTATTTGGCGGCGAGATGACGGCGTCACACAGTTGTTCTTGACGCCGTCACCTCCTAATATCTATATATAGTTTTCTAATTTTCATTCATAAAAAAAGAAGGAACTTGTGTGGAGAAACCCTAGGGCCAAACCTTGTACGAATTTTACAGCTTGTCAAGGCTTTTCAACCCTTGAATCCTTACATGTGCTATTGAGATAAGTCTTCTCTTAATTCAATCAATATGTCTATGTGTTGGTTGTCTATATCTTGTGCTTGTCTTGATTTCAACATGCTAGGCTAGATTTATCTTGTGTTTGCTTAGATCTAATGAAACCTAGATGTTGATTATGTGTTGATTACTTGTTTATGGTTGAATTGGATGAATGATTTCAATGTTAGGCTTAAGAAAACTAGAAGATCTCCATTGTGTAACATGCTTGAACGTCTTAGGAAACATGAACCGATGTGTACTAGGTTTTATTGGTTGTATTTAATGCATGAGTAAATTCTAATGATCCCATGTTAGGAGCTTCTTTCAGGCTCAACATAGGAGTGAAGTAGGCACTCATAGGATTGGGGAAGTAAGTACGCCACCCCATGAATGGTATTAAGGAATACAATTCGTCATCCACGCAACTATAACAAGTAATTAACGTGTAAAAGATATCTAGGGAGTAGTGAAATCTAAGTAAACACATTTCTCCTACTTATTGCTCACAACTTTAGTTTAATATAGTTTTATTTTCATTTTAGTATTTTATGTTGATTGCATCTTTAGTATTGGGTTAGTTGACTAGCAACTAATTCCGCCCAAATCCTTCAAACCCGAGATTTTAACTTGCTTTCAAAAAAATATAAAAATATAAAAAGAATCATCCCTCATCTTTAGATCTAGTATTTAGGTTTTCTAATCCTAGCGACACTATTTCTAGCTGAACGATCAATCCCCCGGTACTTGTCATTATACTATACTACATCGATCAGGTACACTGCCTGGTGGGGGTTGTAAGCTTCTCAAGATCCCTTGAGAGGTAAAGCCTGGTGCAAATTCCTACGCTACCAAGTTTTTGGTGCCGCAGCCCGGGGAATAGTTATTGTCTAGGTTAGAATCTCTTTTTATTAGGTCTACTTGCTAGATTCCTTTCTAGTAAGATTTTATTTTTATTTTTAGGTTTTCTTTAGTCTATCTTATTTCTTTGTGTTTTTGTTCGTAACTCTTCACCACCCGACATCATGGACGATGGGAACATGTTAGCATTAAAATATTTATATATAAAAGTGATGGTCATTCTCATATTGTAACTTTGTGTCGTTTGTTAAGATTAGTAATAGTTTAGTCATTGGGCCTTGGACTTGGCAAGCTAATATGTTATGTGATATGTTTCATAAGCCTTGTTATCTAAACATGTAGCCAAGTCCAAGCCCAAGCCCATAGAAAGCCCATAGGGCATCTCATGTATCTTACTATTTAAACACCTCAAAGGCTCATTTGAGGTGTGTGCTTGTGTATGTATTTGTGTGTGTTTCCTTGAATAAAAGCTCTCATATTTCCATCTCTCTAGTTACACATATACAATCCATATACTCTCACCAAGTCACCATCTTTCTTCTTCTAATCTTCTATATTTGTGATAAAGTTGGTATATTTAAGGTCCTACAAGTGGTATCAATCGCCTAACAATGATTTAGGAGTGTTGGGTGTTTGTGTTTTTCGTATTTTTTAAGCTTTCTACACATTATTTTTCATAAAAATTCCTACTTTTCTTGTTTTTTCTTGGTTTTTAACACTTTTTTGATTACAAACTAGTGTTATAAACCTTATCTAACAAGAAAGTTTTAATCTTTTTGAAAATTTCTAGCTTAAAAAATTCGACTTTGGTTTTGTACTTGTTTTCGAGATCTCAAAAAGTTTGATAAAAATCATCAAGTTTGGAACTTTCTTCAAGTTTTGGTGATTTTATGCATAGAAGTACAAGTATCTTGGAACACAAACTTGATTTTGGAGTGCTTTGAGCTACACGATTTGGCTACCATTTTTCGAGAATCTCATACTTGTTATCATCATATGATTCCGCGGTTTACTCGGTGTTTTTCTTCCTTGTATAAGTTAGAAAAAACACTTCGACTTGGGATCACTTTCTAAATTGTATAATTTAGAAAAGTATTTATTATTCTCGATAAGTGTAATTTTCGAAAAAAAACATTGCACAATATTATCGAGAATCAGTGTTGAAATATTATCGAGAATATTTTATTGCCATCTAAGTTGGAAAGTTTCTTTGTTGAAATTTCCTGTGTTGAAATTTTATCGAGAAAACTTCTTGTGTTGTCATATTATCAAAAAGTCCTCGGCCAAGATCTTTTTCGCAATACTTTATTGCCATCATAATTGGAAAAGTTTCAAAATCTTGGACAATCTTTTTCGCAAACTTGTTATTTTCAAAAAATTGCACAATTTTTTTCTCGCAACCCTGTTATTTTCGAGAAAAACTTGGACAATTTTTTCGAAAACTTAAAATTTTCGAGAACCTGGACAAAGTTTCGCAAACTTATAATTTTCGAAATCTTGGACAAAGTTTCGCAAACTTATAATTTTCGAAATCTTGGACAAAGTTTCGCAAACTTATAATTTTCGAGATCTTAGACAAAGTTTCGCAATCTTGTAATTTTCGAGAACTTTGTCATAATTTACGAAAACTTGGAACTTGGACATATCTCGAGAACTTGGGAATTCTCTGAGAAGAAGTTATTGAAGTCAAAACTTTCACCGTCAAATCTTGCAACTATTTACTCCAAACACAACTCCTATTTCGTTGGAACGATCCAAGAATCAACTTTATCCATCTACACTTCATCAATGGCATCTCAGCAAGACATTCATGCAGCCGGTGCGGAAAACCGACCTCCTATGCTTGAAAAAGGTGGATATCTCCCATGGACAAGACGCATGCTTCGTTACATCAAAACTAAGACTGATGGTAACCTCATGCTCAACTCCATTAAGAATGGTCCATTTCAGCCAAGACAAGTTCAAGTTGCCGGTGATCCAAACTCAACAAATCCTACTGAACCATACATGCGTTTACAAACAGAAGAAGATTACACTGATGAAGACAAGGCGCAGATCAAAGCTGATGATATGGCAATGCATCTAATCCAACTTGGATTACCTCGGGAGATCTTTGCTGCGGTCGACAGCTGTGAAACTGCTCATGCTATGTGGGAACGTGTTAGAAGGATTTGTCATGGAACAGAGATTGGACAACAAGACGTTGAGAACAAACTTCTTACTGAATGGGAGAACTTCACATCCACTAAAGGTGAACAGATTGAGTCATACTACACAAGGTTTTGCACGTTGATGAATGAGTTAATCAGAAACAAGTTGACACCTCGAACAATTGCAACAAACATCAAATTCGTCAATAACCTTCCAGAAGAATGGGGTCGTTATGTTACAATTGTTAATCAGACAAAGGACTTACATCAGGTGAATTATGATCAACTCTATGACTTTCTGAAGCAAAACCAAGCTGAGGCTAATGAAGTTAGGAAAGAAAGATTGGCAAAGAATCATGACCCTCTCGCACTAATTGCCAATACACCAACACCATTACAAGTGAACACTCAACAACCATCATCATCCACTCACAACTACATGCAGCCATCATACATTCAACAACCAACACCGGTCTACCAACAACAATTCTACCCACAACAACAAGACGTTATTCCACAACAGACATATCCACAATTCCAAGAACCAGAATTCACTGACAATGATGAAGCTGCTGCAGCATTGACTCAAGCATTTGCTTTTCTGACAAAGGCATTCCAAGGACGCTATTCTACACCAACAAACAACAACCAAAGGATTTCATCGAATACTCGCAACAGGCAGATCGCTCAGCCGAGTTTCAATATGGGCAACGGAGGCCAAATGGTTGGAGTTTATGGGAATCAGCAAGGATATGCTACGGGATTTAATATGGGAAATCAGAATATGCAGAATGCAGGTCAGTATGCAGGGAATCAGTATGGTCAAAATGCAGGGAATCAGTTGGGTCAGTTTGTTGGAAATCAGAGGGGTCAGAATGTTGGTAATCAGGCAATGGGTAATCAGAATAGAAATGTTGCAGCTCCAGTAGTTGGGAATTTGGGAAATGTGAATCAGGGTAATCCAGTAAAGTGTTTCAACTGCCAGGGTGTAGGTCATATGGCAAGGAACTGTCCTACTAAGCCAAATAAGAAAGATCTAGCGTACTTGCAAAAAGCAGTAATGTTGGCACAAAAGGCAGAGGCAGGATTTCAGTTGAACGCAGAGGAGAATGACTTTATGGCTCTTATGGATGACATGGAAGATAGAGAAGATATCGATGCGAACTGCATATTCATGGCGAATCTTCAGGAAGCTAAGTATGACACGGATTCTGACACACTTCCTGTTTATGACACCAATGCACCATCTGAGGTATCTAACTTCAACACATGTCACAATAATGATATATTTGATATGTCTCCTCATGAGGAACAGCATTTTGAGAAGCAAGCACCCACTTATGATACATCCCTGGACATGCCAAGTAGTAGCAATACTCCTTCAGCAACTCCAGATGTGAATCATAATGGAGGCTTCGTTCCACAGCATGCTGCGAATGATGAGGAAACACGTGCTTTGTTTGAATCATTATTGAATAATTGTCGTATTGAAATTGAGAATGTGCAAAAGGTCAATCGCGATGTTAAGGCCGCGAATTTTAAATTGACCGCTGAGCTTGAGAGTTACAAATCAACCGTTAAAGCTTTTGAATTTCATACCAAAAGATTGTCTGAATTAGAAACTGGTTATGAAAATTCCGTTTCAGAGAAACAAAAATTGCAACTCAAGTTGACACACTTGATGTTAATTCTTTCAAAAAGATAAAATCTTTAAACACGGAAATTTCTGATTTACAAAACCAACTTTCTAAACAAAAAACAGCTTATTCCAATCTTGAAAAAGAAATGGATGAGTTGAAAAAGGATTTTGCAAAGAAAGAAGACAAACTTTTGGAAGAAATCGTAGAGTCAGAACACATGATTGCTCATTTAGAGGAATTAGTGGTTAAGTCGGGTCAGTCGAGTCAAACAATGAAAATGATTTCAAATCAAATTCATCCGATTTACCATACGAAACATAAAATGTCTCTTGGTAACAAAACCCCTTGTAATCTCAAGAAAGCTCAGCAAGAACAGAATGTTTTGTACAATGGTAATATGATTTATACCAAACATGATCCTCCCGTCGTTCGGGATTCTGTGCTAACGATTGAACATGTCGAAGAGAGCATTAATAAAATGAAACAAAAGGATTTGAAACCCATTCATTACAACAAACTGAACAAACTTTCGGGAATCACTTTTGTTCCACAAACAGAACCATCTGCGTTTTCCATAAAACGACCATTTGCGAAATTCTTGTCTAAAAAGAAAGTTGTTTCCAAGTCTCTTTCAAAACTGGAACAAATTTCCTCTAACAACACTTTTAAAACAAGTGAGGCTAGAAACATTCTCGATGACGTTAAAATGAGAATTCAAGAACTTCAAAACATTGTTAAATCCAAAACTTCCATCTATATTAACAACTGGCATTCTAGTTTTCACATCGAACAGAAAAAGGTGTTTGAAAACGAAATTACTATTCCACTGAATAACATCAGCGCGAGTGTAAAAAATTTTGAACTAATTTTCTTAAAAGAAACGGCCGACTTTGTCAAGGACCACAAATCCCTGGTAACCGAAGCTAATGATGCTCGTGAAAACATGATTGTTTTGGAAAACCTAAATGATTCTCTCTTCGAAGCTGTTATGACCACTGACATTATGTCCATCATTTTACAAACATATTCTGTTCAAGACGATGAAAGACTGAGAGCTGAGACCTCCGCAATTGTTTCAAAATATGAAAATGCTCTTATAAAGCTTGAAAAAGAAAATGTGTCATATTTTAAACAACTGGATCGGAAAAAGGAAGAATGCAAGTATGACAAATTGTCGTATGAGCGTGATTTAAAGAAAATGAAAGAGCAAAATGATCTTTTGAGGGCTCAGCTTGAAAGTCAAAAAGGAAAGGGTGAGGAAACTAAGTTTGCAAAACCATTGACTTCGGAGAAACCAAATGTTTCAAACACGGTTCAAAAACCTAAAATGTCAATTTCACGGTTTGCTCTAAAAGTCAATGAGAAAAAGGATTTGACAAAACCAGTCACTCCAACACCCTTGCCCAAGAAAAGTAATAATGATAAGATTGTTGATAAAGGAAAAGCGGTTGTCGAAACTCCTAAAGTGTTAGCACCTGGCCTTTTTAGGATTAGTCCCACTAGTGCGTTTGCCTCAACATCTAAGACAAATGATAAGTGCATAAAGGCTAATTCTAAAGAATCTAGGGATGGTAAAAAGGACAACAATATAAATCCTAATGTGTGTGCCTTACCTTCTACAGGATTAGAAAGCACCTCTAGGAGCAGCAGACTAAAGCCTAAGAGCAATACAAGGAACAATAGAGTCTCGCCTGTTTCTAAGAGTAGTAGCAAGAATAAAGCTGAAGAAGTAGAAGAACACCCTAGGAATTTATCGCTTTGTAATAAGAGACATGTTTCATCTGAATGTAATGCCGAACGTACTGTTTCTAACACATGTAATGACTCTGTTTGTTTAATATGCAAGAAATGTTTAATTAATGATGTTCACGATGAATGTGTTTCTAAGAATGTGAATGTTACGCCTGAACAGAAGAATGTTCCAAAAAGACCTAGTGCTAGATCCAGATCTATAGAAAGATTAGTTGCACGATTTAGGACTACCACTATTAGTCGAATGCCTAGGAACTATCTTAAGTTTTGTATGTGGATTCCGACGGGTAGAGAGTTCACTCTTAAGGACGGCAAATTAGAAATAACTCAAGCTAAACAAGTAGCAACTGTCTATGAGTGTGATTCTGCTTTTACTCCTAACCCCATGGAACCAAATTCAACACGGTTTCTAAATACAAACTCTTCTGTTCATGGCAGGTTATCGAAATATGTCTTTGGATCGTCGACTCGGGTTGCTCCAAGCACATGACCGGGAACTTAAAGCTGCTGATCAATTTCATATGGAAATTCATGGGAACTGTACGCTTTGGAAATGATCATGTAGCAGCTATCCTGGGTTTTGGAGATCTTCAGTTTGGGAATTTTTTGATCACTCGAGTTTACTATGTCGAAGGGTTGGGACACAACTTGTTTTCAGTTGGGCAGTTTTGTGATGCAGATTTAGAAGTTGCATTCAGGAGAAACACGGTTTTTATTAGAAATTTGGTTGGTGATGATCTCTTAACTGGTAATCGTGGTACAAACTTGTATGCCATCGACATCAACCAAATGGCTTCTACATCACCAATTTGTCTTATGACAAGGGCAACCGAAACTAAGTCCTGGCTGTGGCATAGACGTTTATCCCATCTCAATTTCGACACGATCAACAAGTTAGCCAAAGACAACATCGTCACCGGACTTCCTAAGTTCAAATACACCAAGGAACACCTATGTCCATCATGCGAACAAGGAAAAAGCAAAAGAGCATCATATAAACCCAAAACCGTACCTAGTTCGGAAGCAAGGTTACATATGTTGCACATGGACTTATGTGGCCCAATGAGAGTTGAAAGCATTAATGGGAAGAAGTATATTCTCGTTATTGTTGATGATTATTCAAGATATACTTGGGTAAAGTTCTTGAGATCAAAAGACGAAGCACCAGGCATCATCATCACCTTTCTGAAGCGTATTCAAGTTCTACTTCAAGCTCCAGTAAGGATTATAAGAACAGACAATGGCACAGAATTTACAAACCAAGAGTTAAGAACTTACCTTGAAGATGTTGGAATCACACACCAAACATCAGTTGTTAGAACTCCACAGCAGAATGGGGTAGTTGAAAGAAGAAATAGAACTCTTGTGGAAGCTGCTCGCACAATGCTAATTTTTTCTAGTGCACCCATATTCTTATGGGCTGATGCTGTTGCCACTGCTTGTTTCACTCAAAACCGATCCCTAGTCCATCCGAGATTCAATAAAACCCCATATGAGCTAGTGAACAACCGTAAACCTGACATCTCTTACCTTCACGTGTTTGGCGCTTTGTGCTATCCGACGAATGACAGAGAAGATTTAGGGAAGTTAAAAGCTAAGGGTGATATTGGAATCTTCATTGGATATTCAAAAAACTCGAGGGCATTCAGGGAGTATAATAGAAGAACGAAAAAGATAATGGAGACGATGAATGTGAAGTTTGACGAAATTTCACAGATGGATTCTGAGAGATACGCTCTAGAACCCGCGCTTAATCCGATGGCTTCTAATCAAAACGGATTAGGACCCGCACTAAACATGCAGACTTCTGGACACATCATTTCAGGACTCGTACCTCAAGGAGCTCAATCAACAAACACGGATAAACCTTCAGAACAAGAACTGGAAAACTTCTTCGAGTTAATGTTTGATGAATATTATGGTGGTACTTCGACTAATGCATCTCAACAACATTCCGCTGCACCCGCTCAAAACCATCAACCACCACCATCACAAGATGCATCTACAACAATCGAAGCTGAAGCACCAACTACATCAACATCATCTACATCTACTCAAGCAACTCCAGTACTTGACACTGAAATACCAAGAGTTGATGAGCAAAACCAAAACATAAATTTTCAAGAAGAACCAACAAATAATTCAAACGATGCTGCGTTAGAAGAAGAAGAAGAAGTATTTGAAAACCCGTTTGCATCAGACTCTGCTGAATCTTCTTCGAGGTTACAAGAACCATCTAACACACATTCGTTCAACCAAAGGTACCCTTCTACGTTTCAATGGACAAAAGACCATCCAATAGAACATATTATTGGTGAACCTTCAAAGCCAGTTCAGACGAGGAGACAACTTGCCACCGATCTCGAATTGTGCATCTACGTCTGCTCAATCAGCCTCAAAGAACCAAAGAACATTCGGGAAGCAATGGCAGAAAACCCTTGGATTGAAGCGATGCAGGAGGAATTTCTTCAATACCTGTTACATGATAGTTGGGAACTTGTTGAACGACCACTTGATAAACGTGTTCTTGATCTCAAGTGGTTGTGGAAGAACAAACTGGATGAGGAAATGACTGTCATTCGCAACAAAGCTCGTCTCGTGGCTAAAGGATATCCACAAGAAGAAGGGATAGATTTCGATGAATCATTCGCGCCTGTAGCTAGACTTGAAGCAGTCCGGATTTTCTTAGCCTATGCAGCTCACAAAAACATCACAGTCTATCAGATGGACATTAAGACAACTTTTTTAAATGGAACTCTGAAAGAAGAAGTGTATGTGAGTCAGCCAGAGGGATTCGTCGACAAAGATCATCCAGACTACGTCTACAAGCTTAAGAAAGCAATTTATGGTCTAAAACAAGCTCCAAGAGCGTGGTATGACGAATTATCATCTTTCTTGCTTAAAAACAATTTCACAAAAGGAACGGTTGATGACACCTTGTTTATCAAAAAGTTCAAAGATGACATTTTGATCGTTCAAATTTACGTGGACGACATTATTTTTGGATCAACCAATCCTAACCATTCAAAACATTTTGAAAATCTCATGAAAAGTAAATTTGAAATGTCCATGATGGGGGAACTAAAATTCTTTCTGGGTTTACAAATCCATCAATCCCCTCGTGGTATTTTTATCAATCAAGCTAAATATACAATAGAGATTTTGAAAAAACATGGAATGGAAAATTGTGATTCTGTTGGTACACCAATGGTCACTTCACCAAAATTAGGTGCTGATTTGTTTGGAAAACCTATCGATCCGAAGAAATATCGGAGTATGATCGGTTCTCTCATGTACCTACCTGCTAGTCGACCAGATATTCAATTTGCTGTATGTTTATTAGCACGGTTTCAGGCAAAGCCTACCGAACTTCACCTCAAAGAGGTTAAACGGATCTTTCGGTACCTACGAAGCACCATTAACATGGGACTTTGGTATCCGAAGGATTCGGAGTTTAATCTAACAGCATTTTCAGATACAGACCATGCTGGTGATCAAGTTACAGCAAAGAGTACATCAGGTGGAGCGCAATTTTTGGGTGAAAAGCTTGTAAGCTGGTCTTCAAAGAAACAGGATTGTACTGCACTATCAACCGCCGAAGCCGAGTATGTGTCTCTATCTGCGTGTTGTGCCCAAGTTCTTTGGATGCGGACACAGCTCACAGATTATGGCTTTACTTTTGACCGAATACCTATGTATTGTGACTCAAAAAGTGCCATAGCCATCTCGTGCAATCCCGTACATCACTCTAAGACGAAGCATATCAAAGTCCGCTACCATTTCATCAAAGAACACGTGGAAGAGGGTACTGTTGAATTATTTTTCGTTAAGACTGATTATCAACTCGCCGATCTATTTACTAAAGCCCTTCCAAAAGAAAGGTTTGACTATTTAGTTCGACGAATTGGCATGCGAAGCCTAACTCCTGAGGAGCTAGAACGTCTTCTCGAATCTTCTTGAAAAATGTTTTTCAAAATCGCTTCGCTGTAAATATTTTTGAAAAATCAAAACACAAAATTTGGAAAACCAACAAAAACAAAATACAAAAATATAAAATTTCAAAAAATACAAAAACAATATAAAATCAAAAAATACAAAAATATTCTTCTCACGACATGTCTCTCGTATAAATCAATATTCTGTACGTTTCTAGAAATGTCATTCAACAATGATACGGACATGTACAGATGCTTGAGCGGGAGTTCTTTTTTAAAACATGTCGTTTCTCAAAATTTTCTTCACAATGGCTTTCGTATACTTCAGTACGAAACCCGTACGTTCAATGACGACTTCTGATTATTTTCAAATCAAGGACTCGTACGTTCAATGATGCACTCTTTTTCAAAAAGTTCGAGTCTAAACAAACCAAAAAGATTTCAAGCATAAACTCGTTTTCTAACAAAATTCTTGAGCACTTTTTCAAGATTGTTCAAAAGATTTCTCAAAATCTCTCAAAATCAGTGCTCAAGATAACTCCCTCAAAACAACTAAGTAATTTTAAATATGCTATCATTAAGGGGGAGTTCAAAAACAAAAATATTCCAAATTCATGCAGAATATATCTTTCTCTCCAAAAGCTTTTTCTTAATCTGTTGATATCAAAAATATCACGATATGCTATTGATGAGTGTCTAAATACTCATCATTTTATACCAATCTGAGCTGCCAAAACACACAAAAACACTCAAATATGTATCAAAATACTTAAAATATCTTAAATGTGTGTTTTATATGTTTTAAATGCAAAATATGCAAAAACAGATGAAAAACGTACAAAGTTTGCATAATTGGCAGTTTCAGTCCCTCAAGTTTCATAAATTGGCAAAACTAGTCCCTGGTCATTCTAAAAACTTGAAAAAGTTATCAAAGGTCCTTTTTAATCATAAAATTACATATTTAGTCCTTTGGTGCAAAGTTTCACAAAATTACAAGTTTAGTCCCTGTACTTTGGAATTTGACAGAAATGGTCCCTGGGATGTAAAAACTTTGAGAAATTCAATTTTGGTCCTTGTACTATTTATCTTATGCAGGTTTGGTCCTTATGTGAAAAGTTTGGAGAAATTGCAAAAAGGTCCCTCAAGTTTGGCGGTTTGTCAGTTTTAGTACCCGGGTATTTAAAACATGAAAAATATCAAATACACCCGTGTACTATTCATTGGTGGCAAGATAGGTCCTTGTGATTAAACTATGGGAATGTCACAATTTCAGACCCCAAACTTTGCTTAAATTACAAAAGTGGTCCTTGTGATTTCATACCTAAAAACCAAACGGACCTATGTATAATAAATAAACAAACAAACAATCCACTATCCTACAAACCCACCCTTTTATTAAAAACCCCAAGCCCATGTGATCTTTAGCCCAAATCCATAACCAGTCCACACCCTTAGTATTAAAACGGGGTCAAAGCCCCACCCTCGGTCAACCCTCCAGCCAAACCACCCTTTTCCCTCCCAAACCATACCACCATCACAGCTCACCCCTCCAGCTCTCTGGTTTCACCACTACTTGCTCCCCACTCATTCCACCTTATCCCTCCACCTCACACATACTCCCAAAACCCATTAAACCCTTAATATCCTCTCCACGCAAAACTACTGACACCTTGATACTTTGGCGCCAAGAAATATTTAAAGGCCAAGATTGATTCCAAGCATCCAAGGGCTCAAATAGAAGTGGGAAAAGTCAAGCATACCCACAGGAACCCTATAAATCAAGAATGAAGCAGTGGAGAATATTATTAGAGTAGCATTAGCTTAGGAGTAGTGTAGCTAAATCGTAGGTAGTGTAATCCTTATTTCAGTTGTAATTTTAAGTTAAATCTTGTTAAACTCAGTTACTTTAATGTAATTCAAGCTCTTTTAAACCTTAAATTCCAGTGTTGTTCCTTAAATTCATATCTAGCTATTTTAAGTGAATTTGACAAATTCAATTAAAATAGTTAAGTGTTGTTGTTTCATGTTCCTTTAAGCTGTATTAAGTTCACTTTTGAGTTTGCTTAAGTTTCTAAAGTTTTCATTCAGTATCATTCAAGTTCTAAGAAAATAAGAAAAATTCATTTAAAATAGAAATAAATAGAAAATCAGTTGCAAAGAAGATGGAAGCATGGAGCTTATTGGATTGTTGATGGTCAGGGTATTAGAGCCTCAGGGGAGGCAATAGGTTATGTTCTTTGTTCCAAGTTCATTGATTCTCAGTTGGAAAGCATTTGTAAGCTTAAATCTTAAATTTTGCATAATACTGTAGATTGCTTATGAACTGATTATCTTGTCTGATTTATGCTTATTAGGTGTATGTTGGTTAGATTATTGATTAATAATACACACTTGTTCAATCAGAAACCTTTGTTGCTTAATATTTCATGTTCACTGCCATACTAGGATTTTAGAGATTCTCATGTTAATGTTGTTAGATTTAATGTTTAGGTGTTCATCTCAGCTTACTTCACCATATTAAGTCCTTATGAAACAGTTATATGGCCTGATTCAGTGTTTTACTTTATTAATCTCATTATCACTTTCTTAATGGAGTGTTTGGCTTATGATTGTTCAAGGTGTACCAGGGTGTCTTACTTGTTTGTTATTGCTTCTACTTTTCACATTAGGATCTGTTAGGATACTTGAACCATAAAATTGGTAGGTTTAGTGTTACAAAAGTCAAAATCATCAAACAAGCTTCATAACTGTCCACTGTTGGGACAGTTGGGTCCCAAATCCCACCAATTCATTTCATAAGTTGATATTGTAGCCTATTATAGTTTAATTATAGCTTATATTAACTTATTTAGTCAGTAGGATCAATTAGAAACTCACAAAAGTCAAACTAGCCAAGTTTCTTAAAAAGTCAATTTGCATGATGTTCAGATTTTTCTTAAAGTTCAAGCAATATTATTGATTTTTGTGGTGTGATTCAGAGCGTGAAACTTGTTCCCATTAGTTGTTTACCACCTCAATTTTGTTGGTCCATGTTCATTAGATTTTTGTGATTTTCTTGCTGGGCCCCACTCTGCCCCAAACATACTTGCAGGGAGGATAACCTCCCCTGCATCAGCAGACTTGGTCACCACCACCACCTTTGGTGGTGGTTTGTGACCACCTCAGTGGGACCCACACCTCCACCTTAGTACCTTTGAACTCCCCTCCTAGTAGGCTATAAGTATTGACCTCTAGTTTGACCTGTGTACCACTGGGACCCACATTGAATCAGCCTTGAACCTTGTCCCAGTTTCTGAGTTCATGCAAGTGACCAAAGTGCTTATTCATTGCTTATCTGCTTATTTTGAGATCTTATTTGATATATTCTAGTTCAAACATGTCCATGGAACTTATTTGAACTAATTTTTATCAAAGTGGGTCCCACACAAATCAGTTTGAGCTTATTAGCTTGTTTGGTCAACTGTGGTCAACTGTGGAGGTAATAAGCCTGCACAGTGCTTATTATTAAGTTGTAAAATTATTGTTTTCATTAAAGTTGCTTGTTTTTATGTATAATATAGTTTTGTAAAAGAAAATTCAAGAAAATACAACATAAAAATAAGTGATAGTTTCTATTTAATTTAATTTAATTTTAATTTTCATTTTTAGATTTTAATTAAGTAATCTGTGTTTTTATATTTTTATTAATTTCCTTATAGGTTAAAGTAATTTAAATAATTTTCTTAGATTTTTATATTGTCATTTGATATTAATTAGAATTAAAAATAGTTTTATTAATAATTAATCAATAAATAAGTTTTCAATAGCATAATTAGTTTTTATATAGTAAAACCTATATTTTATATTTTTCCTAGCTTCTATAAGTCATAAGATAATTTTAGAAATTTTCTTGTGATTTATACTGTTCATTTAATAGTTTTTATAATTTAAATAATTTAAATAGTAATTAAATAATAAATAGAATAATAATTAGTAAACTAGTTTAAAAATACATAAAATAAAGTTTTTATAATTTTTTAGGATTCCTGTGATGGTTAATTAGTTTTATAAAATTTTTCATAAGTTTCTAAGTTAGTTTAATACTATTTGTAATTTAAATTAGTTTAAATTGTTTAATTAATATAAATAGTTTTTAATTAATAAGAAATTCACAAAAAGACAAAAAGATTTATTTTTATTTTTTATACTTTCTTCAAGTTCTATTTTAGGTTTACAAAATATTTTTATAAGTTTTTAGTTTAATTAGTAGTATTTATAATTTTCTAATTAAATAGTTAAATAGTTTTTAATTAAATAATTAATAATAAATAATATAATAATCTAAAAAATAGTTTTATTTTTAGTTTAATTTTATTTTAAGTTTAAGTTTATAGAATTTTAATTTTTAACCCTTGTAGTTTATTTTTCTTAAAACTCACCTTTTTCTCAGTACGCAGTCGCGGCTGATTTTAAATTGGTGTACGTTTTTACGTTTTAGATATTTAGGTTTCACGCAATCATTTCAATAGTTTAATTAAGTTATTTTAAGTTATAAAATCATAGTTTAAACACACACACACTTTTATACCTTCCCTGTTCACATTCACTAATCACAAATTCGTTTATAATATCACATCGCACACCTCGTTGGGACTTACGACCCGGGAAAATACTGTATTCCTCGGAAGCATTTGTTTTAGACGTTTGACTTGGTTGACCATCACCTGGTAAACTTAGTTGACTGTTTGAGGCGAATCAAAATTTGGCGCCGCTGCCGGGGAGGTTGTGCGCTTATTTTAAACGTTTTTGCGTATTAGTGATTATGAATATACACCCATTTTATATTTACCATCTTTTACCTTTCTTAGTTATTTGTTGTTTCTTAATGATAATTTAGCAATATTTGGCGTTTATGTTTTGGAATTTGACTATGGTTTGAAATAGTATTTTAACTGTCATATACATAATTTTTGATAATCCTAGGCTTAAGCTGTTTGACACCATGTTTATGCTTAAAAAGATTTGAATCTTGACAAATTATGATCTCTGGATTGGATGAAATTAGTTTATACAGTTCTATGCTTTGAAAAGCTCGTTTTAATTTCATTAAAGGGTTGTTTAGATTGGATAGTTACACTGAGTTAAGGGTTGTTTTTGTAGTTATTCTTGTTTGATATACTGCATATATGATCTAAATAACTCAGTGAAATGTTAATCAAAGGGTATAGCATGGTAGAAAGTCAATTTGACACATTGATGATCTCATTATGAGTACTGTAAGATTGTGTGATCTAATAACCTTGCATAAATGTTCAATTGTTGTTATTATTTGTTAGTTTCATGTTCTTGTAACTTAATTAGGTTTCATTTAAAGGTTGTTAGGATCTAATGGTTTAACTGTGTTAGAGGTTGTGTAGGGTGTTATTCTTGTTTGATATATGCCATATATGATTATTTTGACTCAGTGATAGCTTCAATTAAGTGGTGTAGCATGTTAGAAGTCAACTTGACAATTTGATCATCTCAATATGAGCACTATGATGTTGTTAGACCCTAGAATCTTGCATATTAGTTTAAATGTTGTTTATCTTGTATATTTACCCATCCTTATTCATATTATTATAATATAAAAACAAAAACAGTTCCCGAAAACATTTTAAAATTAGTTTTCAACGAAAAAAAAAAAAAAAAAAAAAAAATATTTTCCTTTTTGTAGCATACAACTTGCCCAGTTTGATATACCCCTCAGTTACAACATTTGGTTGTTGGCTGTTTTGAAAACAATTTGGTAGACGTTACAAACCTAGATTCCCTTTTAAGGGGCGGAAACGCGCAGTTTGTTAACTCCTCTATTGAGAACGTTTGATCGTTCAGTTGTCGGATTCCAGTTGCTGAGCTTTGTCAAGCCCAGATTCCCTTTCGAGGGGCGGTTGTTAGGATTTTTCTTTTCTCTGTATATATATATAAAAAAGATAAAAATACAAAAACATTATAAAATATAAAATACAAAAAAGATTTTATGGTTGAAATCTATATGTGCTTTGATTTACACTTGACTGTCAATTTTTCTAATCTTGATATTCCTAGGTCTAAATGTGATTAAACACCATGTTTACACTAAAAAAGGGTTTACTGTGCTTAGTATAATTCCTGGAAAGATATAGATTAGGTTTATCCAGTTCATGTATTGAAAATCTCATTTAGGTTTCATTTTTAACCGTTTCTTATTTCTTACCCCTTTCTACCACCTAAGTGTGGGGGTGTGCCCCACATTTTGTATATAGATCTAAAAAAAAAAAAAAAAAAAAAAAAAAAAAAAAAAAACTTTGAAAATTGTAAATACAGAAAAATAAAATAATTGTTGTTGTGTTACCCCACTTAGTTTTAAATGTTATCTTTTTACGTTCAAGGATTCGGCATAATAGCCGGGATTTTGAATATTGAGGACAATATTCATTTCTAAGTGTGGGGGAGAAATTCTGGCGAATTTGATCACTTATGCCCTTTTTCCCAAAAATGGCCAAAATTTAAAATTTTTTCATTTGGTATTAGTGTTTTGCACTAAATACAACAAATGGTTATTAGTCCACCATGTCTAATCCACACAAGGACTGGCTAATCCAGGAGCAAACGGTTCTTGGTAAAGATAACTCAAACCCGTTTATGGCTTGCAATTTGCCAAAAATTGTATGGTTCCTCAACTCCCCATTATCCTCAAAAGCTAATGAGTTGGCTAGCCCGCAAGATTATGGCTTGTGGTAAAGGCTGTGGAAAATCCATAATTGGTAATCAGCTCACCAAGATGTTGACTATTCCATCAAGAGTTGGCTAGTCCAGAAGCAAACGGCTTTTGGTAAAGACTAATCAAATCCGTTGACAGCTGGTGGTTTGCTCAAAATCACACGGTTATCAGGTGTGCCACAGTTCTTACACCTGGCTACTCCAGAAGTGATGGCTTTTGGTAAAGAGTTTTTCAAATCCATTAAGTTTTTCTCAAATAGATTGCTAGGGACTAGCAATAGTTTAGTGTGGGGGATTGATGAGTGTCTAAATACTCATCATTTTATACCAATCTGAGCTGCCAAAACACACAAAAACACTCAAATATGTATCAAAATACTTAAAATATCTTAAATGTGTGTTTTATATGTTTTAAATGCAAAATATGCAAAAACAGATGAAAAACGTACAAAGTTTGCATAATTGGCAGTTTCAGTCCCTCAAGTTTCATAAATTGGCAAAACTAGTCCCTGGTCATTCTAAAAACTTGAAAAAGTTATCAAAGGTCCTTTTTAATCATAAAATTACATATTTAGTCCTTTGGTGCAAAGTTTCACAAAATTACAAGTTTAGTCCCTGTACTTTGGAATTTGACAGAAATGGTCCCTGGGATGTAAAAACTTTGAGAAATTCAATTTTGGTCCTTGTACTATTTATCTTATGCAGGTTTGGTCCTTATGTGAAAAGTTTGGAGAAATTGCAAAAAGGTCCCTCAAGTTTGGCGATTTGTCAGTTTTAGTACCCGGGTATTTAAAACATGAAAAATATCAAATACACCCGTGTACTATTCATTGGTGGCAAGATAGGTCCTTGTGATTAAACTATGGGAATGTCACAATTTCAGACCCCAAACTTTGCTTAAATTACAAAAGTGGTCCTTGTGATTTCATACCTAAAAACCAAACGGACCTATGTATAATAAATAAACAAACAAACAATCCACTATCCTACAAACCCACCCTTTTATTAAAAACCCCAAGCCCATGTGATCTTTAGCCCAAATCCATAACCAGTCCACACCCTTAGTATTAAAACGGGGTCAAAGCCCCACCCTCGGTCAACCCTCCAGCCAAACCACCCTTTTCCCTCCCAAACCATACCACCATCACAGCTCACCCCTCCAGCTCTCTGGTTTCACCACTACTTGCTCCCCACTCATTCCACCTTATCCCTCCACCTCACACATACTCCCAAAACCCATTAAACCCTTAATATCCTCTCCACGCAAAACTACTGACACCTTGATACTTTGGCGCCAAGAAATATTTAAAGGCCAAGATTGATTCCAAGCATCCAAGGGCTCAAATAGAAGTGGGAAAAGTCAAGCATACCCACAGGAACCCTATAAATCAAGAAAGAAGCAGTGGAGAATATTATTAGAGTAGCATTAGCTTAGGAGTAGTGTAGCTAAATCGTAGGTAGTGTAATCCTTATTTCAGTTGTAATTTTAAGTTAAATCTTGTTAAACTCAGTTACTTTAATGTAATTCAAGCTCTTTTAAACCTTAAATTCCAGTGTTGTTCCTTAAATTCATATCTAGCTATTTTAAGTGAATTTGACAAATTCAATTAAAATAGTTAAGTGTTGTTGTTTCATGTTCCTTTAAGCTGTATTAAGTTCACTTTTGAGTTTGCTTAAGTTTCTAAAGTTTTCATTCAGTATCATTCAAGTTCTAAGAAAATAAGAAAAATTCATTTAAAATAGAAATAAATAGAAAATCAGTTGCAAAGAAGATGGAAGCATGGAGCTTATTGGATTGTTGATGGTCAGGGTATTAGAGCCTCAGGGGAGGCAATAGGTTATGTTCTTTGTTCCAAGTTCATTGATTCTCAGTTGGAAAGCATTTGTAAGCTTAAATCTTAAATTTTGCATAATACTGTAGATTGCTTATGAACTGATTATCTTGTCTGATTTATGCTTATTAGGTGTATGTTGGTTAGATTATTGATTAATAATACACACTTGTTCAATCAGAAACCTTTGTTGCTTAATATTTCATGTTCACTGCCATACTAGGATTTTAGAGATTCTCATGTTAATGTTGTTAGATTTAATGTTTAGGTGTTCATCTCAGCTTACTTCACCATATTAAGTCCTTATGAAACAGTTATATGGCCTGATTCAGTGTTTTACTTTATTAATCTCATTATCACTTTCTTAATGGAGTGTTTGGCTTATGATTGTTCAAGGTGTACCAGGGTGTCTTACTTGTTTGTTATTGCTTCTACTTTTCACATTAGGATCTGTTAGGATACTTGAACCATAAAATTGGTAGGTTTAGTGTTACAAAAGTCAAAATCATCAAACAAGCTTCATAACTGTCCACTGTTGGGACAGTTGGGTCCCAAATCCCACCAATTCATTTCATAAGTTGATATTGTAGCCTATTATAGTTTAATTATAGCTTATATTAACTTATTTAGTCAGTAGGATCAATTAGAAACTCACAAAAGTCAAACTAGCCAAGTTTCTTAAAAAGTCAATTTGCATGATGTTCAGATTTTTCTTAAAGTTCAAGCAATATTATTGATTTTTGTGGTGTGATTCAGAGCATGAAACTTGTTCCCATTAGTTGTTTACCACCTCAATTTTGTTGGTCCATGTTCATTAGATTTTTGTGATTTTCTTGCTGGGCCCCACTCTGCCCCAAACATACTTGCAGGGAGGATAACCTCCCCTGCATCAGCAGACTTGGTCACCACCACCACCTTTGGTGGTGGTTTGTGACCACCTCAGTGGGACCCACACCTCCACCTTAGTACCTTTGAACTCCCCTCCTAGTAGGCTATAAGTATTGACCTCTAGTTTGACCTGTGTACCACTGGGACCCACATTGAATCAGCCTTGAACCTTGTCCCAGTTTCTGAGTTCATGCAAGTGACCAAAGTGCTTATTCATTGCTTATCTGCTTATTTTGAGATCTTATTTGATATATTCTAGTTCAAACATGTCCATGGAACTTATTTGAACTAATTTTTATCAAAGTGGGTCCCACACAAATCAGTTTGAGCTTATTAGCTTGTTTGGTCAACTGTGGTCAACTGTGGAGGTAATAAGCCTGCACAGTGCTTATTATTAAGTTGTAAAATTATTGTTTTCATTAAAGTTGCTTGTTTTTATGTATAATATAGTTTTGTAAAAGAAAATTCAAGAAAATACAACATAAAAATAAGTGATAGTTTCTATTTAATTTAATTTAATTTTAATTTTCATTTTTAGATTTTAATTAAGTAATCTGTGTTTTTATATTTTTATTAATTTCCTTATAGGTTAAAGTAATTTAAATAATTTTCTTAGATTTTTATATTGTCATTTGATATTAATTAGAATTAAAAATAGTTTTATTAATAATTAATCAATAAATAAGTTTTCAATAGCATAATTAGTTTTTATATAGTAAAACCTATATTTTATATTTTTCCTAGCTTCTATAAGTCATAAGATAATTTTAGAAATTTTCTTGTGATTTATACTGTTCATTTAATAGTTTTTATAATTTAAATAATTTAAATAGTAATTAAATAATAAATAGAATAATAATTAGTAAACTAGTTTAAAAATACATAAAATAAAGTTTTTATAATTTTTTAGGATTCCTGTGATGGTTAATTAGTTTTATAAAATTTTTCATAAGTTTCTAAGTTAGTTTAATACTATTTGTAATTTAAATTAGTTTAAATTGTTTAATTAATATAAATAGTTTTTAATTAATAAGAAATTCACAAAAAGACAAAAAGATTTATTTTTATTTTTTATACTTTCTTCAAGTTCTATTTTAGGTTTACAAAATATTTTTATAAGTTTTTAGTTTAATTAGTAGTATTTATAATTTTCTAATTAAATAGTTAAATAGTTTTTAATTAAATAATTAATAATAAATAATATAATAATCTAAAAAATAGTTTTATTTTTAGTTTAATTTTATTTTAAGTTTAAGTTTATAGAATTTTAATTTTTAACCCTTGTAGTTTATTTTTCTTAAAACTCACCTTTTTCTCAGTACGCAGTCGCGGCTGATTTTAAATTGGTGTACGTTTTTACGTTTTAGATATTTAGGTTTCACGCAATCATTTCAATAGTTTAATTAAGTTATTTTAAGTTATAAAATCATAGTTTAAACACACACACACTTTTATACCTTCCCTGTTCACATTCACTAATCACAGATTCGTTTATAATATCACATCGCACACCTCGTTGGGACTTACGACCCGGGAAAACACTGTATTCCTCGGAAGCATTTGTTTTAGACGTTTGACTTGGTTGACCATCACCTGGTAAACTTAGTTGACTGTTTGAGGCGAATCAAAATTTGGCGCCATTTTTGAGGGGGAGAAGACATGATTAAAATGTGATCAAAGATGTTTAAAGATTGTGGCTGAATCTCATAAGAGCTCGACTCAGATATTACCAATGAATTGACGAAGCTTAAAATGTCAGTAATCGAAAAGACTTGTCCTGGACGGGTAATAATTTCAAGCTAGTCCAACTAGTGATGTAAGCATGTCTCGAATAGGACCTGTCTGAGTAGAATGTACCGTATCGAGAGACTTTCTTTGGACTTGACCAGGACGGGTAATAACTTCATGCTAGTCTAACTAGTGATGTAAGCGTGTCTCGAATCGGTCATGTTCACTGAAAGTGGATCAATTCAAAAGTGCAAACTCCACCCGCATGTGCAAATTTCTTAAAAATTACATGAGCACATGTGAAGGGGGAGTCCTTCAAAAGAAATGCAAAACTCTCAAAGTGGTAACAACAATGTGTTTTATTATCATAAACACTTTGAGAGATTTTCATAAATGGTTCCGTGGCAATGATAGGATAGTCATGGAGTTATAAGGTGACTAAGGTTAGGAAAAACCGTCCTATGATCCGCCAGAGCCGGAGGGATCTACCCAAGGACAATTCCAATAGATTAGAATTAGAAGTCCTTAGGTATGATTGAAAAAAAAAAGAGTAAATGAGAAAGGAGAAAGAAGGGGTTGAAGAATTAAAAAGAAAAGATATGAAAAAGGGTGAAAAGAAATAGCCCTCCAAATGTTCAACCTTAGGGCAGACACCGGGTTCAACTCATATGCTACTGGTTGTTACTAAGGTGACACCGGTATTGAAGACAAAGACGTCATGGACCCAGTGACGCACTGCACTAAACCTTCTTATCCACTCAAGTTCTCTTAAAAGAGCTTGTTTCATTCTCACGGGGAACCGGTGTAATCTATCGACCTGTCTCTTAGAGATGGTTGATATTGAAGCAGGAGACCTCTCCCTAATCTCCGCATAGGAAACCAAATGTGCACTTATCGAGTCTAGAGCCCCGAGATTCATCAAAAGATCTCATAGGAACACATGATATCTCTACACTGGTTGTTCATCATTAAGGACACCAGATGTAAACTTAAGAGTCCTACGCAGATCTTAGCAATCTGCCAGAACATTTATGAGAGAATTCACTTTCGTGATTCTCAATGATTGAATGGAAATTCCTGCCAGGGTCAACATCAAGCAGCCCTGACAGCAGGTCACTCCGGTAATTCTTTATGGGTTACGCTTAGTGTTCGCGGTGGTTTCAAACGGTCTACAGTCGTGGAGTGATCCCCAGCGACTCACCCAGTCATTGAGCAACTAAGTAGGTCTCGTAAGCTCTCTCGAGAGTATCTGACGTGGGAACGGCCTTGGTAAGGGTTAGAAGGAGTCTTCACACTATGCTGTTGACGATCTCTAATTCTTATCTGTAAGTACCGGATGTTTTATTGCTAACTGTTTATATGCAGGGACACTTCATCTCCATGGCGAAAGATTCCACATGCTCATACATACATCTGGAAGTTAAAGAAAGCTCCCTCAAAGATCTTTACATCACAAAGTTTAAAGAAAGATTCTACGCCAAAAAGAAGAATCTACAAAGTATAAAGACTAAAGATCAAAGTGAAAGAAAGGGAACTACGTGCATATGAATATCAAAGTCCAAAGATGTATGAGAATGTTGGAATGGCAAACAACCACCACAGACGCAGAAGTGACGAAAGGCAGATAATCCCACATCGCAAAGGAACAAAGAACGATGAAAAATCAGTTATCAAAGATCACAATGCATGAAGGAACAAAGACTAAAGACTATTCTACAACGACACTCAAAGTTAAAGACAAAGAACACAGAAGACCCACTCACGTGGAGCATCATTCGAATGACCATCCCTTAGGGGGAGATTGTTAGCATTAAAATATTTATATATAAAAGTGATGGTCATTCTCATATTGTAACTTTGTGTCGTTTGTTAAGATTAGTAATAGTTTAGTCATTGGGCCTTGGACTTGGCAAGCTAATATGTTATGTGATATGTTTCATAAGCCTTGTTATCTAAACATGTAACCAAGTCCAAGCCCAAGCCCATAGAAAGCCCATAGGGCATCTCATGTATCTTACTATTTAAACACCTCAAAGGCTCATTTGAGGTGTGTGCTTGTGTGTGTATTTGTGTGTGTTTCCTTGAATAAAAGCTCTCATATTTCCATCTCTCTAGTTACACATATACAATCCATATACTCTCACCAAGTCACCATCTTTCTTCTTCTAATCTTCTATATTTGTGATAAAGTTGGTATATTTAAGGTCCTACAGAACATCTTTGAACCTGTTATCCCACCACAACAAAACCCACCACTAGAACCTCTTAGGCCACGAACCTTAGGAGAGTATTCCCGACCTAGCCACCAAAGCTACCGAAACACCATTGAGCTCACCGGAGCCAATGTGACCCCCTTGCGATCCGACACCATCCGGTTGGTGCAAAGCGGATGTGCATTCCATGGACTTCGTTCTGAAGATCCAAATCAACATCTCAAGGACTTCCTTAAAATCGTAGATTCCATAGACCTAGATGTTGCAACTAGAGAGACAACCCGATTACGCCTATTCCAATTCTCTCTACGTGATCAAGCTAGCCAATGGCTTGAGCGTTTACCCGTGGGATCCATCACCACATGGGATGATCTCACCACTCGTTTCCTTGCTCAATTTTCCCACCGGGGAGAACTACCAAGCTTAGAAATGACATCTTGATGTTCCAACAACGTCAAAATGAAACTCTCTATGAAGCATGGACTCGTTTCAATGACTTACTCCAAAAAGTCCCTCATCATGGCATAGATCTTTGGCTCCAAGTCCAAATCTTTTATGACCATATCGATCTCTCCACGAGGTGAGCCATTGACCAATCAACCGGTGGTAAGCTACGTGATCTAAGTGCGGAACAATCATGGGAACTCATAGAAGATCTTGCTCTCTATGACAACGAAAGTTGGAATGATCCCCGTGATTTGAACAAAACGGTCAAGGCAATATCTTTGCCTTCGAACAACTCTAGCACTCCCGACCGTAGGATTATGGAACTTGAGGACCAAGTCAAGTTTCTCATGAAATCTTACGAAGCTCCTAAGCCTTCAATCCAAGTGAACAAAATCACTTCTTCATGCGAATTATGTAGTGGTCCCCATGACACTCGTGATTGTGTGGAACTCCCCGAAACAGCTTTTGCGGACTACGCATCCTCGTGTACCGATGAAGCGGGATATAAGTGGTACACTTTCAAACCCGAGCCAAACCCTTACGGTGATTCCTACAACCCCTCTTGGAAAAATCACCCAAACCTTAGGTGGAAACAAAATCAAGCCAATTCTTCCAATCCGCCTAATCGTTACCAACCAAACGGTCCACCCTCCAACCGTACTTTCAACACCAATCCTTCTAAAAACTATGGTAGTACCAACAATCTTGAAGGATTGATGTCTAAGTTCATGGCATCTCAAGAAGCTCGCATAGCTAGGTTCGAAACCGAATTCAACCAACAACAAACGGAGATGACCAACAAGATAGACAACTTGTTGAAAGCCCTCAACAACCATGCGTTAACCACACCTAGGAAGGACACTAGGGACACCAATAACGGAATCCAAATTAAGGACCCCTCATCATCCAAACATGTCCACTTCGTCAATGTTGTCACCATTAAGCCAATAGATAAGGAGATAGAAGAAAGTGACAAGGATGAAGTTAGAGTAGAAACCGAGACTAGGGATGAAAGTAGGGAAGTTGAGGTTAATAAGGGAGAGGAGTTAGAGGAAGTAGAAACTATAGAAAAGCACTTTGATAAGTTGCCCATCATGGAAGAACGGGAATACCATAAGGATTTATTCGATAGTCCCGAGAGACCATATATCCTTGGCACACCCCTTATCAAAATAGGAGACCCCTCTAACATCAACATACCATGCAACATCGGACATCTGCATATATGGAAAGCTTACATCGATCCTAGATCTCCTATAAACATCATGACTAGGACTTATTACAATTGGGTGATGAAGAAACAACTTGATTTTAGGATGATGCCCAATAAGAATTTGATAAGTAAATTTTTGGGAAGAGTGAAGGGATTGCATGTGATTATAGGTAATTTCACTTATGAGATCAATTTTATGATAGTGGAAGACACTCGTCCGGTGATAGATGATTTCCTAAGCCAAATAATATTCGGAAAACCATTTGTTGAGACTACTAGGATGAGTTATGATCCGACTTTAGGAATAGTTAGATTCAAGGAAGAGAATGATGAGATTGCCTACCAAATGCCTTACAAAATTAAGCAATACCGCCTTCTCTCTAATATAGAAAAGGAACACAAGCAAGCGGCTTATTATAGGAATGATGAGGATAGACGTAGAGGAGTAGAGTATGTGAAAAATAGGATGCTTGGTTTCTACAAAGAATGCTTACAACTAGGTCCGGAATACAAAACTGGTTTAGAAGACGACCTAGAGAGTGAAACCAATGATGAGGTCACGTAGTAACCCATGACCTTGAGTCTAGCTACAAGACTCGTAAATAAAGAAAAGCGCTTCTTGGGAGGCAACCCATGCTTTGTGTGATTTTTATTTTGTTTGTTTGTTACTTGCTTCCGTATGCATGCTTTATTTTTATTGTTGGTAGATCATGTTTTTAAACTAAAAAGTGGAAATACTTTACTTTGTTGTTTAGCCTAGTCTTAACTTCACCCAAGGGTATTTTTGCAAAAGATAAGTGTAAGGGGAAACCCCAAATATGTTTTTAAGAAACAAACCGATCGTGATTCTCCAAAATATTAAATGAACATGTATATTCGTATTTGTTAGAGTCAAGTGCTTGTATCGAGTCATAATGAAGTTTTGCAGGATTTTCCAGGAAGTAGAACCAAGTTTTTCCAGAAATTTTCCGGAAACTTAACATAAGAATTTCTGCAGGTCACTTCTGACGGCGTCATGAGTTTACTCTTGACGGCGTCACGTGTAAAAATCTAGAAATTTTACCAGTTTTGTTTTTCTAACGGAGTCTTAAAGTTTTTTTTGAATTATTAAGTTTTATAATCTCCAGGAAATCTGCAAACTTCATTCCACAAGCATTATATCTTACTTTGTTTTCTAGGATTTAGTAACTTATGTAGATTGCCGCTGATTTTATGCGAGGTTGCCTTGTTTGTTTTCTTAGGATTTACAGGTTATGTATGATAAGAAGATGATTTATTTTTCTGGAAGGGAAGCTTTGATTGTTCATTTTCTTGGAAGAAGATCTAACCTGGCCACCTTATTATCCATACCGATCGAATCAGGGGAGTATTTGATTTCATTTGTTTTACTTATTTCACTTTTACATTCTTTACTTGAACATTGGGGACAATGTTCATCCTAAGTGTAAGGGGAGGGTAAAATGATGATACCTTACAAATACACTTTCGCTTGAGTTTGTTTGTTTAATAGTAGATGTGTAATAAAACTATGAGAAATAATTGTTAGTGCAATTTTAGCACCAAATTTAAAATTTTTTACAACATTTAGGAGTGAAACTTTAGCCATAGCAAGCGTCTCATGGATAGGAGATTGTATGACTAGCACAAAACCGTACTATTCAGAAAAATTTTCCACCCAAATATGTGAGGTTCGCCTTTAGATTTGATAGGAAAAGCATTTACTATTAGTGCTTATGAGTGTACCAGTAGCATTTAGATTCTAGAACTTGTGTTAGTGATGCATCCCGAGACCGCTAATGAGACTACATTCGTGTAGTAGGATTTACTACATGATAAGAGGCATTAGGATCACCCTTGTGTTAAACCCGTATTATAATTACTTGACCCTTTAAGTCATATTACTTGGCTAGTTAAGTCAACTAATTTTTCCCACACCTTAGCGTTGTACTCATTTTTAGTACACGATACCCCTAGTACACCCCTCCGAGCCTATTTTTTCATTTCTAACTTTAAGCATTTTACTTAAAGGAAGAATTTGTTTACAATCCACCCCAAATGTACACCCAAATCGCCTTAGCCTTCCGTGTATGCACTCATCTTTAGTGCATTATTGTTATTTGTTAAACCCTAAGTTAACTATCTAATTGATTACATGGTTTCTAAGTCGAGTCATATCCTTGTACATATTGTTTTGGGACGATTGGGACTCATGGGTAAAGTACTTATTTTATGGAGTAATGGGGGAAGAACATAATATTATTACCCCCATATGTGCGTTAATCTTAAAAGTACTCTAAGTGTTTTGATTATCTTAATTCGAGTCATTAGATTAGTTTATTGTAAAGTATGTAAAAATTCAAGTGTAAGGGGAATTTCCATTCCCTATGATGTATTATTTTGGATGGTAGGGTAAGAGTGTATGCGAAAAAACAAGAAAAAGAAAAAAAAAATAGAAAAAGAAAAGAGAAAAAACATACGGACTACCATCCCGTTTCATTCTATGTTTATGTTTTTGTTATTTTTGATTTATTAGTTTAAGTCGAGTCGAGTCTTGGCTTAGCAACACCATATTGTACATGTAATTAACCAAGATTGTTAACTCGCCACTAGTAAAGACTGCCTATATCTAACAAAACCGTGTATTTCATATCCCTACACCTAACGTTACAACCCTTTGAAAGACCTCTTTGATAGTTTATCCTAGGTGCTTACGCCATGTGGTGGAGGTTTGATCCTTTCCCAAGCCTATGGTAATCTATTTTGCTATAACACGTAGTGAGAGATATCTTCCGTTTCCATATTGTAATTTATACTTTATTACACCCGAGAGATGTGAGTATCTAAACACTATTTGTGAGGTGCTAGTATATGACCTCCGTGCTTGTCTTTGGTCTTTAGTGGAACGATTATTTGTTGTAATTACTTTTATATTAGTGTTAAATGACCCCTAACTTGTATTTTGATTAGAATAAAAGCGCATTTGCTTGAGGACAAGCAAATCTCAAGTGTAAGGGTATATGATGAGGCGAAAAATGGACCACTTTTAGAGGGTCATTTAAGCCCGGAATTGAATTTATTTGATCAAATATTACCCTAAATCGTTCCTTTTGTGATTTTAGATACTTTGGGAGTGAAATCTGGAAAAGGAAGCAATTTCGGATGTTTTTGGAGCATAAAAGTGAAGAAAACGCCAAAGACTTAATTTTCCATGCTGGGAACAGTGTATGACGGCGTCAAGAAGACATTCCTGACGGCGTCAAGAGTAAAAACCATGTCGACCCAGTACAAACATGAAGGCGTCACAAGTAGAGCGTCAAGAGTTAATTTCATGACGGCCTGCATAAGGTGTATACGTGACGGCGTCAGATGTAGATCTAGGCAGTCCGAGGATTTATTTGGCGGCGAGATGACGACGTCACACAGTTGTTCTTGACGCCGTCACCTCCTAATATCTATATATAGTTTTCTAATTTTCATTCATAAAAAAGAAGGAACTTGTGTGGAGAAACCCTAGGGCCGAACCTTGTACGAATTTTACAGCTTTTCAAGGGTTTTCAACCCTTGAATCCTTACATATGCTATTGAGATAAGTCTTCTCTTAATTCAATCAATATGTCTATGTGTTGGTTGTCTATATCTTGTGCTTGTCTTGATTTCAACATGCTAGGCTAGATTTATCTTGTGTTTGCTTAGATCTAATGAAACCTAGATGTTGATTATGTGTTGATTACTTGTTTATGGTTGTATTGGATGAATGATTTCAATGTTAGGCTTAAGAAAACTGGCAGATCTCCATTGTGTAACATGCTTGAACGTCTTAGGAAACATGAACCGATGTGTACTAGGTTTTATTGGTTGTATTTAATGCATGAGTAAATTCTAATGATCCCATGTTAGGAGCTTCTTGCAGGCTCGACATAGGAGTGAAGTAGGCACTCATAGGATTGGGGAAGTAAGTACGCCACCCCATGAATGGTATTAAGGAATACAATCTGTCATCCACGCAACTATAACAAGTAATTAACGTGTAAAAGATATCTAGGGAGTAGTGAAATCTAAGTAAACACATTTCTCCCACTTATTGCTCATAACTTTAGTTTAATATAGTTTTATTTTCATTTTAGTATTTTATTTTGATTGTATCTTTAGTATTGGGTTAGTTGACTAGCAACTAATTCCGCCCAAATCCTTCAAACCCGAGATCTTAACTTGCTTTCAAAAAAATATAAAAATATAAAAAGAATCATCCCTCATCTTTAGATCTAGTATTTAGGTTTTCTAATCCTAGCGACACTATTCCTAGCTGAACGATCAATCCCCCGGTACTTGTCACTATACTATACTACATCGATCAGGTACACTGCCTAGTGGGGGTTGTAAGCTTCTCAAGATCCCTTGAGAGGTAAAGCCTGGTGCAAATTCCCACGCATCATCTCTCCCATTAAACCAAAACCCATTTGGAGAAGAAAAACCTAACTTCCATTAAAATCCCGTCAAACCAAATGTTGTTGTCAAACATCCAACACCAAATTCCTCCTATGTCTTCAACATTACATACTTAACACCTCACTCTCCTACCCACCAACATTACATATAAACAACCTTTACTCACCCATATCCTTCTACATTACACTCAAACCTCATAACCTTTACTCACCTCAACCTCAAATTTCATCTCCTAGTGCAGCTAATGCATCATCTTTAACACCCTCCTACCAAGAAATCCCTTCCATAAACATCGCTTTTTCACTCTCACCAATCACATCATTTGATACTCATTTCGCATCTTCACCAATAACTCCACCTAGTCATCCTCACAAAAATATTCAACCATATAACCATTCCCTACACTCTACAAAGTGTGTCATTACCACTACTACTTAACCCATGAAGGTCAAACCATATTTCATGATATACAAACCTCATGTTCATTCAAATGAACCCTTTCACAAACCTCATCATAATAACAAAACATCTATCTTTGTTCCCCAAAATACACCTTCATCTCACCCACATAAGCCATATAAAGAGCATGTTCAATCTTAAAACAACAATCCCAATCTCATTCCTAACACCTCACATTTTGATCAACCTACCAATCCAACATCTAAAACACTCTCCACTCAAGGAACATCCTCCTCTTCCATACCTTTATTCTCATCCATTCATGATTACTCAAACTCACAAATGTCTCCACCACCAAAAGTATGATCACCACCTCCTACCAACTCACATGCTATTCCTATGTTGCATGTCCAATCATCCATCCCTAATAAAAACCACACTCCACCATCATCACCTTCATTCGAACACTTGATGTTCATTGAAGAACTCAAGGAAGCCCATGAGCTTTGTGCTCTTCTCGCCTTACACCTTGCTCAATGCAACTTGGAATAATTTTCCTCTAGCTCTCCTTCATTACGCCACAACTTGAAACAAGTTGCAAAACATGTCAACAATTTTCCTTGTTGCATCTTTCTCCAAAAACAAACCATTTCATTGAATGAACACTTCACTTGGATTGAGTATCTTCTCACTAGATCTCATCCAAAACCCTTGCTTGAACAACATCCAAACTCTCAATCAACCTCTTCCGCTCCTAACTCTACACCTCTAAACTCTCCGCCACCAAACTCTCCAACATTCATGCACCCAAACATATACCTCCATTAATCCAACAATCTTACCCAAACTTAACCATTTTCATTCCAAACACTCTATCATCAACCATCTAAGCATAATATATGCTTATGATTTTCACTTTCAAATAAGAATCAACCAACCTTTTGTTACAAGCAAGTCCGATGGCTCTATTTGGCAAATTAGGATCTTTAACATAATCACTTTGAATTAATTGTTATGTATCCTTAATATTTGTTTGCTATGCTTGTTATTTGTATATTGCATATTTTTCTATGTTGTTTGTGCTCTAAATATTTTTGCAAGCATTCCATATCTCGATTTCCTATGACCTCAAAACGAGGGGGAGTATACTTCAAGGGGAGCTATACATTCGTCGGGATAACCTTTTTGATGTTAACAAAAAGGGGGAGAAGTGATATAAACTCACACTAAAAACTTGCATATATATTAATTTTTAGTTTAATGAGTTTAGATTTTGTAATCATCAAAAAGGGGGAGATTGTTGATATAAATAATGTATAAAAATGTTATTAATATCTTTCGATATCCTTAAGTTTTGACAATCACAAAATATAACATTAAACGCAAAGTTAATACGTAAACAAGTTTTAAGCAAGTTTATATCATCTCATCCAACATAATCACTTAAGGTATGAATAAACAAATGACTAATACATTTTATGATCAAAGGGATGCTTATTTAAATAATACAAAGTTTATAAAAATTAAATAAACTTATTACATATTTTTGAAAAACATTTTTGGTAATAAAGGAAAATGTTTTATTCATAATAAATATATGAATTCAAAATTTTAACCAAAATCAGTTAATTTTTCACCAAATAAACTTTCCCCAGAAAAGGACAAGAAAACTGCAGTTTTCGTCTGGGCGGCCCCCTTAATTATAAGGGCGACCCCCTTAATTTTAAGGCGGCCGGCACACAATTAAGGGGACCGGCCACGCTCCCCTGTCAGATTCTGTCAGAAATTTTTTCCCTATAAATACCACCTTAAACCTAGAATTTTTCTCACCTCTTGCATGAAAATTTTCAGATCCAAATCTCTCTAAACATCCTCCTAAAAACCCTTTGATCATATAATTGTTAATCCTTACTTCAAGTGATTCATTCCCTCACCTCTCATCTCTCAAAGTGCAAGAGAAGAATACTTCTTCAACATCAAGTTGTGAAGTATTGTAGATTTGTGTATATAGTCTAGTTGTTGTGTACATTCATTGTAAAGGTGTGATAGTATTGTAACTAGATAGATCTAGGAGTAGAAGTTGTGAATAGAAGTAGTGAGATATAAGTAGTTCGTTGTGAAGAAGAAGAGCTAGGAAGTAGATAGTTGTGAAGCTAGATAGGTGTGAAGAAGTAGTGTTGTGATTAAGTAGTGATTAGGTGTGAAGAAGGTGTGAAGAAGGTGTGTAGAAGGTGTGAATAAGTTGTGACGAAGTTGTGGTGTGTATATTGGTGTGTAAGGTTTTCTCCTCCATAAGGGAGCTTGTTGACATTGTGAAGAAAACTCTCGAGTAGGTGACTCAAGGAGTGGAGTAGGGCAAGGAAGGTGTCCTTGTAGCCGAACCACTATAAATCCTTTGTCTCGCGGTTAGATCTTTCCATATCTTACTTATTATCTTGTTTATATCGTTATTACTTTTGTAAACGTAGACGTTTATATATGTAGTTGCTCATATAGTGCTAGTATTGATTTTACTTAAAGATCAAACAAAAGTTTCATTCACAAAACAAAGTTTTTACAATCAAACTAAAAAGGTAACATACATATAATTGATCATTTTGATCCAGTATAGTTTTCATACAAAATATAACTAAGGATTATAAAATAAACGTTTACTTACTTGTCTCTCGTATATAGCTATAATTGTTTATATTATACATGTGTTGATTTCACATACTTAGCTTACATTATTATTATTGTTCATACTTAGATATAGTTGTTCATATTGTTCAAGATTTGAGTTCACATAAGATAGAATCAAAGTTTTTAAAAGCAAACAAGACTTTAAAACTAAACTAAGTTTTCATAATAAAATTAAAAATACTTTTGTAAAAATGTTTTGTCACATAAAAATGTGAAGTTTTGAGAAAATAAATTCTTTGATCACTTTACTAATGTCGGTATTGTGTTTATTCATACCTGAAGTGATGTTGTAGACGATATGTTGTCGAAACGAGTTTTCTCGATTAAAAACTTATTAAACGTAACTTTACATATCGTGCTTTTATATTTTGTGATTATCAAAACGTATAGAGACCGAATAATGAAAATAACATTTTGAAATTATTTGTATTAACAATCTCCTCCTTTTTGATGATTACAAAATATAAACTCATGTTAGGTAAAATTATGTGTTAATAAATTTTTAATGAGTTTTTCATTTACTTCTCACCTTTTTTGTAGAATCAAAAAGGCTTCGTCGATGTGTAAAAAGGAAAGAAATCGACGGTATAAAATCTCCCCTAGCTTAGTTCTCCCCCTAGATGAGGGCACCGGGGAATCGAGCTATGGTGTCGTGCAACAAAAACAAGTTAGAGTATGAAGCGCGCACACACACACACACACACACACACACACACACACACACACACACATATATATATATATATATATATATATATATATATATATATATATATATATATATATATATATATATATATATATATATATATATATATATATATATATATATATATATATATATATATATATATATATAGAAGAATTAGAGGGGTTGAGAGGAGAAGATAGATAGAAGAATATAGGAGAAGAAGAAAAGATGTGGAATAGATCAGAAAACACAAAGCATACAGAGAATAGAAGAAACTCATTTTTAAGCCTGACTAGTGACGGTCATGTATATACATAGACGGTCCCTTAAATATGGGGGACCTTCCTTGCATAAGGGACCGCCACCAGAGGTTGTGTTCAGGGCAGATGTGTTGTGATTTTACTTATTTCTCATTTTAAGGTTAGCTAATTTTTACACATTTAAAAGACAACCATCACACTTATCACAACATAATAGCATAATTTTTACACATTTAAAAGACAAACATCAAAGATTAATACATCACAAGTAATCCTACAAGTTATTTCATAATAAAAAAAAAATTATAAAAATAAAAATAATAATAAAAAAAATTGAAAAAACATGGACGGGGGTACAAATAGTGTTTTAAGGGGTCTTAATAACCTATCCCCAACTTGTACCTTGGAGTCTTAACTAGTGTGACTGTACTTACTTATCCCCCATCTGTGCTTGATCAGTTTGGCTTAGGGAGGAAACTAGTTAAGGTATGTTTGGGATAGTGAGAGGTCTAATTCAATATAGATGTACCATAAAGTAGGGTTAGCCTTTGTGAAGGGTAAATGGCCTAGGAGGGGAGTGTAAGTAGAATGGAATTGAGAGTTGTGAAAGATGAAGCTTCATGGTTCATTCCTTATATTCTCACATGAGGCTTTGGTTGGTCCATTCTTTACATTCCCACAGGAGGTTTTGGTTGGTCCATTCTTTACATTTCCACAGGAGGTTTTGGTTGGTCCTCCCTCAAGGAGTGTGTTCCCAGTTGTGTGAAGCCATTTTAGAGATGTAAATGTAGCATAGCTGGTATAACCCTTGACTTAGAGGGGTAATAGGTTCCTATTGATGCCACTCACCTTTTCCTACCTTGATCATTGTAGATGTGGGTTGAATGGTCTTGGTGGGAAGGTGTAGTGGAAATGTAGTTAGATGGTATGGTGCAACAAAGGTGAATTGAAATTGCTTCATGTCTGCAAATGGGAGATAATTTGCTTGCAGTCTTCTAAGATAGTATAGTATCTGATATTGTTCTGTTTGTTGTCTGAGATAGCTGTTCAGTGTTGTCAGATATTGCTATTTGTATAGTTTTATTATCTCAGTTTGGCTAGTATCATAGAGAATATGCATGTCTATTCTCTTGTCTCATGGATGTAAGAAATATTGTGTTTATTAATATAATTCACTTTTTGAAAAAAAAGAAGAAAAAAAAAAAAAAAAACTATCCCCAACTTTAAATAGCAAACAAACCAAACATCCCATGAGACATGTCCATATGAGGAGCACAACAAACATAAACCAAACTAAACCTCACCAACAACACAAACCAATATACTAAGCTACAACTAAGAAACACATGAGATATGTGATATAGAAGGCTTAATAAGAACTACAAAATAAAAAACATCCACATCACAACATACACCAAAAAAAGTTAAAGCATAACCAAACGCCCCTTTACACGGGCAAACTCACGCAGCAGCATAACCAAACACCCTTTACACGGGCAAACTCATGCAACAACATAACCAAGCACCCCTTAATACAGTCAAAATAATCCCAGCATCATTAAGAGCCGAGGCACAACAATGTGGTCTGGATTTCCACTCGTCCCCTTCAATCTTCTACTTTTTTGATCTTCTTCTCACCCACTCGAAATTCTTTAACTAAATATCTTAAGATACTCGAATGGTGATCTCCACCTTAACTAAATATCTTAATCCACGTGACAATACGACTTCAACCGACTTCAATCATGATACATGATTCCTCCCGAACCGTCACTTATTTATCACACAAGCTAACCACTTGTGAATGGTCAACCGTAATATCTAAATGGAGCCCGGGAGGAACTAGCAAAGTTAATCCATGGGTCTTAAGTACAGAAAAGTACGTGAGTACAGAAAAGTACATCCCCGGGTCGTTATGTCCCAACGAGGTGTGAACGTGATACTACAATGACTTGTAATGTGTTGGAATAATATGTATATAGAAAAATGGGAATCTGAATGACTAACACTGGAATGTGAATAGTAATAGCTCTGTCACAGCTACTTCAATTAAGAAACGTACAATCAGAAACCTTAAAATAATAAAGTATATACAAACGTACGTTTAGTTAAAATAAACGTAAACGTACAAAACAAAACAACAAATATAACTATAGTAGGAATTTGCATGCCTTAGGGGCTTAAATGCAAATTAAATAAACTTAAAATATTTACTTATAATTAACATATATTTAAAATAATATTTACAAGTGTTATATTAATTATTATAAATTAAAAACTATTATTAACTATTTAATAATTACCTAAATAATAAGAAAATATAAAGTAAGACTAAATAAATAAACTAAAAACTTAGAAAAATTTAAAATAATATAAAAGAAATTTTGAAACTAAAAATATATTTATTATACAAGTATTCTATTTATTATTAATTATTTACTATTATTTAATTACTAATATTATTATTTAATTATTATATATACTAAATAAGCAAAAAAAAAATCTAAAACTTTTTACATAATTCTAAAATACTTATAAGAAGCTAAGAAAAATATAAAAACTATATTTTATATAGAGAAATAAGAAAACTTAATTTAAAACTATTATTACTTAATTAAACTAATTAATACTAATTAATTATTATACATACTAAACTAATTTATAAAATTATAAAACTTTTTATAAAACTTCCTAATCATCTCAGGAATACATAAAAAATATAAAAAGTTTATAAAAATTATAAATAAGCCGTTCTAAAAATATATTACTAATTATATCCTAAAAGGTATTTAAACTATATTAATTATTAAAAATACTATATGAACAGTAAAAATTACGAAAAAATTACAGAAAGTATAAAATAGTATGAAGGTGCTAGGAAAAATGAAGTGAGCACACCAGCTTATCCCAATAAGCTGTTAAGAGCTTAACAGTTCATATAAGCCAAAAGGGTCAAAACATCCTTAAGTATATTGTTTGGTAGAGCATAACTGAGAAAAGACCCTAGGGCAACTGGCATACAGGTACACACTATCACTCTTCCAAAGGGGGAGGTCTCAGGTTCGACCCTGCCTCACCCCTTTTTGCTTTTTATTTTATTTTTGTATTTTTCTTTTTGCAAAACTAATAATAAGCTATATATAAGAAACTTTAACAAAGGAAAACTTTTTACAAAAGCCAAATAAGCTCTGTGTGAGCTTATTTGGGGCTCAGTTTCATCAAAAGAGGCAAATAAGCCATAAGCCCTCTAAATAGAGGCTATCACTTAGCCTTAAAAGGTGTTTTTGGCTTTTTCTTTTTATAGAACTATATATATTCAGATAATATATAAATTTAGCAAAAATGAAACTTATTAAACCTATAAATAAGCAATTCGTGGCTTATGAGTCACACAGTGGAGCTTTTGGGCTCACAGTGGACTTATAAGCTTGGAATAAGCTTGAATCAGCTATATAATGAAAAATAAAAGGTATGTGCGTGTATGTACAAGTATATTAGGTGTATATAAACAAAAATAAGCACTGATAAGTGCTTATAAGTATGGGCTTAAGGTTTAGACAGTTGAGCTTTTAACAGCTCAACTTGGATGGATTTGAAGCTCAAATGAGCTTGGTATAAGCCCAAACTGAAAAAGAAAGTATAAAAAGGTTTTGTACAAGTATAATATACATCTATGAACAAGCTTGTGAACAGGGAATAACTTATAAGCTCAGAATAAGCAAATAAGCACTTCCCTGATACACTCAGATCCAAACACCCCTGCAACTAAGTAGAGTGGCCATTTAAGCTTAGTGAATAAGCTTTAAAGACCAAACTGAGCTTTTAAGTAGCAAGCTGAGGTGGTTGGCTTTCTAAAAAGCCAAAGCTCATCAAGTGGGGTCCATTGATGAGCTTTTGAGAGGCTTATGAAAATCCTCCATTTCCTGAGTATTGTGGTATAAGCTAAGTGCTCAGAAAATGGGACAAACAAAAAGCTCATTGCAGCCCTATTAAATAAGCTACGATGGTGAAATTAAGCACTGGATCTTATAGTATGGTGGTTAAGCTTCCCAAAAAGCTAAACCACATAAGCTAGATCCAACAGGTGAGCTTTTTGCAAGCTTATGAAATAAGCTAGTATTGATAAGATATGCTGAGGAATCAGCATATCTTTTCTATTGGTGATAAGTTAAAGCTTGTTGCAGCCCTATGAGGAGAGCTGCAACATGAAATTTAGGCACAGGATCTTATACTTGGGTTACTAGGCTTCAAGAAAAACTAAGTTTCACAAGCTTATGACCTTTAAAGAGCTTCTGAGAGGCTTGTGGAAATGGTGTAATACCCTGATTGCTCAGGGGTATGTTGTGAGTGGGCAAACTATCAAGCTCTCAAATAACTTATCTAATAAGCTATAATGCTCAACAAGCACTGAGTTGTAGAAATTAGTAGTTTGGCTTTGTGAAAAGCCAAAAACCAAGAGCTTAAGCTCAGTGAGGAGACTTTTATAAGCTTATGAAATCAACTCACCTTCACTGTTTACTTCAGTGAAGGGAGTAAGGTGCACAAAAAAGGTGGGTGGATTTAGCTACCTAAATAAGCTATAAACAGGAAAATAAGCACATACATAACAAATATGCCACTAAGGCAACACAAATAAGCCAAGTTCACAAAGTGGGGTCAAGTCATGAGACTTTGACAAGCTCATGAACTTGACAATCCATTGGTGACACAGGGCAAAAACTACTATAATTAAGCATAAATTTAAGCTAGTAATAAGCTAAATTAAAAATTAATAAAATTCATACAAACAGATAAGCAGCTAAATTAAAACATATTATAAGCACAAGTTCTAAAACTAAGTATTAAATCCTACACAAAAATATCTATTTAATTCAAAAACACAAAATCTGAAATTTTGACTTTTTGAATTTATGATCAAAGTTGACTTTGATCAACTTTGATCTGAATTTAACAACTAATTATGATATAATAAGTCACAAGAACATAAAATAAACAAGTATGAACAATATTTAAACAGATTTGGTAAGTATGGGCATGTAAATCACCACAGTGATCAAGTGAGTGATCCAAATTGTGGATTTTGACTTTTATATAAGTGTGCAATAGGTTTGATGGCTGTCAACCCTCAAAGAACTTAGTACACCATATATCCACCAAAAATAACAACCTAGGCTCACTTAAACACTCTTGGATCAGCAAATGCCAAACACACCTTAAACAATATTGATTATGGATTTTCATTACATAATACTGTGTATACCAATTTTATCAAATCCAAAGGGTTTCATCTGTTAAATTAGGACCTTCTAAGTTTAAACAAGTAGTCACACAAGGTTTAAACCTTGATTATCAAAAATCAAGTTTATACAGTTGAAATGCAATTTTCAAGCCTAATCAAATCCAAAACAAGACAAACTTATATTAAGCTATAAAAACATGAACAAACAACAAATAAACACAGAAAAGAAGAAAATCAATACAGATAGATAACTTAAGCATAAAATTGCAAAAATTGTAAAAAGTGAGCTTACATGTGAATCCTGCTGAGACTTTGGAAACCAAGGACCAAACCATAACCTATAGCCTCCCAAGAGGCACTAATACCATGGAAATCCATAATAGCCATGCTCCAAGCAGAATCATCCAAGAACATATGAATTTTTGAATTATTTTCTATTTTTCTCTATTTTTTAATGATTTTTGGTTTTAAAGACTAATACTGAATTAATGTTTCTAAAAGCTTTCATTAGCTTTGTCAGGAGCTTATGTGACCTAAAGAGTCCATTAACAATAATAATCAAACATGAAATTGTAAATGACATGAAAATTAAAGGAATTATGAAAAACATGAATTATAAAAGAAACTTGTATTTAAACTGAGAATTAAGTTCCATTACACTACTTTGATGTTCATTACACTACTGAAAGCTTGTAAATTACAATAATTAAAGGAAAGCAGTAAAGGATTATACTACAATTAAGCTAGGTCTAAGTGACATTGGCTTAAGGCCAAGGTGTTTTTCCCTCTGTCTTCTCTTCTCTTTTATAGTCTCAGAATGCCTTGGAGGCCACTCATAAGTCTTCTCTTTAATCTTGGACCCTTGGATGTGCAGAATCAATCTCAACCATTCAAATTACTTTTGGCGCCAAAGTCTTATTTGACAGTTGAGGCGGTTTGAGGAGCAATTAATGCATTGTGGACATATGTAGAGGTGGAGGGGACAAGATGGGGTGGTTTATTTAGGATTGGGGGTCAAGGTAAAGAAAACAGGGGAAAGGAGGATAGAGGTTGCTTGTTTGATGGTGGGGAAGCATTAATTGCTTGGGGAAATGATGTGAGGTGGTGTAAGGGAGTAGGATGTGAGCTGGGGTAGGCAAGTGGAGGGGGGAGGTGGCACAAAACCACCTGGTTTTGGTGACTCAGTGGTATGGAAGATGATGAACAGTAGTAGTGGTTTTGGGCGGGGTCAACGGGGTCAACGCCCAGGTTTATATTAAGGGAGTGGGCTGGGTAATATTTTTGGGCTAGGGGTTGGGCTGGTATGGTTGTGTTTTGGATTTGGTTTTGTGGGTTTATTAATAAAAAGGATCCGTTTGGCTTTTATTTAGAAATCACAAGGACCAATTTTGTAATTTGGTGAAAGTTAAGGGTGGCTGATGTGTGACTTTCCAAAGTTTATCATGAGGATCTAAATTGTCACATGTGAATAGTACAAGGGTATTTTTGATATATTTCATTTTTGAAATACTCGGGGACTATTTTTGCCAATTCACCAAACTTCAGGGACTAATTATGCAATTTCACCAAACTTATCACCCAAGGACCATTCCTGCAAAAGATTATTAGTATAAGGACCAAAATTGATTTTCTCAAAGTTTTTTTAACATCCCAGGGACCATTTATGTCAATTTCCAAAGTTGAGGGACTAAACTTGTAATTTTATGAAACTTTGCACCAAAGGACTAAATATGTAACTTTGTGATTAAAAAGGACATTTGATGACTTTTTCAAGTTTTTAGAATAACCAGGGACTAGTTTTGCCAATTTATGAAAATTGAGGGACTGAAACTGCCAATTATGCAAACTTTGTACGTTTTTTCATCTGTTTTTGCATATTTTGCATTTGAAACATATAAAACACACCTTTAAGATATTTTAAGTATTATGATACATATTTGAGTATTTTTGGATGTTTTGGCAGTTCAGATTGGTATAAAATGATGAGTATTTAGACACTCATCAATACATCACATCCTCTAAAATGCTCTTGAAACATTGAAAGAGTCAAATGCCTTATAGAAAAAGACCGAGTTTACAAATTAAACGGATCAAATACAAAAAATAAATGGGTCAAGTGGTTAAATGGTACAAATATAGAAACATGTATAAAATGACATGGGTCTAATTGGTTAAACATACGAACAATATTAAATGACATGACTATCATTTAGAACATATTTTTATGGATCTTATAACATAAAATAACTAGAATTTTATTAATATATTCATAATTCATAATTATATTGATTAGGAGACGAGAATCATGTTTTAATTTATATTAAATAGATTTCTATGACTATATTGAGGATTTGCAAATATATAGATTTAAATTACTCTTTTGAGAGATTAGGCCAATAACTATATCTACATCAATCAATATCCATGAAAATGGGATTTTTAATTTAATAATAATTAAGAACTATTATAAAAAAAAATATATAGATTTAGAATATAAAACACCAAAAGGTTCAACCAAACACATTACGACCACTTTGAAGAAAGATTGCATAAGGAAGTTTGGAAATGATATCATTTCTTTGTTATGTTATTAATCTAATTGACCCAAAAATTTTGGGTTTTAAGAGGTCTAATGCTAGTACACTCGTAGAATTATGAAGCTACAATAATAGAAACTAAATTTATATAGACTATGATACTCATCCAAACACCCTCTTAAACATCTAAGTTGAAGATTCAGCTTTAAAAATGATATTAATAAAACACAATCTCAAGGTCAAAACACAGGAACATTGAGACGAACATATGATGGGCAGCAAGTGAAGAAACATGACACCTTTGGATAAGATGATAACTGGATACCTTTTAAATAAAGGAATATCTCACTTCATATTAATATGTTATTGAAACAAACAACACCTTAATACCATCAATGGATCTCGTTGAGAGTTGAGACCTTTGAAGATGCTCGAGTAAAGACTTCGCTTAGCTCTATCAAACCCGTTTTCTGTTGGTTCCATTAACAGAATCACTGCACAGAGCCTAATTATACCTTATCATTATCTCTCTTTCATAAAGAAAGCAAGATCATAGCGTTTTCTTTGTTTCTTGGAATACCACTTATTATAAGATCACTTAGTAGAGGTATTATGCTAGCTATAACTATTGTTGCTTTAGCTTCTTGTTGAACTTTTTGTTTTTTTTTTTGGCATGTTGTGTTCCCGCTATCGGTCCATGCATGTATGTAGTGTTAGATATTTTAGTGTAATTGGATTAACTTGTTTGACCAATTTAGTCATAATAAGACATCATTTAGGTTTGGAGGTGCGGAGTGCACGCCTAATTGAATTTATTATGATCTTAGGGGCGAATCCCCTAAGGGACGGGGCTTCGGGGGCAGTTCCTGGCAGTGTCCAAGTTGTTATGGTAAAAGTTCTTTGGAAAATTAAATTTTCAGAAATTAAGGGACTAATATTGACAACTTTAAAATCCTTGGAAAAACTAAACAAAAGAGCCCTAATCCTGATTTATGAAATATACGGTTTTTCTCTTTTGGTCAATTTTCTCTGGTTCATGAAATCTCAAACAAAACATTCAAAACGTTCTTAATATCTGAATTATATCCGATTGAATAATTCGGGGGAACCACCGAATTGATTCGATCTGAAAGTGTTCACACGCCTTTCAGAGATTCAAACAATATCCGGTTGGGTTCGTTTATTCGGTTTATCCCCTACAAAGATCGAATCAATTATTGAAGATGACGAACCCTGATTATGTGAAGGATATGATTAATACAATCTGATACAATATTTTCAAAGAGATAATCATGATCGTGTATTGGATATGATATTGCTGTAGGCAATCTTGGAATACGGAATAATGGGTGGTTTGATGGACAAAGTTGTATACCGAGAATTAACAACATGTGGTTTGGATTATGCTTACAAACCACGTTCAATCATTGGAATTTGTTGTTACAAATTACTGTCGAACAAGGACTCGGTTCAATCATGTACTCTGGTACACAATTTCTATTCATCTTAATTTAACAGTGACACAAATAAGTATTAATTGCATGGTATTTGTGTTTATATTATAAACATGTGGTATAACGTACATGGTAAAATTGTGTGTCTAATTGCATGATAATGATATAACATGGTAATCTTACATATATGTATGAAGGTATCGATGATGTTTTGTTCTTCCACAATTAATTGTTATAAGTGTTTATTGCCTTGTGGCATCACTGATTTTCCAACAATTAATGATTCATTTATGAATTCAATGTTGTTGAATATGTGGAAGTATGATAAGAGTGCACATACAGTATATGGCAATATGGCATTATTCTTGATGGAATATCTGTTGTACATTTTAAATATCATGATGGATTCATTAAAGCCTATTATCTAATGATATTGACAAATAAGGGCACTCATATTTATCTTGTATTATTCCCACTGTATGAATCCTTATTGGTTTTTATCTACTGAGGATTGATGGAATTAGTATCAAGAATACTGAGTACAACGTTCATGTTTATGTGTTTGGTGGATATGTGATTTTGGAAATAAAAGTTGTAAGATCATTGACTGGCCATCAATGGTGCATTTAACTAGTATTACTTTTAGTAAATCACATATCATCTGTGTTTACATATTCATGGTTCATAATTTCGAGTAGTAAATAAAAACTGTTTTATTGATGATTATTTGTTAACGTTTAAATGACAAGGTTTATCAGTAATGGTTATTTAAACGCAACATGTAGTTTTATGGCATCAAGTTTTATATGTCATGGTGGTATACGTATTCCTTGAGCAACATAATTGGGGATCCAACTTTAATGTGTTATTTTCTGGATGATACTGTTATTGGCGGTAACCGCAATTTAATTTGATGGTTTGACTTTCCCGCAATAAAATTTCGAGAAAGGTATTGGCCAAATGTACATGTGGATAATTTATTTATCTATCTACTCATGTATGTCTACTTTCATGCAAAGCCATATGAAAGGCAAAGTATCAAATTTTTGATAATTTAATAATTCTTGTGTGATCAAGATACGGTTGCCTACTTGCCTGTTAAACAAAGGCTTTAATGAAAAAGTCATTTGTCTAAATGAATACATCATACATGTATATTTAGATGATCTATTGGTTGTCGGTATATATCATTTGTTTATATGTAAAATGATATATCGACTACAATAGAATGAGTACCCACGTACTTTTGAATAAAAACTATGGATTATAGTAGTTTAGAAATGATACAATTATTGATGCAATTAAGTTGGAAAATTGATCAAGAAGATTACAATTTTAATGGTGAATGTATTTTCACATTTGGTGTGGTAATCTTGGGATTCATAGAAATAAAGTTGTACAACGTGGTTAACTTTGGCATCATGAATTGTTGTTTTAATTTCTCGTTTTAAAGAAATATTATGGTTAAAGGACTTGTTATTAAACATTGTATTATGTTTTAAAGTCAATATTACCATGTGTATATAATGCGTTAAGATAGTGAACCTACACTATCAATTGCTTATCACTTGACAAAGAGGTTTGCTAGAGACTTAGTGCACAAAGTCGGAATAGGGATGAAATAAAAGTCCGTTTAAATTTTCTAATGGTGAGACACCCAATTCCCTTCTAATACAATGTTTGAAGCTGAATTTAATGCGGAAAGCTCACACTTAGAGATTGGAACACATGATATATTATCCCAAGGTATGTGTTCAGACCTGCAAGATAAAGAGGTTGAAGTTTATCTTCTTAATAGTTCTTTTGAAAAAGTGCAAGCAGGACATGATTAAAAGTAACTACCTATATGAGCATGAAGTTTAGCTACTTCAAGAAGCTAGGACTTGGCTTTGACATGCTTGTGAAGGATAAGGACACAGGCTAGTAAAACATGTGTCAAGATAGAACTACTATGTATGTAAACTTTTGTGTACATTATCTTCGTGTATTCAAAATGAATTCCCAGGGTTCAATCCTTAGCGACACCCTGGTATTCGATATTCGGAATGTGTAATGTACTAATATGAAATTCAATCGTCACGACATTTCATTTATGCAAAAGTTTGATTGTTTGAGATTACTTGTTTTAGTTAATCAAGGATTGCACTAAAATTGGGGAGGATTGTTAGATATTTTAGTGTAATTGGATTAACTTGTTTGACCAATTTAGTCATAATAAGACATCATTTAGGTTTGGAGGTGCGGAGTGCACGCCTATTTGAATTTATTATGATCTTAGGGGCGAATCCCTAAGGGACGGGGCTCCGGGGGCAGTTCCTGGCAGGGTCCAAGTTGTTATGGTAAAAGTTCTTTGGAAAAATAAATTTTCAGAAATTAAGGGACTAATATTGACAACTTTAAAACCCTTGAAAAAACTAAACAAAAGAGCCCTAATCCTGATTTATGAAATATACGGTTTTTCTCTTTTGGTCAATTTTCTCTGGTTCATGAAATCTCAAACAAAATATTCAAAACGTTCTCAATATCTGAATTGTATCCGATTGAATAATTCGGGGAAACCACCGAATCGATTCGATCTGAAAGTGTTCACACGCCTTTCAGAGATTCAAACAATATCCGGTTGGGTTCGTTTATTCGGTTTATCCCCTACATGTAGCGTTTTCTCACAAGTCTTCAAGAAATCACACGGTAAAAAAAATTAAGCGCTAAAAAATATTAAAACAACTCATTTAGATATTTCATAACGTAGTTGGTTTACGACAAAGAAATATAGTAAAATTCATCACAACCAAATTTCGTTACCAAAGATTTGAGCCATATAAACACGTCGGATAAACTCTTACCGTGCAATAATCACAAATGTAGAAATTAGCTATCGAAGCCCAACCCAATGACCACATATCAATGGTGAAAAAATCAAACACCTAGTAATCTATTATTTAAGATGAACAAACTTCACCTTTCATTTTTATTTGATCTAATTAATGAGATTAATTATAACAAATTAATATCTTTCATCAATTTTTTTTCTTCAAATATTAATATTTTTCAAACCGTTAATATCTTTCATATCGTTAATCGTTAAACGAAAAACAAATATTAATATCTTTCAAAAATCCACTTTCATCAATTTTTTTTTTCAAATATTAATATCTTTCAAACCGTTAATCGTTAAACGAAAAAAAATATACCATTACATTGTAACGAGCATTTAATTATCTTTCTATAGATAGACACTTTGATATGCTTTCGACAAATTTTTTTTTCCTTATTTTTCACGTTTTTTATCATTACTGAAATTTTCATGAAAAAATCATATGTGATTTAACACTAATATCACATGTGATATTACATATCAGTATATCACATGTGATATTACGTATTATATGTGATTTAACAATAATATTACATGTGATATTACATATCATATATGATATATATCAAATGTGATTTTTTTCATGCAAATTTCATTAACGGAAAAAATGTCAAAAACACGATTTTTTTCGAAAGTATCAAAGTGCCCCTCTATAGAAAGATAATTAAATAATTATCGCGATGGTGTAATTATTTTCGCTTAACGATTTAAAAAGTAGATGAAATGTTAAAATATTTTTAATTTTAACCATTGATTTTTTTAGATTAATGATGGAGATGAGTACAAGAAAAGTTTGATATGTAAAATAAACTTCTCGATTATATAAACATCAAATTTCTGCCTTTCAAAAAAAAATAAAAAAAGTAAATAAACATCAAATTTCTTTCTCATTCGGTTAAAAAAAAAAATTGCAATAAAAGAGAAAATAAAAGAAATTTAGATGGAGGAGTGGTTGGCAGAAGGAGGAGACTGAATTTTAAATTTCATTTTTGACTGATCAATGCCTTCATGCATTGGAGGACTGTTGGTTGCTCCCGTTCCCAAGTTTACGGGTATACGTATTTACCAGTATACATAATTTAAAAGTTTAAAAATAAATATAAATACACATGACATGACATCAGCTTTTTTTTTTCCTTATCCAATAAAGTCACTCAGTTGAAGTATTTTGTTTCAATTTACCAATCAAATTGCTTAACATGTCATTTACGTAGTAGTATAGAAGTATAGATTTCTTATATGTTTTCTCTTTACTATATATGTCTTCTATAGACCCATCTCACCTCCCCCCACCCTTTGGTGATAGATTGTTTAGTCGTTCAAGAATGGGAGAAGAAGTAACTGCTGCGAAAGTGAAATCCATATTTGTTTATCCAATCAAATCATGTCGGGGCATCTCCCTTTCTGAAGCACCCCTAACTTCCACTGGTAACAATCACCCTTTCTTGTTGTAAATTGGTACACTAATTATTTAAAAATGATGTTATTTGTGCCATTGGTTTAGTGTTACTTATTCAATTAGAGCGGTGATGACAACAATTTATGCTCAGTTGAAACCTTGGAAAGTCTAAAGTAGGAGCAAATGCTATTTCATAGTTTATTTCTTCTATCTATAGTTGTGGAAGCACTCTCCTTACACTCCACTACCCCCGCTCCGGCGGGATTGTGTATGTTGTTGTTGTCTATAGTTGTGGAAAATCTTTTCAAGTTTTTTATCTTCATTTTTTTAATAAATTGGGAAGGGTTTTTTGTCTCAAGAAAAATTTAATTTACAAAATTATGATTTCCAAATCTCTATTATAAATTTGATGAGTTTTTATTATTTTTTATTTTTTTTTCTCCAGAAAATATCGTTTGCACAACCAACACACCTTAGGGTGTGCTTATTTACACAAAACACAAAAACATTCATAGTTTTCTTTCTCTAGTTTTCATGAGAAACAGGGTAATTTTTCTTTCTGCAAAGTTCTTTTTGGAAACCGGAGAACTTTAAATCCAAGTTATCTAAGAGCAAAAGGTGTGGTAACACGATAAGACCAAACTTTTTGTGTCATCTCAGCGCCATATCAGCATTCCCACTTTTAATACCAACACACCAAATACTACGGTATGGATAGTTGAGAAGACAAACGCTCTTCACAAACAAAGAACTGTTAAAGAATTAACAGAACACAAGTGAACTATTAAACATAAAATACTAAAGATAGCCTATAATTGATCGAATAGAAGTATCTTCCAATGTCAGGTACATGGGCTATTTATAAGAAGAATAAAAGACCTATCCTATAGCTACTAGAACTAGGAAACTAAAACTTAAATAATAAGATACTTATCTAATATAATGAAACTTATCATAAACCGACCCATTCCAAGTTGGAATCTGACTCTTTCACTTGCGTCCCACGTCAGTCTCCCCCACTTGAAACGAACTCGTCCTCGAGTTATCCGGATATAAAGGAGCATCAGAATCATGATAACGCGTTAAATCAGCCACATTAAAAGTACTAGAGATGCTCATATCTTTTGGCAAATCCACAACATACGCATTATCATTGATCTTATGTATAATCTTGTATGGTCCATACTTCTTGGGCTGCAACTTGCTGTATTTTCCAACTGGGAATCGCTCACGATGAAGAAAAACCATCACCATATCACCGACTTCAAAAACATTGACTCTTCGATGCTTGTCAGCAGCTTCTTTAAATTTCTGGTTAGTTTCTTTCAGCCTTTGTCGAACCTCATCCTGAATAGCTTGTGAATCATTAGCCAATTTTGATGCAGCAGAACTATATTCATGAACTTTTGGTAGTTTCACCAAGTCAACGACATGTCGTGGTGGCTTTTGATATACAACTGAGAATGGTGACCTCCCAGTAGAACTGTGGGTTGCATTATTAAAGGCAAATTCTGCTTGGGGCAGCGCATAGTCCCATTGCTTTGGCTGATCTCCACAAATGCAACGAATCAAGTTTCCTAATGTTCGATTAACAACCTCCGTTTGCCCATCCGTTTGTGGATGTGCTGAACTACTATACTTCAATGATGTGTCAAACATACGCCACAAAGTTATCCAAAAATGGCTTAAGAACCGTGTATCCCGATCAGAAACTATAGACTTTGGTACTCCATGTAGTCGAACCACTTCACAAAAAAATAATCGAGCCACATATGAATCATCTGATGTCTTCTTACATGCAATAAAGTGCACCATCTAAGAGAACCTATCGACAACAACGAAAACAGAATCCACTCCTCGTTGAGTTCGAGGTAAACCAAGAACAAAATCCATTGATAAATCTTCCCATATAGACTCAGGAACAGGTAATGGCATGTAGAGACCGGTATTATGTGATTGTCCCTTTGACGTTTGGCATGTATGGCATCGTCGTACAAATTTACCCACATCTCTTTTTAATTGAGGCCAATAATACCGCTCTTCCAAGCTAGCTATAGTCTTTTCCCGACCTAGGTGACCACTTAATCCCCCTCCATGTAGATCACGAATCAACTTTTCTCTTAGTGAACTACGAGGTATGCACAAACGGTTCCCCTTGAAAAGATAACCGTCATGCATGGAAAAATCATCTAAGGGAAGTTTACTCCATGTGCTACCAAAATCTTCATCATTAGCATATAAATCACGAAAAACTTCAAACCCACTTACCTCATGGGTCAAAGTCACCAATAGTGTTGCACGTCTACTTAAAGCGTTAGCTACTTGATTTTGATGTCCTGCCTTATGTTTCAATGTAAAAGGGAATTGTTGTAAGTAAGAAACCCAACGAGCATGCATTTTACTTACATTCTTTTGGCTATTGATGTACTTTAAGGCTTGATGATCAGTGTAGAGAACAAATTGATCTTGAATAAGATAATGTTCCCAATGCTTTAGAGCCCTAAACACCGCATAAAATTCTTGATCATAAGTTGCCCACTTCTGACGAGCATCACTTAACTTCTCGCTGAAATAAGCAACGGGTTGTCCTTCTTGTGAAAGAACAGCTCCTATCCCTACCCCACATGCATCACATTCTACCATGAACAACTTATCAAAACTGGGGAGAGCAAGGACCGGGGCGGTACATAGTTTTTCTTTAATTAGTGCAAAACTCTTGTCTTGATCTGAACTCCACAAGAACTTTCCTCTCTTCAAGCAATTCGTCAAAGGGGCCATAATAATGCTAAAATTGCGGATGAACCTTCTATAAAATGTAGCAAGCCCATGAAAGCTTCGAATATCAGGCACAGACTTTGGGGTTGGCCATTCTTGAATCGCCTTTACTTTCTCCTCGTCGACACGAATACCGTCTCCACTAATAACAAATCCAAGGAAGATTAAGCTTGATTGCATAAAACGACACTTCTTGACATTTATATATAGTTTATTTTCCTGCAAAACAACGAGGACTTGCCGCAAATGGTCGAAATGATCAGCCTCGTTAATACTATAAATTAAAATGTCATCAAAATAAACAACAACAAACTTATCAATAAATGGTTTTAAAGCTTGGTTCATCAATCGCATGAATGTACTAGGTGCGTTGCTCAATCCAAATGGCATGACAAGCCACTCATAAAGCCCTTCCTTTGTTTTGAATGCTGTCTTCCACTCATCTCCAGGCCGAATTCTAATCTGGTGATAACCACTTCTTAAATCAATCTTGGTAAAGATTCTTGCACTAGATAACCTATCTAACATATCTTCAAGTCGAGGAATCGGAAATCTGTATCGAACTGTAATTTTATTGATAGCTCTACTATCAACACACATGCGCCAACTACCATCTTTCTTTGGAGTCAACAATGCCGGAACCGCACATGGGCTCATACTAACACGGATCAAACCCTTTTGAAGCAACTCCTCCACCATTTGTTGTAAAGCTGCACTTTCTTTTGGGTTCATACAATAATGTGGCAGATTAGGTAAGCTTGCTCCGGGCACCAAATCAATAGCATGTTGAATGTCTCTCATAGGGGGTAGTTCATTCGGAAGTTCTTCGGGCATTATATCTTGATAACCTGTTAGTAACTCAAGTATGACATCTGGGATCTTACTCCTTAACTCGTCTCTTCCAACCGCTAGAAACTCTTTCACTATTAACAAATGGACTTCCTTCGATTCTTTTACTTCACCTATAAATTCAGCACCAACACGTGAAATAGTCATTAAGTTCTCTACTTTCCGCGGTTCAGAATTTTGTTTGAAGCCCAAAGGTAGTAAAGTTATTTTCTTCCCATCTTTAACAAATCGATAAATGTTATCTTTACCATCATGAATTGTTTCCAAGTCATATTGCCATGGACGACCAAATAACAAGTGGCAAGCGTTCATATCAACCACGTCACACATGACTTCGTCCTTGTAAAACTTACCAATAGATAGGGGTACACGACATCTTCCAGTCACTTTTATTCCCGCACCATCAGTAATCCACACAATGCTATAGGGCTCAGGATGCTTCTCAACAGGTAGTTTCAACTTATGAACTAAATCATGAGATATTATATTTTCACAACTGCCACCATCAATAACCAAATCAAAAATATGGCTAGAAATTGTGCACCTGGTTCGGAATAGCATATTGCGTTGTGTATCCACTCTTTTGGGCGCAAGTAACACCTTCCGCACTACAAAGTTTGGCATGTCTCTTTCGCCTCCATCTGGTTCACACACTCCCTCATCTTCCTTGAAGCAGTCATCTTCATCCTCGTTCTTGTTTTCATCGTATTCAGCCAAGTTAACTTGTCGTCGTGGTTGTGGACAAACATTTGACCTATGCCCTGGTATACCACACCTATAACACTTATCTCCTGTTGGTTTGGAGTAAGGGTTGACCACCTGTTTCTTTCCAGCCTCTTTCTCCACTTGTTCATTCTGGATAGTATTTGAGCTAGAACTAGTCATGGAACTAACCTTTATGGGCTGTTTTGATGTCTCACCAGTAGATCGACGATTTACCTCAGCTCCAAAGTTTCCTCTAAAGCTCATGGCTTCTGCCCTCCTTGCTAAGTTATGAGCCTCACTTAAACTCAATATTACCTGACATCCAATCTTCTCACGTATAGATGGCTTTAGCCCATATAGATACCTCGATATTTGTTGTCCTTCGGTTTCCATCAGATTATTCCGTGAGGATAAATGCAAAAATTCAGCTGTGTAATCCGCGACAGACTTTTGTCCTTGCCTTAATGATTGATATTGCTCAAATAAAAACTGATCATAATCTGGAGGAAGAAAACGACCCATCAACATCCTCTTCATCTTTGACCAAGATCGAGTAGGTTGTTTACCCACTCGTTTGCGTTGGTTTTGGACTTGCTCCCACCATGACGAAGCCCCTCCTTTTAACCGATAAGCTACTAGTTTAACTTGTTTGTTCTCTGGAATTTCAGCAAACTCGAAAAACCTCTCTACTTCTGCTATCCAATCTAAAAAGTCCTCGATATTAAGGTTCCCATTAAAGAATGGTAAATCTACCTTTAAACGAAAATCATCTCGTCAATTTTGTTGCCTCGCGGGCTCATGACCTACTTCGAAAAGCCCTTCAAGATCATCTCCTGATGAAGAATCATCATCATTGTAAGGATTAAGTCGTTGTAGTCGATGTTGGTGTTGAGGCAGTGGTTGATATTGTTGTCGTGGATGTTGTTGTTGTGGTGGTAGTCGTTGAAATTGTGGTGTCGCCTGGCGATGTTGTGGTGGAGGGTTATCAGGTTGTGGTGGTTGTTGGTGTTGGAATGGTGGTTGGTTACGAGGCTGTCGAAGAGTGAAACTCTCGAATTCATCATCACCTCCCCAACCTGCTTGTAGTTGTCGTAACTCCTTCAATTCTGCTTCTGTGTGTTCAACACGAGTGGTTAAACCTTGAAGCATCTTAGTGATGTTATCGATCCCTTTGAGCACGTCAGAGAGATTTTGATCCCCACCGCTTTTATCGCCGGTCATCGCAACGGAAACACCCTCGCTCTGGTACCAACTAATACGGTATGGATAGTTGAGAAGACAAACGCTCTTCACAAACAAAGAACTGTTAAAGAATTAACAGAACACAAGTGAACTATTAAACATAAAATACTAAAGATAGCCTATAATTGATCGAATAGAAGTATCTTCCAATGTCAGGTACATGGGCTATTTATAAGAAGAATAAAAGACCTATCCTATAGCTACTAGAACTAGGAAACTAAAACTTAAATAATAAGATACTTATCTAATATAATGAAACTTATCATAAACCGACCCATTCCAAGTTGGAATCTGACTCTTTCACTTGCGTCCCACGTCACCAAAATACACCCTCACTAGTAACATGTTAAAAACGCCCCTTTTGGATCCACCATTTTATTTTCTTTTCCATTTTTTCAAACAAACTAAATACAAATTACAAAACGGAAACAAAAAGGAAAAACGGAAGAAAAAAAAAATAATAATAATAAAAAATAATTAAATAATAAATAAATAAATAAATAAATAATAAAAAAATAAAATTAAAAAAAAATACGATTTTTTTTAACGAAGACGACTAATCACGGCTCATTCCATTTTTTTTGCGGATTTCTTGTTTTTGCAAGTTGATGAAGTAGGTATCGTCATCCGACATTTCCTTGGTGTTGAGCGAGAGAAACTTCATTTCTTCCAACAACATTATTGTTCGGTCTCTCTTTTGACACCTCGTACGCGGATTGGGGGGCTACACGTTTGAGTCTAAACTCATTTTGTAAAGTATCCCCAAATTCCGACGGGTTACTTTTCCCGCGGTACTCGACGTGGTTTCCGATTTAGTTTTTTTGGAGTGACGTGGTCTCGGATCATCTCCGAATAGCTCGTCATGTCCGGTGAGATCAACCGGTTTAACGGCCTTGGCCGCGTCCCACTTGGCGTGCTTTTTCAAAATAGCACATGCCTCGTCTTGAGAAAACGTAGAGATTTGTTTTGTTGAACTCGTAGAGAACCTTGTACCAAAACGAATGGTTGGTTTGGTCACTTCCGACTTTGTTATCCTCGGAAATGACAATGTAACACACGGCTAATAACGTTTCCTCATCCGGTAACCAACGAAAGGAAACAGGACCGGATTCGGTTTCGGTTTCGGCTTCGGCTGTGGTTGTGGGTTTCGGGTCCTTTGCTTCTTTTGCGGGTCGTTTTCCTTTTCGTTGGCTCTTTTTGTTCGTTGGTTTCGGTTGCTGGTTGTGGTTGTGCAGGTTGTGGTGGTGGATTTTGTTGTAGATTTTGGAATTGTTGGTTAAGTATTTGTTGTTGTTGAATGTGATATAATTGTTCGGGTGTGTAAGTTGACATAGAGTATTGGCTACCGAACGCGGGAAATTGAGAATGTGATGATATTGAGTTCGCGGATGATGGTGTTGGAGGGTTTGACGAAGAACACGAGTTTGGTTGCGACATCCCGATGAGGTTGTTGAAAAATGGATCATTAGGATATTGAGACATTTTTTATATAGTTGGTGTGTGAAAATATAAAAGTGGGAATGAATGTAAAGTGTTTGTGTGTAAAAGGGTCTATATAAAAGTTAGTTGTGTGTTTTTATTTTATTTTTTATTTATTTATTTATTTTTTTAAATAGCCGTTAACTAGCCGTTTGGTTTGAAAATTCAAATCTTTTTTTTGTCTTTTTCCCAAACCAACGCACGTTGGTATACCAACCCCGGCCCCAACGGCGTTGGATTGGGCTTGGGTCCGGCTTAATGCCACTTTGTCTAGATCTTCTACCAGGGAGACCTTTTCCTTTATCAACCCTCGATGACCTGACACCACTTTGTCTTGATGCTCGAGTCGAATAACTAGGCTCATTTACATCACCCCTATGTAAATGAACTGCGATAAATGATAGACTGGTGTTCGCTGTTCTATTTACCTGTTTAATAGTGTAGCAAGTAGTAATATGTCATAAAGCTTATTGACTTTTGTCTTTTTCTGAAGGCACAAAGCTTTCTAACTTTCTATCATTACTGTTGATATATTCAGGATTTAGATGGGATAGACAGTGGGTTGTTGTGAATTCCAAAGGCAGAGCTTTTACTCAAAGAGTGGAGCCAAAGTTGGCTCTAGTCGAAGTAGAGCTACCGGAGAATGCATTTTCAATGGGTTGGAAACCAAACAAGAGCTCTCACCTAGGTAAATTTTGTCAATCTCTCATGTTTCATTACTTCCTTTTTAGATATTGTGTGACTAATTGATTTTTATAATTTTTATCATATGACCAGTAAGAAAAACATAAGTTGACATGCATGGTTCATGTACTAAGATGTTTTCTCTCGTGTCTATCTATAGTATTTTGTTTTGTATTTCCGTCAATTCAGGGATCAACACAAGTAACTTACACGATAGTAATTGGTTGACAAGTACAGTTTGCGGTTTAATTTCGGATTGATGAATACTCGATAGAATGGTTGTTATGGTGGATATCCTAATGTTTCATAAGACATCCCTATCTAAAGCTATTTAGTCTCCTGCATGTGCTTCATTCTAGTGGGGAGTATGTGATAGGACAAGGTGAATTGGGATTTAGTAAGGTTAGAGTCTATAGTAAGTTCTATTGTACCCCAAATTATCACGAGTGTAAGATACTAGTATTGAGTAACACACGTCGAGGCCTCAGATATTTTCCAGTTACACTTTCTTGACATGGGTTAAAATAGGCCAGGTGGGGTTGGGTTCCCGTGCAAACCACTTTGTTCGTCATTTTTATATTAAAAGTTAATGTGTTAATTATGATTATGAAAACGATATAATTACAATAATGATCCGAGTCTAAATACAACAATATAGGAGCTTTTATGCATGAAAATTTGCATTTAGGTCACATTTTCAACCCGTTCAACCCATCGTTGTTTTGCCATATGTTTGCCTGACACATTGAGATGAAACACAACACTGGATCAACCAATTCTTATTTAAATGGGTCGAAATTGCCACCTCTACTATTGGTTTTAACTATAAACAGTAGTCACAACAAAGAAAAGAAAATTACTTCAGCAATGTAGTAGGAAGATTCAGTTTGTCTGATGTTTCCAAAAGCTTAGGGTATTATTTGGTAAGTGTTGACATGGGAAAATGAGTTATCTGAGTGATATATTTGTTGCACGTATGGGCACATAACAATGTAAACTCAACATATGTGCACTTAGCTAATAGCTGTGGCTAGTGGGTAATTCGGTAATTTTATGAGCATAAGTTCCTCTATGAACAACGTTAACTTGAGTACATGACTCATAAATCTAGCACATGTCTACTTATTCAGTTGTGTTGCCATTCATTGTGTTTCTGATCATGGTTTTTTTTTTAGCTGGAGTTCAATCTATCCTAGAATATGTAATTCAAAGTAAACTAGTTGATAGTTGATGCACTTTTTTGTCAGCTTTTGTCACCTTAGGGTGATTTTAAGTTTATTTTTGTTTCAAGAAGACATATTTAGATTTAACTTTCGTGGTAAGATATGACCCGTTTCCTTGGTCATGAAATATGCTGCATTGCTTTTTGTTTTTCTTTTCTTGGAATAAGTTCAGGTATCTCTATGTAAAAAACAATTTGCACAATTCTGGGGGCATGCTCTGGTTTGCAGTCTTCTTATAATATCGCAACCATAGATCTTTGATATCAATCCTTGTGTAATTTGCTAGATATAGTGGAGTCTCCTGTTTTGCTGTCCACACATTTAATGCATAATTTTGTTGAGAAACGTTTCTGAGTAACAGTTTCTAGTTGTATGATTTTAAGTATGACAGTAAAGACCTCATAATACATGGGCAGGTGAGAGCACAAAGGACATCTGTTGGGGAATTTCTGATATTACTATGTGCATATTATGTGTTCTAACAATCATATAGAGATTAATTTTGTGCTAATATGTAAAATATACTCAGTTATAAGAGCACCCAAGATGGATGAATTGAAGGTCTCGTTGTGTACACCTCCTCAAACATGTGATGGTGTCTCAGTTTGGGAATGGTCAGGATCTGCTTTGGACGAGGGACAAGAAGCTTCTGAATGGTTCACTCATTATCTTGGAAAGCCAAGTCGACTAGTGTGTTTTAATAAAGGTTATGTAATTCTATTCTGTGTCTACACTATTGCTTCTTGTACAAAGCTTCATGTCATACAAGTAAACTACTTGTGGCAGTTTCGCCAGGCCATTTACTTATCAAAGTTTTGATTTGGATTTGTCTTTATTTCTAATAGATGATTAGCATTGATAAATAAATACACCAAATGAGTTTCAAGTAGGCCAACCCGACAAAGTGTATTTTCAATACAGAAAAACCACAACATCATTTTAGTAAAAACTTGGATTATTGTTTAATTTATAATTATTATTACTTTTTTTGGTATCGCTTCTTTTTTTTTGGCCATACTGTAGTACATCAGATACTAAGCATTTCTAGAAACAAAAAAATAAAATAAAATTTGGACACGACTTAAACCACATATTATCCTAGATGTGAGCAATATGTTTTGACAATCCTTTCCGTTTGACTAGTGTATTTTACAACCTGTATATCTAAGTACTCAATGAATTATGTTTTTTGTTCATGCAGAGTCGGAGATTAGGCCTGTGGACCCTGATTATGCACCTGGCCACAAAGTTATGTTTTCTGATGGGTATCCGTTCCTTTTAGTGTCCAAGGTTAGTTTATAAGTTTATTCATTTATAAAGTTGACTAAATCTAATCTTTAAATTTTAATGTATTTTTTTTGCAGGGATCTCTAGATTCATTGAATGAACTTCTTGCGGAACCTGTACCAATAAACAGGTTTAGACCAAAGTAAGTATCTGAGCTCACAATCTTAGGGCATGCTTGGTAAGGGGTTATGGGGGGTGAGGAATGGGAAAGATAATGAAAAAAGGTGCTTGGTAGAGGATAATGCAATGACCCATTACCCAATAGTGGGTAATAGGCCATTACCCAATAAATTGGGGGGAATGCTTTTCTTTCTCTTTCCCTTTCCCCACCATTATCATTGTCTTTCCCTTTCCCGAGTTTGAACCAAGCACACCCAGTTCATTGATAGCTTGTAGCAATACTGCAATAGCATTGATATTTACTAGCCTTCTGACCTTTTTTTTTTTTTTTTTTTTTTTTTAAGATTTACAAAACTGAACATGTTGGCTAGTCATCATACCTTTTTGTTGATGAACTGCTACTTTCTAAAATATATTGCTGAATCTTGTGTGAACCTGTGATTTTGTTATTATATTTCTCTTAACGAAATGTACTCACGCACAATGTCCATGTTGGAACATGAACCAATAACTCAGGGTTGATGGGCTGCCTTGATAATTGATACCTCTAGGTCAAAGGCCTGTTGTTGAATGTTTAATAGCTTTAGTTGTCAGATCAAATGTTTCCATATTTCAGCATTCTTGTTGATGGCTGTGAACCATTTTCTGAGGACTTATGGAAGGAGATCAAAATAGGAAATTTGACATTCCATGGTGTCAAGCTTTGCTCCCGCTGCAAGGTAAAAGAGTACAGCTGTCTTTTCCATTGTTAACTATCATAAAATCGATAGTTTCCTGTTAATATTAGCTCTTACATAGGCATGCACGCATTTTCTGCCGTTTTTTAAACTCCGGCCATTTTTCAGGTACCAACAATTAATCAAGAAAATGCACTTTCAGCTTCTGAGCCAACTGAAACTCTTGTCAAGTTTCGGTCTGGAAAGGTCTTGATTCCAAGTAGAAAGGGACAAGGAAAGGTGAACCAAACTTACTAGTTATATCTTTTCTGAAATTTGTAGATGGGTTGGATCAAGTTGATTACCAAATTTTATAATATCTGATATATGAAATGCAGTAGTGAAATTTGTCAGTTGAGCCAATTTTACCTCTGTTATATACTACCTATATGGTTAAATTATTATTATTTAATTGGGACAACATAAATCCTAATAGTTATGTGTAAAATGGTTTTGCAGGTGTACTTTGGACAAAATATTATTATTTAATTGGGACAACATAAACCATGATAGTTATGTGTAAAATGGTTTTGCAGGTGTACTTTGGACAAAATATGGTATGCGAGGATTTACATGAAGGAAAAGAAAATATAATCAGACTAGAAGACCCTGTGTATGTTATAAGGGCGGTCACATCTTATGATGATACATTAACTTAAATTTGTAAGACTTATTTTCTTGTTATAATATACTGTATCAGTGATCTTGAAGGCCATAATGTACTAATTTAGCTACATTATTGCAGATTGGCAATAGTTGGAATTTTGGTTGTGGACACACCTGGGCTTGTCCATGGCCTTGAAGAATAATGACAAATACTTGTCAATTTATTGCCAATTTTATTCATTGTACTTCAAGTGATTTCAGTTCATGTCTCCAAGAAATTGAATGCACCACAAAATGCAGAATTACATTTTAAAAGTTTTTGTTTTATTATTATTATTATTATTATTATTATTATTATTATTATTATTATTTTTTTTTTATTTATTTATTTTTTTTTTTTTATCAACTAATTACGAAAGTAAAGTGAAGCCCGCACATTGTTTACGAAAGTGAGGCTCGCATGTTGTTGCAGGTTTACAGAATTACAGACAACCTCGGTTCAGTTCTTCATTTATGTGCTTTTTATGCTAGAATTACAAAAGAAAGGTTATAGCACAGACTGATACGCCGAGGAGAGTTATTTTATATACCAAACTTATCTTATCTCTATCATCCATTTAAAATGAAAATTAAATCAATGGTTAAAAATAAAAGCATTTTAATATTTCATATATTTTTTATAATTTAAATCTCTTAAACAGTTAATCGTTAAGCGAAAATAATTATATTGTCGTGACAAGCATTTAATTATCTTTTTATAGACAGACACTTTGATATACTTTCTAAAAAAAAAAAAGTTTTGTTTTTTTCATTTTTTTTTTTTTTTTTTTCGTTTCGTTATTGAAATTTGCATGAAAAATTACATTTGATATTAGTGTTAAATTACATATGATATGTAATATCACATATGATACCGGTGTTAAATCACATATGATACATAATATCACATGTGATATTAGTGCTAAATCACATATGATTTTTCATGCAAATTACAGTAACGAAAAAAAAAATGAAAAAACGTAAAAAAACATGAAAAAAAATAATTTTCTCGAAAGTATCACGAAATGCCTATCTATATAGATAATTAAATGGTCGTCATAACGGTATATTTTTTTTCGCTTAATGATTAACGGTTTGAAAGATATTAATATTTGATAAAAGATGAAAGTGTGTTTTTTTAATTGTTATGATTAATTTCACTCAAATGATCTTAAATCCAATTAAAATATGTATCTTAACTATCTATAATAGAGAAATGTTCAATCTTGAAAGTGGAATATTGAAAGTTGGTCAATCATTGAAAGTGGAATACTTATTAAAGGAAATAATGAAATTTAATTAATATTCTTATTAAAACACCTCATTACTTAAAAGTACAATGATTTATTCACATTGTACAATCAATTAAAAATATATCTACCAAATTAAATACAACCAATTAAAACAATTAATACAAATGACAAACCGGGTTGACCCGGGACGCTTCAAACCCGACGGGTTGAACCAGTTTAATTTGACCCGTTTTCGACCCAAACTAGCAAGTTGACCCGGTTTAAATCGACAAAATTTTCGACTGGAACGGTTCACGCTTTAAACCTGACGGGTTGAACCGGTTTAATTTGACCCTTTTTCGACCCAACCTAGCAAGTTGACCCGGTTTAAATCGACAAATTTTTTGACCGGAATGGTTCAATCGGTTGAACCACCCGGGTCGAACCGGGTTTCAAAACATTATGTTTAATTCTCAAATCTTCAAACTTTATATCTACCAAATTAAATACAACCAATTAAAACAATTAATACAAATGACAAACCGGGACGCTTCAAACCCGACGGGTTGAACCGGTTTAATTTGACCCGTTTTCGACCCAACCTAGCAAGTTGACCCGGTTTAAATCGACAAAATTTTCGACCGGAACGGTTCACGCTTCAAACCCGACGGTTCAACCAGTTTAATTTGACCCGCTTTCGACCCAACCTAGCAAGTTGACCCGGTTTAAATCGACAAATTTTTCGACCGGAACGGTTCAACCAGTTGAACCACCCGGGTTGAACCGGGTTTCAAAACATTATGCTTAATTCCCAACTTTTATTAATTTTCATTTGTAACATATAAACTTTTTTTTATCAATAAACTATCTGTCGCTGTAAAATCCCGTTGTTATGCATGGGTACTCGTTTGGTTTAACAAAAGTAAAGTTTCAAACATTTTTCAATACAACTATTTCCTATTTTTTGACCGTCTGCAACTTCAATGTATTTTTTATGTTTATAAAAGATTCTTTGTTTGAGCATCGGTAACCTTGGTGCCATGGGCCAAAAAGGGATGCCACGTCAGCAAAAAATTTTACGGCACCAGAAAATCTCACGGTACCACATTCTAGCCGTATCTGTTGGCACCAGAAATTTTAGTGCCGTCGGCCTATTTTTTTTAATTTTTTTTCTTTTACATAAAATTAAACTTACACAATATTAACTAAAATAAACTTCATTAATTAAAAAAAACACATTACATTAAAAAAAAAATTACATAAAAATAGAAACCTAATTAACAAAGTTTCATAAATGATTCGCAAGGTCTTGTCGAAGCTCGACGTGCACTTTTCTATCTCGAAGTTCTTTATTTTTTCTAACATGTAAATCACACCTTTCGACCCAATTATCTGGCATGTTCGGAGTTGGATCAACGAATGTTTCTCTTAAATTCATTTCGAATCCTTAATCTTCCAATATCATGTTATGTAACGTTATACAACAATACATGATTAGTTTCAAGGTGTTGATATGCCAAGCACGTGCTGGTTGTCGTATAATTCCCCAACGAGCTTGTAAGACTCCGAAAGCTCATTCAATATCTTTTCTAGCACTTTCTTGAACCCTTTTGAAGTTCAAATACTTTTCAGACCTTGCAACACTAAACGTTTTGACAAACACTGACCATGCCGGATAAATGCCGTCGGCTAAATAATAACCTTTCTTATATGTATGGCCGTTAACTTCAAATGGACATTCCGGAGCTTTACCAGCAAGTTCAGCATCAAATAACGGTGAACCATATAACACATTAAGATCATTATTTCCCCCCGGAACCCCAAAATATGCATGCCAAATCCATAATTTTTGATCCGCAACCGCTTCTAACATAAGAGTTGGGTATTTATGATCACGTCTTTTGAATTGAGCTTGTAAGGCCTTTGGGCAATTTTTCCAATCCCAATGCATACAATCAATACTCCCGAGCATTCCCGGGAGTTTATGTTTTTTCTTCATGCAATGCATATATTTTTTCAACGTCTTCTGAATTGGGCTGCCTTAAATATTTTTCGTTGTATAAACCATGTATGCATTTACAAAAGTTATCCAAACATTATCGGGAACAACGTTCACCAATTTGCAACTAATCATCTAATGCATCAGGAGCAGTGTCGTACGCCAATTGGCAGATGGCGGATGTGCACTTCAAAAGAGGACCAATACTTAAACAACCACATGCATCTAAACATTGTCTAAAAAAATTAAAGTACTAGAGAAGAGGTTGAACATCATAACTTAAAATATCGTTGAGAATTTTATTAAAAAGTCTAGAACTCATACAATACCTTCGCCTAAAATTTTCTTCGGTATATTTAGGAGCATTCTCATCGTCGCCAAAATAGTCAACGATTAAACGTTGTTCCGCCTCTTCCCGTTTGCGTGGTATGTATGACCTTGTTCTCTTTTCACGCGAACTTGATCCCCCGGTTTCTTGATAATACAAAGCTACAAATTGTTGGTACGCCACATAACTTTGAAGATATCGCTCTCGATTATCATTAAAAAAAACATCATAAAAAACATCATAACTTTGAAGATATCGTAAATAGGGTCGTTGGGATTATTTGGATTCATGTTTGAAAGGAAGATAAAAATTGGAAGAGGTGTGTAAAAAATGAGGAGTGAATATTGTTTTTATAGAGTTTAGTAAAGTTGGAAAATGAAATATATGAATTTTGATCCTATCTATCCGTTGAGCAACGTTCGAAATTCAAAAAAAAAAAAAAAAAAAAAGGAAAAAAAAAGGCCACGGCGCTGGCTGGCCACCACGGCGCAAGCACTGATGGCGCCACCAGCGGTACTGTGCGCCGTCCGGTTTTCTTGGCTGGTGGGATGGCGCGAAGCTAAAACGCAAGGGTACCCCTTGCTCTTAGCAAAATGAGAAAAGTTTAATACGAGTGGATCATTTTGATCAAAATTTCATCTCAAATAATAAAAAGAAAAGAAAAAGAAAAAAGGGTTTTCAATATAGTTATCATCTAATATAATTAGAAATTAAAATAATAATAATAATGTAGAATACTTACTGGTCAATTTATTAAATGAAATTTCTAACTTGTGTCATAGTGGTAAATACTAAGACTCCTAAGAGGTACTAAATAAATTAAAATTATTGTATTCTCATGTTCTTTGATATTAATAATTTTCTAAATTTATAATACCTACCAAAATGATCTATGTTTTATATGAAAAGTAAGTTATTTAAAGAAATATTTGTCTTCATTACACGTCTAAGCTTGTGGCACCATGACACAAGTCATAAATATTTTAAATAGCTAAAAGATACTAATACATGTTTTTAGAAGGATTTTTTAATTTGCACCTCTTATGTCAATTACTCTCCTTAAAATAATTATATCCCAACAAAAAACACACAGTTTGAGAAAAAAAATAATTATTACTATTTTTTTTTCTTTTACATTTTACAGATTAATAGCTTACCTTTAACTAATTGTTTACTATTTTTTTTTAAGTTTGTAATTGTAACTTCAATCAAAGATAATATAATAAACTCGATAAATCATTTTTATCTATTTTTATTAATGGACAGTTAAATTGGAGCATTCTAAAAACGAAACGTGAACTATTAATTTGAGCGAGGGATTATGATGCAACTTTACCACCCTACCAAATAAGTTAAAAATATCCCCTAATCATATTGTTATGAAATATTTGTTTCTTAGTTGATTAAAATACCAATGGGACACCGCATACTACCGTCAATGTGGGTATCTACTACCAATATAAAGCAAGGTTTTTCTACAATCTCTCCTCTCAAAATTGCTCAGATAATGACACGTGTATAATCAATTGATCCAACGCTTCTCATTCATTTTCAGCAAAAAAAAATCATCCAAACCAAAAAAGGGGCGGAGAACGATTTGCAGCTTTCATTTGATTCAAGGTTCCCAAAAACACACACATATTCTCTCAATCAAATGAAAGATAATTTACTATCATTAACACAATCATATCAAATAAACACAAACAACATCCCTAAAACACAATCCCTAACTAAGAACCACAAAATCATGCCGCCTTTTAATCAATGATGAGGTTGCGTTTTTCTGCATATTTGAATTCATTATATGTGATATGATTGTTTGAATTAAACAATAATTGTTTGAATTAACGGATTTTTGAATTTCACTTTTAAGGTTTTGTGAATTGATGGTTACAACAGCCAAAACAGATTAGGGGGCTATCGAATATCTCCAAAAATGTGTAATGAATACTTTATTTATTGGCAAATAGGTTATTTTTAAGAATTTATTCAACATCTAATATTATTGTCTGCTATAATTTCATTGTTTCTTATGATTTATGTGGCAACCACTGAAATAATAGATACTTGATTATGTTGTATCATAAACCACGATTGATAAATTTTTATAATTCTTTCTGGAGTTACAAAATCCCCTATTTTGTAGGATAGTTAGAGTAGGATGGAGATGATGAAGCATCATGAGTTGTTTATTGGAGGTATTTCTGCACGACGACCAACTCAATGACTATGGCTCTGTGTGTCCATGAGGTAATTAGACCATACTGTATCATTTAAATTTTTTAGGAATATTTTTATGTTTTAGCCATTTGTATATTATCATTTAAGTTGCATTTTGCCAATGATTTCTTATTAGCACTTATAAAATCAGCGAAAGCATTTTGGAACACTGTATCCTATATAGGTTATGCTTAGTATTAATGGTTGTTTTCATATTGTATCGGCTTTTATGTTTTAGTTTATAGAATTAGTTTGATTGAAGTGATTTAAAGCTAACGAGTACTCTATTATCCTCAGATGCCAAATGTCTTATTGGTCGGAGATATGGTGATGAATCAGTACAAAGTGACATCAAGCTATGGACCACTAAGAACGAGAAAATTTAACTTGGCTAAATCTGTGGCGACAGAAGCGGACTCAACTTTTTTCAGGTAACACTACATCTCTTAATTAAAACCTTTCATTAACGATGTTTCACTAAGAATGCTTCAATGACTTATTTGGTCTGACAAGTACTAATTACTAATTATAATCAAATATTGTTCGTTTCTTCATATGAATGAGTTTCCTGTCAATAAAACCATGTCATTATAGTATCGGCTTTTGAATTAATAGACTTTCTCTTTGTTAGAGCAGGTAGTAGTTTCACGGTTTCACTATCCGGTTGATTCATGTTCAATTACAACAACATATGGTTTCATTCATTGATTCAAGTTCAAGTTTAACCGAAATAATTGTAAGTCTTTCTTCTTATTTTTTGTTATTATCTTTTAATAAAAATATGTTACCAATTACAACTGTCGAATCATTGAAAAAAATTAGTTGGATTTGTTGTTGAACAATATTGAACTTCAAATTTGCATGAATTTGCCATTGTTTTGCCAGTTTAAAAGGTAGATTGAATTAATTTTGATGATTTATGTTTTTATTTCAATGGGATCAGGTTTCAACATCTCCGTTGATTCAATTCCAGTTACTTTTTCATTTACGAATTCAAGTTAATGATCAACAATTGCAAGTTTTTTCTTTGTGTCAATCATCGCTTCTATAATTCTATCCTCATCTAGCAGAAAATGTTGTTAAGGTAAACCGCCCGATAATGGGTGGGGGCTAATTTTGAACTCTTTTCAGTTTCTAAAAATTATAGTTTTCTAAAAGTTAACAACATTTCAAAAATGTTAGCAGACAAAAGGTACTTTTCTATCAAAATGAATACCATTTAAGCAAGTAATTTTAACATTTATCTTTTTTACTATTTTTAGTTGGTTTGTAGTATTTGACTTAAGAAACAAAGGGTAGATATTTTGCTGAAAATGCATTCATTTAGGAGTACGTATATAACAAGGTAATTACCTGAAAGTATCATAACCCTTTATCTCTTCAAGTGATTAGAATTTTTTGGCCGACACTTGCAGTGTTCCAATTGTGACTTTATTGAATGACTTCTTAAATTTTGTTGAAAATGGTAGGGGAAAACAAGTTAAAAGAATGCACCATGATACCATTTTTGTCTATGGCTTTCTCTCTACTATAGCACAACACAATTAAAGTAGAACAAGAGGTGCTTAATATTATTATCAGTGTACTTGCCATACTTTAAAATTTTAATAAGCATAATCGCACTCATATTTTGTTTTTTATTGGTCTCTTGCAGCAGCCCAAGGTTATGGACATATCAAAACTTCAAAAGGTTATAAAAAAAAAGGTAAAATGATTTCATCACAGGGACGTTATCATGATAAGTATGCGGAAGACAAATGAATTCCGTGCAAAAAAAAAAAAAAAAAAAAAAAAAAAAAAACACAGACCCATGTTGCCTTGCATGTGGCAGGGCTAGCCATGTCATTGGCTTCCATTACTGCAGCCAAGACAAAATGCTTGGACGATTCAAGAATGAGCATTGCCCTTGCATCAGCTACAGAGCTATTAGAAAGCAGTGATGGTAAGTCATTCTTCATATCGCATTTCTCATTTCTTATCTTTAGCTAACAAATGGTATAAAGGTGTTATTCTGATCTTACAAAATGATGAAGAATGGATGTATGCTTTTCCATTTTTTGTCACACTGTAAATTTGATGAAGTTTTATACGATGCCTGCAATTTTCTTACCAAACTATTCATTTCCCTTTGATTTCCTAGCTCTCAGTTAAAAAAGTGCATAGATGTTTAACAAAAATATTTTGAAAAAATGTTTCAAGTCAATCCGGGCCTGCTACATTTCAAACCATATAAATGAACATGATCATAGATAGTTTCAGTAAGGATTATGCACACATGTGATCATAGGTTCAAGTTGTATTTGGGAAAAGAGCAGGAAATATGAAGATGGCTTCGTTGACTTTGTATTTTGGACTCCGTGAACGAAAAATAGGTACATTGATTTCATTTCATGTTCAAATTCATATATTCGTAAAGTTGAAATTCATAGCCATCTTAAACACCCTTATTTTACGACTTTATGGCTACTTCTATGACCATAGAAAATTTGTCGTGAAGTTGAAAATTATTGTTGCTCACGTTGAAGCAGAGAAAATGACGCTTTTATACGTAAACGGGATATACAAATAACTTTTTACTTATTATTTGGTGCTTATTCAATGATTTGTGTTAACTGAGGTAAGTCATTACTTGGACCATATCAATGGAAAGAAGTGTAAGTAATTATTTGTGTAATACTATCATTGATGCTTTCCTCTCCCAGGTATAATTATTGTTATCTGCAACAGATCAAAGAGCACTGGGAATGTCTGTGCGTGTAGAATGTGCATCTATTGAACAGGTAGAGGATCACACATTTGTTGAATATAAGCAATCCCAAACACAACTTAAACGAGCATGTATGTGTCTTATTCAATCTTTTTAATAAAAGGAGGCTTGATTGAATTTGTTTCATTTTGAGCATGATTCCATCATTTTATTTCAGGAGGCTGCTAAGTACCTGGAGTGAAATGGTATCTTTATTCGGCCCTCCTTTCCTTTTTAGCCAATTAATTGCAGTTAATGCAGAATTTGATATGGTAGAGTATAAATTATACCTCCACAAATCAAATATTTTGCATTTTATACCTCAGGTTTTAAGAATTTGAAACTTGCAGGTGATGGTTTCCTTCATATATCAGTTGTTTTTGGAAGATTTAGGATATTTGGTAGAGTCAGAAGTGGTACCAATGTCAAGGATTGATGATATTGTCGAATGAATACTAAGAGTTAAGTTTACTACTGGCCTTTTCGAATACCCATCTTTGCTCGATATTGCCGGCTGCAAGGTACACTTGCAGATTGATATGTTTATCAAATAAGTATTCATATAATTTTCTGATTGCTACTGTCATTTCAAATGTGTTCACGCAAACAGGAAGTGGTCCCAACGTGTTGCCTAAAAAGAGTAGGCGTGTACGTTTGGTCACTCGAGGTGATTTGATTACCTATCTAGGATCACATTTATCCGGTTTCTAAATCAGCATATACTGACAGTTGGACTATCATTGTCGTTTTAGGTGCTTCTACGCAAACATCTGTTTTACCCAGCACTTTACATGAAAATAATAGGGGGAGGCACACCTAAACTATGGTTGCAGCCATGTCGAGTGTTTCGTGAGTTTCATATGTCAAATATCTGGCTGAGTGTGTATGAGGTTGCCTGAAACAGCTGCTCCAATTCATGCTTTGGTATGTTAGATTGTCACACACATAAAACTCACACAGTAATTTCTGTATAATTGGCTTTGCTTATGCTGGTTAGGTACATTTTCATCATGTCTAACCCACTGTTATCTGATCGTATTTTCTTTCAGGTATCACTGTGGGTGATGCGTGGTTTTGCAACCTTGCAAAAGGTTTTACCTCTCAAGGGATCTTGAGAAGCTTGCAATCCCCACCAGACAGTGTACCTGACCGTTGTAGTATAGTATAGTGACAAGTACCGGGGGATTGATCGTTCAACTCAAAGAATAGTGTTCGTTAGGGTTAAAACTCAATTAAACTAGGTCTAGAGGTGAGAGATGATTCTTTTTTTGAATTTTTATATTTTATGGAAAGCAAGTAAAAATCTCGGGTTTGGAAGAATGGGCGGAATTAGTTGCTAGTCAACTAACCCAAATAACTACAAATGCAAATAAATTAAAATGACACTAAAGTAAATGTGGAGAAAACAATAATAAGAGAAAATGTGTTTACTTAGATTTCACTACTCCCTAGCTATCTTTTACTAGTTGATTAGTTTGTTACAGCTGCATGGATGACGGGTTATATTCCTTAATACCATTCGTAGGGCCGTGTACGATCTTCCCTAACTCTATAAGCTTCTACCTCTTCCTATGTCAAGCTGACTACTAGCTCCTAACATGGCCTCCTTAGTAGTTACTTATGCATTAAATATAACCAATTAATCGTAGTACACATCCGATCATGTTTCTTAAGACGTTCAAGCATGTTACAAATTGGAAGTCTGCCAGTTTTTTTAAGCCTAACATCGAAATCATTCATCCACAAAAATTATAAACAACCAACCAATAATCAATAACCAAGTTTCATTACATCTAAGCAAACACGAAGAAAACCTAGTCTAGCATGTTAAAGTAAAGACAAGCATAAGATAGAATCAAACAACACATAGACATATTGAATGATTATTGGAAAACTTATCTTCAATTAAACATGGATGAAAAAAGGGTTTGGAATCCTTAAAAATAAGGTAAAAATCGTGCTAGGGTTTCTCCAAAGTTCTCCTCTTCTAACAAATGAAAACTAGAAAAATATATATAGATTTTTGAGTTTGACGGCATCACGTATAAATCCTGACGCCGTCAAATCGCCGCCATAAAAACTCTCGTATTACCTAGATCCAAATCTGACGCCATCATGTGTAACTTGTCTCTTGGCCGTCTCTTGTATTTTGTACATGACGGCCTTGGTGACGCCGTCACGTGTAAATCCTCCAAAAATATTCTGGCGCGTCACGTGTAACTTGATTATCCACCTCTTTGTCAATGAATGACGGCGTCACATGCAAATCCTGACGCCGCCAGGTACCAAATTCAGCAAGGTTTGGAGACTTTGTCGTTTTCTTCACTTTTTTGTTCCAAAACGTCCAAAATGCTTCCTTTTCCAGATTTCTTCTCAAAATTACCTAAAATGACAAAAGGAACGATTTAGGGCAATATTTGATCAAATAATATTGACTTTGGGCTTAAATGACCCCCTAAAAGCGGTACACTTTTCGTCTCATCAAATACCCTTACACTTGAGATTTGCTTGTCCTCAAGCAAATGCGCTTTTATTGTAATCAAAATACAAGCTAGGGGTCATTTAACACTAATATAAAAGTAATTACAACACATAATCGTTCCACTCCAATCAAAACAAGCACGGAAATTATACACTAGCACCTCACAAATAGTGTTTAGATACTCACATCTCTCGGGTGTAATAAAAGTATATATCACAATATTAAAATGGAAAATATCTCTCACTACCTGTCATAGCAAATAGATTACCATAAGCTTGAGAAAGGATCATACCTCCACCACTTGGTGTAAGCACCTAGTATAAACTATCAAAGAGGTCTTTTAAAAAGGGTTATAACGTGAGGTGTAGGGATATGATAAACACGGTTTTTTGGATAAAGGCAATCTTTACTGGTGGCGAGTTAATCATCTTGGTCAATTACATGTACAATGTGGCGTTGCTAAGCCAAGACTCGACTCGACTTAAGCTAATCATAAACTAACAAAACATAAAATAAACATAAAAGGAAACGGGATGGTCCGTATGTTTTTTCTCTTTTTCTTTTTATATATATATATTTTTTCTTTTTCTTGATTTTTTGATTTTTTTTTATTATTATTTTTGCATACACTCTTGCCCTACCATCCAAAATAATACATCATAGGGGATTTGCATTTCCCTTACACTTGAACTTTTACATACTTTACAATTCACTATTCTAATGACACGAATTAAGATAATCAAAACACTTTGAGTACTTTTTAAGATTAACGTACATATGGGGGGTAATATATATGATGTTCTTCCCCACTACTCCATAACACTAGTAGTTTACCCATCAGTCCCAATCGTCCCAAAACAATATGTACAAGATATGACTTGACTTAGCAACCATGTAATCAATTAGACAATTAAATAAGGGTTTAAACATGTAACAATAATGCACTAAAGATGAGTGCATACAAGGAAGGCTAAGGTAATTTGGGTGTACATTTGGGGTGGATTGTAACAAATTCTTCCTTTAAGTAAAATGCTTAAAGTTAGAAACAAAAAAGATAGGCTCGGAGGGGTGTACTAGGGGTATCGTGTACTAAAAATGAGTACAACACAAAGGTTTGGGAAAATAAATTGAGTTATTAGTCAAGTAATTATGACTTCATTGGTCAAGTAATTATGATACGTGTTTAACACAAGGGTTATCCTAATGCCTCTTATCATTTAGTAAATCATAACTACACGAATGTAGTCTCACTAGCGGTCTCGGGATGCATCACTAACGCAAGTTCTAGAATCTAAGTACTACCGGTACACTCATAAGCATCTTTTCCTAAAAAATCTAGGGGCGAACCTCACATATTTGGGGTGGAAAATTTTGAGTGGTACGGTTTTTGTGCTAGTCATACAACTCCTATTCATGAGACGCTCATTAAGATTAAAGCTTCACTCCTAAATGTTGTAAAAAATTTTAATTTGGCGCTAAAATTACCCTAACAAGTGTTTCTCTTAGTTTTATTACACACCTACTATTGAACAAACAAACTCAAGTGCAATTGTATTCTCTAAGGTATCATTTACCCTCCCCTTACACTTAGGCTGAACATTGTCCCCAATGTTCAATAAAAAGGATGTAAAAGTAATGAAGGTAAAAGAATGAAACAAATACTCCCCTGATTCATTCGGTGTGGATAATGTGGTAACAAGGTTAGATCCTCCTCCAAGAAAATGAACGTTGAAAGCTTCCCTCCAGAAATATAAATCATCTTCTTGTCCAATATAACCTGTTAAACCTGAGAAAACAATCAAGGCAAACCTCGCATAAAATCAGCGGCAATCTATATATATAAAGATATAATGCTTGTGGAATGAATGTTTGCAGATTTTCTGGAGTTTATAAAACTAATGAATTAACAAAAACTTTAAGACTCCGGTAGAAAAACAAAACTTGCAAAATTTTTCAGAATTTTACACCTGACGCCGTCAGGTTATAATCCTGACGCCGTTAGAGTGTTCTGACAGAAATCTTATATTAAGTTTTCGGAAAATTTCTAGAAAAACTCACGTCGTAATTCCTGGAAATCCTGCAAAACATCATTATGACTCGATACAAGCATTTGACTCAAACAAGTACTAATATGCATGTTCGTTTAATATTGTTGTGGTCCATGTTCAAGCTCGTTCTTAGAAACAAATTTAGATATCCCTTACACTTATTTTTTGCGAAATACCTTTATATGAAGTTAAGATGAAGTTAAACAACAAGGTAAAACATTTTCACAATTTATTTTGAAACATGAGCCACAAACAAGAAAAATAAAAACATGCATACGGAAATAAGTAAAATGAAACAAATAAATAATAAAACAAATAAAACAAATAAAGCTTGGGTAGCCTCCCAAGAAGCGCTTTTCTTTATTTATGTGCCTTGTAGCTAGACTCAATGTCACGGGCTATTACGTGACCTCATCATTAGTCACGGTTTCTAGGTCATCTTCAATCTTGGTTTTGTATTCCAGACCTAGTTGCAAGCATTCCTTGTAGAAACCAAATATAATATTCATAACATAGTCTACTCCTCTACGTCTATCCTCATCATTCCTATAGTAGACCACTTGCTTGTGTTCCTTTTTGATGTTTGATAAAAGACGGAATTGTTCAATCTTATAGGGTATTTGGTAAGCTACCTCATCGTTCTTATCCTTGAACCTAACTATCCCTAGAGATGGGTCATAATTCATCTTAGAGGTCTCAACAAATGGCTTTCCGAACACTACTTGACTTAGGCAACCTTCTATTACCGGAAGAATATCTTCTACAATCACAAACTCGGTAACGTAAGTGAAGTTTCCTACAAAGACGTGCAATCCTTTTACTCTTCCCTCAAAGTTACTCATCCAACCTGTGTTGGGAATCATCCAAGGTCCCAGTTGCTACTTCTTTACCCAATTGTAATAGGTCCTAGTCATGATATTTATGGGAGATCTAAGATCGATGTAGGCTTTCCACACATGCACATGCCCAATGTTGCATGGTATGTTGATGTGTATAACCTTGTAAAAATTTCTTGTAATTATATCGTTAATAAAATATATAATCTTTCGTTATCGTTTCTAATTCCCATTTTCTCGGAAAAATTTAAAATTTTTCTTATTATATTATTTTGACGATTATCACAAAATAATATAATTCACAAAATGACGGAATTAATCCTCGACACGTTACTCGAAACTTAAACATTTCATTAAATCCTAATTATAATTACTAATCCTAATTAAATTCCTAATTACAATATTAATACAAACGGGCCCTTAATTATTTTTCAGCCCAACTCACGTTCACTATTCCTAAGCCCAAGACCAAAGCCCAATTTCGAACTCTTATTTTTTTTTACCTAGTCGACTAGTACCAAGCCTCCAAAACGCCTCGTTTATTCTCGATTCTTATACACAACGCACCAATACTTTTACACCATCTTGTTTACCACCTAGCCAACTATTAGTATGTTAAATCCCAAGTTCATTGGACGACGTTTGATACGTTTTTAAAAGGCAAAGTATTTGACGAATAATCATATCAAACGATTCATAATTTATTCAAAACTTAACCGTTTTGATTCCCGTTTGTTCCTACGTGTTCCTAATAACATTTCTAAGATGATTTCATGTTCAAATGTCAAAGATGATCAGTTATATACAAGTTGTATACGATTTGGCAAATCGTATACATATTAAAGTGGTGGTCGACAAGAGCATGATTCACCAAGACATCTTCCTAAATTCATGCACTCTCATTCCATTTTATAACAATATATAACTCACCCTCGACCTAGGTTTTACTGACATGCAATAGTTCATATGGTTTCCTTGAAATATTTCACATATACGTGTGATATATTGAGACCATATATAGCATACATGCATGCACCCGTTTCTCACCATTCTCATACACCTCCAATTATTTCTTTCTTCCTAAAAACTACTCCTAAAAGCCAGAAGTCGATTGCAATATTGTTTGGACGCAAGAAAAGGGTTATCGGGTTTGATTTATACGTATAACATTTGGGTTATACTTTGAACGAGATTTTCCTTGTGTTCCATCCATCTATTCTCGACTCTCTACCACCTCAAGGGTGTTGTAAGTCATTTCCTACTCGTTTCCATCAAGTTCACACGTTAAAATTCACTTCATGCATCATATATATAGTGTACGATCGTATATACATTTTACGTATTAATTTCATATACATATTGTCATATATAACACTAAACGTGGCTAGCCTCTATCTTGGAAGGCATAAGAGTCACGTAGCACACAAAGTTCACGTTAGCTTAAACGTTACATGCATCACACGAATCTATTTTGAACCAAGTTCCATCGTATGAAATTTCACTTAAACACTTAGAAATATTTTCAAGTTTTTCAAATATATAAACGATTCAAACATGCTACAAAACGCTCGTATATCATTAAATTTCACGTAACAAGAGTACCATATTTTTACACAACTCAATAGACCACCTAGAAAACTACCACTTTCATTTATACAACTTGTAAAAATACTCATGTTTCGACACATAAAATGAGTCATTTTGAATCGGCATGAACAAAGTTTTCAAATCCAAATTTAGTTAAAAAAACTTTATACTTTTCGTGTGGGCTCATTACAAGCCCAATAAGAAGTCATGATCCATAAGCCCACTGGGCCCATACGAAATGTTTTTAGAATCATAAAAATAGTCCAAGGCCAGGCCCAAAACATTTTCCATGCCCTCGTCTCTAAAAATCTTAACGGGCCTTGATTTGGTTCGTTAAGGGCCCATAAGCTAAAAAAATAAGCTTTTCATTAAATAAGCAGTTGAAATCATCTTATTATTGACTTAATAAGCCACGGAAATTTTTAGAAAATTTTTATAATCATTTTTGTAATTTTGGACTAAAAATGTAACGCGACGACACCTAGAAGGACTAAAAGTGTAAATATTGAAAAGTAAGGACTAAAACTGTAAAAACAGAAACTTAAGGATAAAAATTGATGAAAGATAATATTTTAAGCCTAGTATTGATTATTGGACAATTAGAGGACTATAGTTGAACTTATTTATAAAAAGGACTAACGGTGTAACGTAAATATCGTTAGAGTAAAATGGTAAAATTGGAAAAAAGACAAGGACTAAACATAATCTATTTAACATTCTTATTTATTTTCTATTTTCGTAAATTTATTTCATATGCATTTAAATTTTATTTTTACTTATATATATTATTTAACGTAACGTTAATAATATATATAACGATATTTCAAAAGTTAATATTTTTACTTACGATTAAAAAGGTAAAACTTCGATGGATAATTGAAATATCATATTTTGTCATATCATGCATATCACAAGAATTACACTGCACATCACCTATTCGTCATAACGAATAATTATTATTCGTTATTCGTTCATATTTACCGAATAGTATTTGGTCAAATTCTCAGATAAATCTGTTTATCAGGTTGTGTTTTGAAGCCGTTATCATAAATTCGACCGACTTTATTTTCTTCATTTCAGTATCAATCAAGGTGAGTCATAGCCTCACAATTACTTATTTTCAAACTCCGTGAGGGGGATACATGTTATAAACAGATCACAAGTAATTTTCTGTATGCTTCCTGACTTGATATATGCCTAAGTTAGCTATTGCCAAAAGACCCTTGATCATGAGCCATTAATCACTGTTATGTGAACGCGAATATAATGAATAGATCTATTTAAGGTTTAACAGCCTGTCCCATTAATACTTGACGGAATGCCATTATGCATGTGGTTAGTCGTATTAGTCGTGATAATTATATTTGAGTAAAAATAGGAATTGGCAAATCACCTATTACACGAGGGCAAAATTATCATTGATTTGATAAACACCTCTATTTTTACGGTATTTGTTAACGTTTTGCGTGTCATGAGACTTAAAGCAATATATATACTGCAATATCAATTACTTGTGTATCAAAATGATTACTAAATTCAAACTCTATGATATCACTCAACATTTTCGTTGACTTTTAAGCATATATCTCAGGTATTTAGCAGGGGAAGCAAGCATGGAACGGGCGGCAAAACTTCAAAACTTATCTACTTTATTTAAATAATGGTGTAAAATAAATGATGTTTGATTTAGTTTAGAACATCAAGGCTTTTATTATAATACTCTGATAGTGACCTTTTGTATTTTGAATTTTTATAAATGAACATATGTTTTAAAACGTCTCTTTCGTGCCGTTTTCTATCATTATGACTTCGATCCTTACCGTAACACCCTAATTACTATTCCGCTGCCATGTTACAAATTAGGGGGTGTTACAGATTGGCATCAGAGACATAGTTATAGAGAACCAAATGTTTTCAAACATTGAACTATAACCACACTTTCAAATAAAGTAAATTTACACCATATTATTTTTCGCCCGCCGTGCCTGCTTGCTACCATACTCAGTAAGTTAATCATTAAGCTATGATATTTTGATCTTGATATGTTAGAATTTTACATTCTTTGACGATAATAAATTCATATTCTGCACTATTTATGAATTATTACAGTATTATTTCAATATGAGTATATCAGACTCCGACTCTGATATTTCCGTCGCATCTGTTACGTCGCCTGTTTTTCGTTCTACCTTTGTACCTGACGCTGTTTCCCAAGAAACAGAACCATTCGAGCAAGACGAAATTGTAACAACGCCTGAAAATCCCGATGTTTTGGTTTTACCAACACATATACCATTACCACATCATGAATTTGATTCATGTGCACCCGATCACCTATTCGATCTTTTTAGCCAAAATTATCCATATACTTTTCACCATAGAGAACAAATTCCTGAGGAAGATATACCCACATCCAGCCGATTTCGTATTTCTGATTCTACTCCTCCACTTTCACCATCATTACCATATCCTCCTGGTTTTACTCCCCCAGCTCATATATATGAAACTGGCGAGAGTGCTAGGATGGAAATTACCTCTACTTTTTCACCTTCTGTAGTAGTGACGCGTTTGGACCATCACGAAGAACAGATAGACTTACTTCTTCAGATGATTGATTATTCATCATTTGACCATTCGAATACTATCCACAATACCTTACATAACCTTATAGCCAATAGGATAGAGTTGCAGTAGGGGTTAGCTTAGATACATTCAGATGTCTCCAAGACACGTTCTTTCGCGATATCATTGCGAAGGGAGGGACAGAACCGTACTTGGGAAGCCCAACTTGCACACCGAAGAGCATATACATTGGAAAACCTCGTAGGAGATATGCAGATTCAACACCATACCGAGATGCAGGATCTCCGAACTCAGATTTTAGAGATGGGAGGACATATGGACGTACCTAATCATTAGAGGCAGTTAGTATTTGTATTAGTAATAAGGCATCTAAGCCTGCCGCATGTGGCAATTAATAAAGAATCTTGTATCGTTTTGTTATGAAAACTCAACTGATCAATTTATTAATGTTATACTGTTGGTTGTGATATTACTATATACAAATGTTAATTTATGCTTATGGTTGTTCATGTGTATTAATAATGCATCTAACATATCGGAATAAATATGACTGTTGTATCGAAATAAAAACTACATATGGTGCCCAATTATTGTTAGAACTCATAAATATTCATTTCCCTACTTCACAAGATCCTTTAAACAAAATTATTGTTTAAAATTCTAAAGCTATATTTTTGTATTATTAATAGAAAAATGGAGCATGCAAGTAGCGAAAATTCCAACCCTGAAGTGATCATGACCTCTACTGAGGTTCAAAGAATGATTGCTGAGGGAATATCGGCAGCTCGTGAAGCTGATTGTTTGAATAACATCAATGGAGCAAACCGTGAAGCTAATACATCTACTCCTCGTAATTGTACTTACAAGGACTTCATGACTTGCAAGCCAACTAATTTCAAAGGAATGGAAGGAGTTACTGAAATGGCCCATTGGTTTGAGCATACTGAGACAGTCTTCAAGAGGAGTGGTTGTTCTGAAAATAGCAAAGTTACCTTTGCTACATGAACTCTTCAAGGAGAAGCACTATCGTGGTGGAATACTACTGCGAATGCTATGGGTCAGGATGAAGCTTTCAAACTTTCCTGGAATGAGTTGAAGAATAAGATGCTTAAGAAGTATTGTCCCAAGACAGAGATCAGAAAACTAGAGGATGAATTTCATCAGCTAGTAGTAAAGTACAATGATCTGAAGACATACAACAGAAAGTTTCTGGAGTTGTCGGTGTTATGCCCAACAATAGTACCCGATGTTGAACAAGCATTGGAGAACTATGTGGAAGGACTGCCACCATCTATTGAAGGGGATGTTACCGCATCGAATCCACAGACAGTAGAAGAAGCTATGGGACTTGCCCAGAGATTGTTGACCCGGGTGATCAAAAGAGGTTCTACCTCCGTGATTAATGAGCATAGGAGAAGTGCTGACAACCGTGGGAACAACAATAGCAACAACCGCAGCTACAACAACAACTACAGTGGTAACAGAAGCTACAACAACAACAATCAAAGCAGTAACCGCAACAGAGATCAACAACAGAACCGTAGTAATCATCATCAGCAACAGAATCGTCGACAAGAAGCTACCAGAGCTTATGCAGCAGTGCCTGCAGAAAGTAAAGGTTATGCTGGAACTCTACCCCCATGTAACAAGTGCAACATGCATCATACCGGATCATGTAAGGCTACTTGTGGCAACTGCAGAAGAATTGGTCATATGACAAAGGATTGTCGAGCAACTAGAGCCAACACACAACCGATAGCAGTAAAGTGCCATGGTTGTGGTGAAGTTGGACATTACAAAACTCACTGTCCGAAGAATGCCAATAACGTTGCCCGAGGAAGAGCATATGTACTTGGTGATGGAAACACAACTCAGAATTCTGATGTTGTTACGGGTATGTTCCTATTAAATCAACAAGATGCTAAGATATTATTTGATTCTGGAGCAGATAAAATTTTTGTGTCTACTTCGTTTGCCGCAATTCTAAATATTACTCCTATAAAGTTAGATACTATCTATGACATAGAATTAGCAGATGGAAATATCCTAAGTACCGATACCCTAATAAAAAATTGCACCTTAACTCTTCTAAGTAAATCTTTCCCTATCGATCTTATGCCCATCCAATTGGGAAGTTTTGATGTCATCATTGGTATGGATTTGTTATCTAAACACCGTGCCAGAATAATTTGTGACGAGAAAGTCATTCAAATTCCACTCAACGGTGAAACCTTAATCATCCAAGGTGATAAACCTAAAACTTCGTTCAATATTATCTCGTACGCCAAGACGATGAAATACATAAGCAAAGGATGCCATGTATTCCAAATTCAAGTAACGGGAGGAGAAACAAAAGAAAAGAAGAAACAACTTGATGAAGTGCCAGTTGTAAAAGAATTTTCTGATGTATTTCCCGAAGACTTGCCTGGAATTCCACCAAACCGTCAAGTAGAATTCCGCATCGATTTAGTGTCTGGAGCAGCACCAGTTGCAAAAGCACCATATCGATTAGCACCTTCCGAAATGAAAGAATTATCTGAACAGTTGAAAGAACTATCAGATAAAGGATTCATTCAACCAAGCTCATCCCCTTGAGGAGCACCAATCCTATTCGTCGAAAAGAAAGATGGAACATTCCGAATGTGTATCGATTACAGGGAGTTGAAGAAACTCACGGTGAAGAATCGATATCCATTACCAAGGATCGACGATTTATTTGACCAATTACAAGGATCTAGTGTTTACTCAAAAATCGATCTAAGATCAGGATATCATCAATTAAGAGTCAGGGAAGAAGATATTCCCAAGACAGCTTTTCGAACACGGTACGGACATTATGAATTTCAAGTGATGCCATTTGGTCTTACCAATGCACCAGCAGTATTCATGGATTTAATGAACCGAGTATGCAAGCCATACTTGGATAAATTCGTTATTGTGTTCATTGATGATATTTTAATCTATTCGCGCAACAAAGAAGAGCATGCCGAACACTTAAGGACTATTTTGGAGTTATTTAAGAGAGAAAAGTTGTACGCTAAGTTTTCCAAATGTGATTTTTGGATTTCTACCATTCAATTTTTAGGCCACATCATCAACAACCAAGGTATCCATGTAGATCCCGCGAAGATAGAAGCAGTTAAAGGTTGGACATCACCCACCGCTCCAACCGAAATTCGTCAATTTTTAGGTCTCGCCGGTTACTACCGGAGATTTATAGAAGGTTTCTCAAAGATTGTAAAACCTTTGACGAAACTCACCCAGAAGAACAAGAAGTATATATGGGAAGAGAAGCAAGAGTCAACATTTCAACTGTTGAAACAGAAGCTTTGTGAAGCACCAATATTAGCATTACCGGAAGGAAATGAGGACTTTGTAGTATATTGTGACGCATCTCATCATGGTTTAGGTGCGGTACTAATGCAAAGAGACAAAGTCATAGCTTATGCTTCATGACAGCTAAAGAAGAATGAATAAAATTATACCACCCATGATCTAGAATTAGGATTAGTAGTTTTTGCTCTTAAGATATGGAGACATTACCTATACGGTACAAAGTGTACGGTTTTCATCGATCACAAGAGTCTTCAACATATACTAGATCAGAAGGAGCTGAACATGAGACAACGAAGATGGTTAGAATTACTCAACGACTACGACTGTGAAATGCGTTACCACCCTGGTAAAGCGAATGTAGTAGTTGATGCGTTGAGCAGAAAAGACCGAATTAAACCTCTTAGAGTTCGATCTCTAGGAATGACAATTCATTCGCCACTTCCAACTCAAATCATCAAAGCTCAAACAGAAGCTCTACAAGAAGAAAACCGGCAATATGAGAAAATTGACAGAAGGTCAAACCCTGAAGATCAGGTTGACAGAATGCCAAATAATGAAAAAGAATTTGTGAGAAGAAATGTTGGAATGTTATGTCTTAAGGAAAGATATTGGATTCCTCTCTTTGGAGGTATTTGAGACCTTATCATGCATGAATCTCATAAATCCAAATATTCTATTCACCCCGGTTCCAATAAGATGTATCAAGATCTTAAGAAGAATTATTGGTGGCCAAATATGAAAGCTGATATCGCAGAGTATGTTGGTAAATGTTTAATGTTCTAGAGTAAAGGCAGAGACTCAGAAACCATCAGGATTACTCGTGCAACCAGAAATTCCGGTCTGGAAATGGGAACGAATCACCATGGATTTTATTACCAAATTACCAAGGACTTCGACCGAATTAGACACAATCTGGGTTATCATCGATCGATTAACCAAGTCTGCACATTTTCTACCAATCAAGGAAACTGACAAGATGGAAACACTCGCTCAGTTGTATTTTAAGGAAATTGTGATTAGACATGGGGTACAATATCTATTATTTCTGATAGAGATAACCGATTCACTTCAAGATTTTGGGAATCTCTACAGAAATTTCTTGGTACTCGGTTAGATATGAGCACCGCTTATCATCCGCAAACCGATGGACAAAGTGAAAAAACAATCCAAACCTTGGAAGATATGCTCCGAGCATGTGTGATTGATTTCGGAAAAGGTTAGGATAAACACTTACCATTAGTTGAATTCTCATACAATAACAGCTACCATGCCAGCATAAAGGCTGCACCTTTTGAGGCACTTTACGGAAGGAAGTGCAGATCACCAGTCTGTTGGATAGAAGTTGGTGATATGCAACTCACCGGACCAGAGCTAATACATGACACGACCGAGAAGATATTCCAAATCAAGCAACGCTTGCAAGCTTCTCATGACAGACAGAAGAGTTATGCTGATGTCAGGAGAAAGCCTATGGAATTTCAAGTAGGAGACAAAGTCATGTTGAAGATTTCTCCCTGGAAGGGAATGATCCGTTTTGGAAGACGTGGAAAGTTAAATCCAAGGTACAATGGACCTTTCAAAATTCTGGAGAGAATTGGTTCAGTTGCTTATAAGTTAGAACTTCCGGAAGAACTCAGTAGAGTACATCCTACGTTTCACGTATCACAACTCAAGAAATGTTTGTCTGACGAAACTCTCATTATTCCATTAAAGGAGATTAGATTGGATGACAAACTAGTGTTCACAGAAGAGCCTGTGGAAATAATGGATAGAGAAATAAAACAACTCAAACAGAATCGTATCCCCATTGTAAAGATTAGATGGGACTCAAAGCGAGGACCAACTTACACATGGGAAAGAGAAGATAGGTTCTGTGAGAAATATCCACATTTATTTTCATAGAACGCACTTATTAGATTTCTTAAAATCAAATTTCGGGACGAAATTTAGAATGACAAGTGGGTACTGTAGAACCTTGTAAAAATTTCTTGTAATTATATCGTTAATAAAATATATAATCTTTCGTTATCGTTTCTAATTCCCATTTTCTCGGAAAAATTTGAAATTTTTCTTATTATATTATTTTGACGATTATCACAAAATAATATAATTCAAGAAATGATGGAATTAATCCTCGACACGTTACTCGAAACCTAAACATTTCATTTAAATCCTAATTATAATTACTAATCCTAATTAAATTCCAAATTACAATATTAATACAAACGGGCCCTTAATTATTTTTCAGCCCAACTTACGTTCACTATTCCTAAGCCCAAGACCAAAGCCCAATTTCAAACTCTTATTTTTTTACCTAGTCGACTAGTACCAAGCCTCCAAAACGCCTCGTTTATTCTCGATTCTTATACATAACGCACCAATATTTTTACACCATCTCGTTTACCACCTAGCCAACTATTAGTGTGTCCAATCCCAAGTTCATTGGACGACGTTTGATACGTTTTTAAAGGGCAAAGTGTTTGACGAATAATCATATCAAACGATTCATAATTTATTCAAAACTTAACCGTTTTGATTCCCGTTTGTTCCTACGTGTTCCTAATAACATTTCTAAGATGATTTCATGTTCAAATGTCAAAGATGATCAGTTATATACAAGTTGTATACGATTTGGCAAATCGTATACATGTTAAAGTGGTGGTCGACATGAGCATGATTCACCAAGACATCGTCCTAAATTCATGCACTCTCATTCCATTTTATAACAATATATAACTCACCCTAGACCTAGGTTTTACTGACATGCAATAGTTCATATGGTTTCCTTGAAATATTTCACATATACGTGTGATATATTGAAACCATATATAGCATACATGCATGCACCCGTTTCTCACCATTCTCATACACCTCAAATTATTTATTTCTTCCTAAAAACTACTCCTAAAAGCTAGAAGTCGATTGCAATATTGTTTGGACGCAAGAAAAGGGTTATCGGGTTTGATTTATACGTATAACATTTGGGTTATACTTTGAACGAGATTTTCCTTGTGTTCCATCCATCCACTCTCGACTCTCTACCACCTAAAGGGTGTTGTAAGTCATTTCCTACTCGTTTCCATCAAGTTCACACGTTAAAATTCACTTCATGCATCATATATATAGTGTACGATCGTATATACATTTTACGTATTAATTTCATATACATATTGTCATATATAACACTAAATGTGGCTAGCCTCTATCTTGGAAGGCCTCGGAGTCACGTAGCACACAAAGTTCACATTAGCTTAAACGTTACATGCATCACACGAATCTATTTTGAATCATGTTCCATCGTATGAAATTTCACTTAAACACTTAGAAATATTTTCAAGTTTTTCAAATATATAAACGATTCAAACATGCTACAAAACGCTCGTATATCATTAAATTTCACGTAACAAGAGTACCATATTTTTACACGACTCAATAGACCACCTAGAAAACAACTTGTAAAAATACTCACGTTTCGACACATAAAATGAGTCATTTTGAATCGGCATGAACAAAGTTTTCAAATCCAAATTTAGTTAAAAAAAACTTTATACTTTTCGTGTGGGCTCATTACAAGCCCAATAAGAAGTCACGATCTATAAGCCCACTGGGCCCATATGAAATGTTTTTAGAATCATAAAAATAGTCCAAGGCCAGGCCCAAAACATTTTCCATGCCCTCGTCTCTAAAAATCTTAACGGGCCTTGATTTGGTTCGTTAAGGGCCCATAAGCTAAAAAAATAAGCAGTTGAAATCATCTTATTATTGACTTAATATGCCACGGAAATTTAAAAAAAAAATTATAATCATTTTTGTAATTTTGGACTAAAAATGTAACGCGACGACACCTAGAAGGACTAAAAGTGTAAATATTGAAAAGTAAGGACTAAAACTGTAAAAACAGAAACTTAAGGATAAAAATTGATGAAAGATAATATTTTAAGCCTAGTATTGATTATTGGACAATTAGAGGACTATAGTTGAACTTATTTATAAAAAGGACTAACGGTGTAACGCAAATATCGTTAGACCAAAATGGTAAAATTGGAAAAAAGACAAGGACTAAATATAATCTATTTAACATTCTTATTTATTTTCTATTTTCGTAAATTTATTTCATATGCATTTAAATTTTATTTTTACTTATATATATTATTTAACGTAACGTTTAATAATATATATAACGATATTTCAAAAGTTAATATTTTTACTTACGATTAAAAAGGTAAAACTTCGATGGATAATTTAAATATCATAATTTGTCATATCATGCATATCACAAGAATTACACTGCACATTACCTATTCGTCATAACGAATAATTATTATTTATTATTCGTTCATATTTACCAAATAGTATTTGGTCAAATTCTCAGATAAATCTATTTATCAGGTTGTGTTTTGAAGCCGTTATCATAAATTCGTCCGACTTTATTTTCTTCATTTCAGTATCAATCAAGGTGAGTTATAGCCTCACAATTACTTATTTTCAAACTCCGTGAGGGGGATATATGTTATAAACAGATCACAAGTAATTTTATGTATGCTTCCTGACTTGATATATGCCTAAGTTAGCTATTGCCAAAAGGCCCTTGATCATGAGCCATTAATCACTGTTATGTGAACGCGAATATAATGAATAGATCTATTTAAGGTTTGACAGCCTGTCCCATTAATACTTGACGGAATGCCATTATGCATGTGGTTAGTCGTATTAGTCGTGATAATTATATTTGAGTAAAAATAGGAATTGGCAAATCACCTATTACACGAGGGCAAAATTATCATTGATTTGATAAACACCTCCGTTTTTACGGTATTTGTTAACGTTTTGTGTGTCATGAGACTTAGAGCAATATATATACTGCAATATCAATTTTTAAACTGATTGTATTTCCAATACAATCTTACTTGTGTATCAAAATGATTACTAAATTCAAACTCTATTATATCACTCAACAGTTTTGTTGACTTTTAAACATGTATCGCAGGTATTTAGCAGGGGAAGCAAGCATGGAACGGGCGGCAAAACTTCAAAACTTATCTACTTTATTTAAATAATGGTGTAAAATAAATGATGTTTGATTTAGTTTAGAACATCAAGGATTTTATTATAATACTCCGATAGTGACCTCTTGTATTTTGAATTTTTATAAATGAACTTATGTTTTAAAACGTCTCTTTCGAGCCGTTTTCTATCATTATGACTTCGATCCTCACCGTAACACCCTAATTACTATTCCGCTACCATGTTACAAATTAGGGGGTGTTACATGATGTTAGAGGGATCACTCGCTTTGATGATTGGTGAACCAAGGACGTATGGTGTTTCGGAGTTATCGAATAAATCCTTATGGTATTCCCGTTCTTCCTTGGTAGGTAACCTATCAAAGTATTCCTCTATATTTTCTACTTCCTCAACCTTCTCTTCCTTTTTATCTTCAACTTCCTTAATCTCATCCATATCACTTTCTTCCCTATTATTATCGATTGGCTTAATAGTGACTACGTTGACAAAGTGGACGTGTTTGGATGATGAGGGATCCTTAATTTGGGTTCCGCTACTAGTGTCCCTAGTGTCATTCTTTGGTGTAGTTAGCACTTGGTTGTTGAGTGCTTTCAACAAATTGTCGATTTTATTGGTCATCTCCGCTTGTTGTTGATTGAATTCGGATTCAAACTTAGCTATACGAGCTTCTTGAGATGCCATAAATTTGGACATCAATCCTTCAAGATTATTGGTACTACCATAGTTGTTGAAAGGATTGTTGTTGAAAGTATGGTTAGGGGGTGGACCGCTCGATTGATAACGATTAGGTGGAGTGGAAGAATTGTTTTGGGGCACGGTTTGGTTTTGTTTCCACCTAAGGTTCGGGTGATTTTTCCAAGAGGGGTTGTATGAATCACCGTAAGAGTTTGGCTCGGGTTTGAAAGTGTACCACTTGTCTCCCGCTCTGTCGGTATGCGAGGATGCGTAATCCGCAAAAGCTTGTTCGGGGAGTTCCATGCAATCACGAGTATTGTGGGGACCACTACATAATTCGCATGAAGAAGTGATCTTGTTCACTTGGCTTGAAGGTTTAGGAGCTTCGTAGGATTTCATAAGAAACTTGACTTGGTCTTCAAGTTCCATGCTTCTATGGTCGGGAGTGCTTGAATTGTTCGAAGGCAAAGATATTGCCTTGACCGTTTTGTTCAAATCACGGGGATCATTCCAACTTTCGTTGTCATAGAGAGCAAGATCTTCTATGAGTTTCCATGATTCTTCCGCACTTAGATCACGTAGCTTGCCACCGGCCGCTTGGTCAATGGTTCGCCTTGTGGAGAGATCGATATGGTCATAGAAAATTTGGACTTCGAGCCAAAGATCTATGCCGTGATGAGGGACTTTTTGGAGTAAGTCCTTGAAACGATTCCATGCTTAATAGAGAGTTTCACCTTGACGTTTTTGGAACATCAAGATGTCATATCTAAGCTTAGTAGTTCTCCCCGGTGGGAAAAATTGAGCAAGGAAACGAGTGGTGAGATCATCCCAAGAGGTGATGGATCCCGCGGGTAAACGCTCAAGCCATTGAATAGCTTGGTCACGTAGAGAGAATTGGAAGAGACGCAATCGGGTCGTCTCTCAAGTTTCAACATCAAGGTCTATGGAATCTACGATTTTGAGGAAATCCTTGAGATGTTGATTAGGATCTTCGGAACGAAGTCTATGGAATTCACATCCGATTTGCACCAACCGGATGGTGTCGGATCGCAAGGGAGACACACTGGCTCCTTAAGTTAGCTCAATGGTGTTTCAATAGCCTTGGTGGCTAGGACGGGAGTACTCTCCTAAAGTTCGGGGTCTAGGAGGTTGGTTTGGTTGTGGTGGGTTTTGTGGATAGTTTTGTTATGGTGGGTTGATGGGGTCGAAGAGATTACCACCTTCCATGATGGTGGATGGCAACGGTTACGAACAAAGGAAACAAAGAAAAAGATAGACTAAAGAAGTCTTATAAAAATAAAAATAAAAATCTTACTAGAAAGGAATCTAGCAAGTAGACCTAATAAAAAGAAATTTCAACCTAGACAATAACTATTCCCCGGGCTGCGGCGCCAAAAACTTGATGCGTGGTTTTGCAACCTTGCAAAAGCTTTTACCTCTCAATGGATCTTGAGAAGCTTGCAATCCCCACCAGGCAGTGTACCTGACCGTTGTAGTACAATATAGTGACAAGTACCAGGGGATTGATCGTTCAACTTAAAGAATAATGTTCGCTAGGGTTAAAACTCAATTAAACTAGGTCTAGAGGTGAGAGATGATTCTTTTCTGTATTTTTATATTTTATGGAAAGCAAGTAAAAATCTCGGGTTTGGAAGAATGGGCAAAATTAGTTGTTAGTCAACTAACCAAAATAGCTACAAATGCAAATAAAATAAAATGACACTAAAGTAAATGTGGAGAAAAACAATAATAAGAGATAATGTGTTTACTTAGATTTCACTACTCCCTAGCTATCTTTTACTAGTTGATTAGTTTGTTACAATTGCATGGATGATGGGTTATATTCCTTAATACCATTCGTAGGGCCATGTACGATCTTCCCTAAATCTACAAGCTTCTACCTCTTCCTATGTCGAGCCGACTACTAGCTCCTAACATGGCCTCCTTAGTAGTTAGTTATGCATTAAATATAACCAATTAATCATAGTACACATCCGTCATGTTTCTTATGACATTCAAGCATGTTACCAATTGGAAGTCTGCCAGTTTTCTTAAGCCTAACATCGAAATCATTCATCCACAACAATTATCAACAAGCAACCAACCAATAATCAATAACCAAGTTTCATTACATCTAAGCAAACACAAAGAAAACCTAGTCTAGCATGTTAAAGTAAAGACAAGTATAAGATGGAATCAAACGACACAGTTATATTGAATGATTATTGGAAAACTTATCTTCAATTAAACATGAATGAAACAAGGGTTTGGAACCCTTAAAAATAAGGTAAAAATCGTGCTAGGGTTTCTCCAAAGTTCTCCTCTTCTAACAAATCAAAACTAGAAAACTATATATACATTTTTGAGTCTGACGGCGTCACGTATAAATCCTGACGCCGTCAACTCGCCTCCATAAAAACTCTCGTATTGCCTAGTTCCAAATCTGACGCCATCATGTGTAACTTGTCTTTTGGCCGTCTCTTGTATTTTGTACGTGACGGCCATGGTGACACCTTCACGTGTAAATCCTCCAAAACCATTCTGGCATGTCACGTGTAAATCCTCCAAAAACATTCTGGCGCATCACGTGTAACTTGATTATCCACCTCTTTGTCAATGAATGACGGCGTCACATGCAAATCCTGACGCCGTCAGGTACCAAATTCATCATGATTTGGAGACTTTGTCGTTTTCTTCACTTTTTCGCTAAAAAACGTCCAAAATGCTTCCTTTTCCAGATTTCTTCTCAAAAGTACCTAAAATGACAAAAGGAACAATTTAGGGCAATATTTGATCAAATAATCTCGACTTTGGGCTTAAATGACCCCCTAAAAGCGGTACACTTTTCGTCTCATCAGTGGGTCAATTGCGTGGTTACCGTCTGTGGAACATCATCATTGACCCATATCCTTTTCGTGTTTGAGGGGTGCACATTTTCAGTCTTTTGGTTTGTTTTGTCAAAGAAACTGCATCCATTCTCTAGAATTGGAGGTGCGTCTTTACAAAAAAAACTGCTACATGATGATTTTTTGAACGTTGTTTGAGAAAATCTACTTTAGAGTAAATAACATGCCATGATGATCATTTTCTGCAAATGTGCTTCTTAGGAAGTGTTTACCTTGGCAGGAGAGCTATATTTGTTACATTAAAAGAAAGGATATTCTTTAGTAAACAGATATATCAGTATTAGCTAAAATAAGCAATTAAGCGAGGATACGGGAGCCATCTCGAGCGTGAGTTGGAGAAAGATAACAGGTAATGGGTACTGTTTCCTTTTGACCCATTAAGCAGATAACATTTTTTTATACAATTTTGAAATAACAAATTGGAGTTTTACGTTCGAATAGTTGGCACAAGAACAGATGTAAATCTGAAATAGTAAAAATCAAATACTCCTATCTTGCTCTAAGCTATTTATATGTATACTAATGTTCTACAAATCAATTCAACAGGATATTGAAGAGGTGGCCGATTTGCCTTTTCCAGAAATCAGGACTTCAAGGACAACAACGTTGGGTAAGAAGATAACAAAAGATACATGAAGTTCATAAATCTCATTGTTTTTATTCATGTAGTATTAGGCTTAATCATACATAACACTATTTACATGGTAAAAATAGCATTTCCTTAATGAGATATTGGGATCCCTGATTGTTTCTTGCCAAACCCTTAATTTCCACAATACTTATTAATTTGAACATGTCTTATTATTGGCAATTTGATGCATTTATAATGCACCACTCTATCATTTTAATGCGATTTAGTCTAATTAAAACCCACGAGTACCATTACATCACGTGCATTAGTAGGGGCAACTTATGGGGTTAATGTTTTGCTCAGTAGAATAAATTGTCTGATCTAAGCATGTAATGCAAATGTTAGTATATTGGTTCCATGCTTTATATCTAATGCAAAAGTTTTTTCTTGCGCATAGATCATTTCCACCATTAACGAAGAAACATGTTCTTCAGTTTTTTTTTTTTTTTTTTTTTTTTTTTTTTTTTTTTTTTTTTTTCTAATCTTAATCTTATATCTTATATCTTTATATGCAATTTATAACGGACTAAATGAATTATAATGACAAATTTTGTTGCAATTTATAATCTTAATCTATTAATCAAACCATTGCACAATTTATTTATTTTTTCTTAAAAACAATTTTTTAAAACTAGCCGCCCATCAGGCGAGCCTTGAAGCTAGTAGATAATATAACTATTACATGTGTAACACAATTTCAATAATGTGGATATATAGGTGGTTTGATTGTGATGGGAAAATTAAACGAAAGAAAACATGATAATGTAAAAAACGTCAAAGGGTGTGACAAAGATGTCAAAAAGTATTGATGAAAACAAGTTCATCCAAGTGTCGACATGAAGAAAAAAAATAAAAGGAAAGAAATATTACTCCCTCACTAGTAAAAGTCTTTTGAACACCACTAGTAAAAGTCTTTTCAAAAAAATCGCTTGCATACTAAAATTAATTAAGAAAATTAAAAAAATAATGCTAGCATTTTTGTTATTGAGTTGAGTAATACCAAATGAAAATCGTGAAAGCCATACTTTGCTATTGAATATTGATTACTGTTTACAGATTCCGAATGAATCAAAGAAGGCATGGTGATCGTCGGGAAATTGAAGATGAACAGTAAGAAAATATGTTTTTTGAGGGTGACGGTTCATCTTCCAATGGACAACCAGAAAGGTGACCAAGGGAAAACCAAGTGTAGGATAATAGTCGTTGGGAGGCTGGATTGAGAATCAATATTCCTAAGTTTGATGGGGATACAATGAATCCCGAGGGGTTCATTGATTGGCTTGTCGCGGTTGAAGAAGTGTTTGAATTCAAAGAGGTTCCTAAACACAAGAAGGTTTCATTGATCGCTACCAAGCTACGTTGTAGGGCATCCGCATGGTGGCAACAATTGAAAATGAGACAATTGTGAGTTGGAAATCCAGAAGTCGTGACTTGGGGGAAGATGAAGAAATGCATGAGGGCCAACTTTATTCCTCATAATTACCAATGGATACAAAATCTAAAACAGGGGACCAAATGTGTTGAAGATTACATAACTGGATTTTACCAATTAATTTCATGGAATGATATTCAAGATACCGATGATCAACTTGTCTCTCGTTACATTGGTGGTTTAAGAACCCTAATCATGGATTTTGTTAAACATGTTTGACCCGGTGACACTGTCTTAAGCATATCAACATGCGTTAGCTTTTTAAAAAACATAACCGATAGGTGGGAGGTTCATCTTCTCCTGCCATCATAGGAGGTAGTCCCGGTTCGGGTAACGTGCCATCTCGTTTTGTTCCCAATAGGCAGGACAGGGTGGTGGTAATACTGGACCAGTTTTTAAAGGGGTTGAAAGTAGTAGCTTGAAGCTTTTTAATTGTGGTGAACCTGGTCACTGACAGTCGGAATGTAAGAAGGCCGGGAAAAACACTTATTTGCTGATCATGTGGGATGGGAAGTTAATGACGTGGCTGATGAAGGTTATGAAGAAGCCCAATATTTGATGATGATACACAGTATTAAGAAGAATTGGCGACTAGAGATGTGGGGGTGAGTTTGGTGGTAAGGCGCTCTTGCTTTACACCAAAAGTTGTTGGTGAAAATTGGCTCACGTACAACATCTTTCAGTCAACATGTACTATTTTGGGTAAGGTTCGCGCATTTTTGATTGACTCGGGTAGTTGTGATAATTTGATATTTGAAGAGGTAATTCAGAAATTGGGATTGAAAACAGAGAATCGCCTCAAACCTTACACATTATAGTGGCTTAAGAAAGGTGATGAGGTAACGGTGTCCAAACGTGCACTTATTCCATTTTTTATGGGAACAACCTATAAAGATGAAATGTGGTGCTCGTGGATGCATGTCAATTATTATTGGGTAGACCTTGGGAGTATGATCACAACACAACTCATAGTGGAAGGACTAATACCTATAGCTTCCTGTTTGGTGGTGTGAACATAACGTTGGTGCCAAGTAAGCCCAAAGAATTAGTCAACAAGACCCAATGGTACTCTTCTATCTCTCCCCCATTTTGAGGGCGAGTTGGAGATGGAAGGAAGTAGTTGAATATAGCGAAATTGCCGAAGCTATGATCCTTTACTTAAGGAATTTTCTGATGGTTTCCCTAATAAGTTACTTGAACGATTGCCACATTTGCGTGACATCCACATCATATTGGTTTGGAGCCTGGGTCACAATTGCCTAACATGCCATATGATAGAATGAGCCCGGGAGAGTATGAGAAGTTTTGTTGGCAGGTTGAGGAATTGATTTCTAAGGGCCACGCTCGAGAAAGCATGAGCCCTTGTGCTGTTCCTGCCCTATTGACTCCGAAGAAGGATGGAACATGACCTTTGTGTATTGACAGTTGAGCCATCAACAAGATTAATGTGAGGTACATGTTTCATATTCCTAGACTTGACGATTTGCTTGAAAAGATTAGTGGTGTCACTATTTTCATGACGTTGGATTTGAAGAGTGGATATTATCAGATTTGTCTTAGACCTCGTGATGAATGGAAAATTTCCTTCAAAACGCGAGAAGGATTGTATGAATGGTTAGTGATGCCTTTTGGTTTATCAAATGCACCTATTACATTTATACGTGTAATGAACCAATTGCTCATGCCTTTTATTAGAGAGTTTATGGTTTTTTTATTTTGATGATATTATCATTTACAGTTCTTCTTTCAGTAAGCATGTCATCTATGTGAGCCATGTTTTGACCTTACTTCGCAGAGATAGTTTCTATGCGGCTACGAAGAAATGTGTGTTCATTACCCCTAAGGTTTTGTTCTTGGGGTATGTTGTTTCTCGTAAGGAAATACAGGTGGACAAGTCTAAATTATGTTCAGGAATGGCAAACTCCAACTACCATTACTAAAGTCCGTAGTTTTCATGGGATTGCTTCTTCTTATAGGTGGTTCTTCCCACATTTTAGTTCCATTACGGCCCCACATATTGTATGAAGGGAAACTCATTCGTGTGGACAGAGGATGTAGAGTCGGCTTTTCAGGTTATCAAAGAAAAGCTTACTACAACACCAATTATAGGATTTCCTAACTTTTCTCAAGTTTTTGAACTTCATACAGATGCCTCAAAGCTTGCAATTGGTGGGTGTAGAACCGTAGAGGGGGGGGGGTGAATACGGTTTCTTCGGCTTTTTAGATGTCTAAAAAGTTTAAGCCAAAGAGAACACCAAGTGGTTTTACAATAATCCAACAAACACTAACACAACCAAAGTATATATAGCAAGTAGGAACACAACGATATATACTGGTTCGGGATGGGGGTTTTATACCATCCGTACGTCCAGTTGCGAATCCGCGGCTCTGATACTATTCACTAGTATAATCCTTTCGGTGGACTACAAACCGTTAGAATTCACTCCACCGATATTCAACAATATCGATGCTCACAAAGAAGGAGTTACTCCCACGGTATTCCGCCCTCGGAAACCACCCAAAAGAATCTCGCGATTCGAATTAACCTAAGGGTCACCAAGACCACTACCAAGACTTCCCACCGGAAGTATCAAACCCCAACAAGATCCCAAATGATCTAGGCTTGGTCACCAAGACACAAGACTTCCCTTACAAACAATTGAATGAATGAATAAGTGTTTGTTTAACCAAGCCCTAACCTAACTTAGAGACTCGATTATAGTAGAAAGGGTATAGATAAGGAGACCCTCGACACAATCACAAGAGTTGATTAGGTTCTTGTGATTCTTCCCTTGTAAGGAGATGTGTTCTTTAAAGATGTTAGAGTGAGAATCAAGAACACAAGATTAGAGATAGAGAGATTTGAGAGTGTTTAGAGAGAAAGAATAATGGCAAGGGGTGAGGAATACAAGAGGCAAGGGGGTATTTATAGGCCAAGACCCAAACTTGGGATTATTTTACTGAGGCCGACGTGTCACCCACGCGTAAACGCATGGGCAGCGCGCCAGGCTTCTGTAAGAAAATCCCAAGTGTTGGGTGTTGGATCTTATAAATACCTAACCTTGCTAAACCCCCAATTGTACTTCACACTAAACCTTAACATTAATCAATCTAAGGTTTACCAACTCAAGGGTAGAAAAGTAGAAAGGGTAATTTGGTAGGGGTAGATTGGGTATTCCTCAAGTGGCATAGAGAAGAGAGAAAGAATATGCCAAGGTATTTTCCTCAAGGGAAGTGTGAGGATAGGTTAGAAAGTAACCATGGTTAAGTTAGGAGGGTTAAGAAGGGATATTCCAAAGGAATATGCTTTGCTTGGGGGGGAAGGGTGAATGGAGGGTTGAGATGATTTTGGTTTGAAATGGATGGTGGAGATCAAAGGGAGCCTCCTTTGGTTTTCAAATTATTTGGCATGTGGGAAAGATGAAGGGTTGAAACATGTTTATTTGAAATGGATGGCTTGGATTATAGTTGTGTAAGAGAGGTGATGTTGTAAGGGAATGGATGGTTGAGATGAGTTGGTTTGAATTGGATGGCTATGATCAAAGGGAGCCTATGTGTTGGATTTCAAATTTTATTCCCATGTGATGAAATGGAGGGGAGATGAGTTGTAAATGAGTTGATGTGTGTAAGGAATATATGATATGGGTTGGATTGTGATTGGATTGGATATGAAAATCTTGGTGAGAAGAGTTGGTTATGAGTAGTGTCTGTATTTTGAAATCAAGTGTGTGTAGAGAAGTGTGTGTACAAATGTATATAAGTGTGTGTATAAAGATTGTATGGGAAGGGAATATTGTGTGTGAGAGTATAGGGGACAAGAATTACACATTGTGTAAGTGGTGTAAGGGAATGTTGTAAGAGAATGTTAAAGAGGGATATTTGGGAAGGATTGTGGGAGATTTGGTTATGTTGTCTTTTGTAACATGAGATTAAGAAGAAGATTAAGAAATAATCAAATTGTCATTAAGAAGAAAAAGTTTAGACAATTAAGATTATGAGTTGAGAAAATCATAGGTTACTTATAAGTTCAAGTAACACAACGTCGAGAATCCATAGGTTCATATCTCGTGACTTTCCACGACTCGACGTTGTCAACTAATAAATTGGTTCAAACAAGTTAAGTGCTTTGCCTTGATGTAAAGCATAACCCAAGTGGGAAATGATACTTTTATGCAAAGTGACCTTTGACTTAGTTTGACCAATAAGGGAGTAAACCCGTTACGTAATTAGAGAAGACGTAAGCACGGGATATGAGCATATGGATGCCTTCACATGATGTTACGTGAAGTATATAAGCTCCCTAAGTTTAGAAAAGCCTTGGCTAGAGGCGATAGTTAGAAAACATGAGTTGGTGTTTTCCCGTAAATGGGTGTTTTAAAAGTAGGATCTCTTAAGTCTCAAAACTCGTTTCGAGTGTTCTCAATTAAGCACATAACATATTCATACCTGCATTAAAAGATCCACATTTTTAGGGTAAGGGGAAAGCCAACTTTCAAAATTCGCCCGAAGCCATATAGTGGCCTGGCGCGTCACCCGCAAGTTGACGCGCGGGCAGCGCGCCAGGAGTAGATATGGGCTCCGGGGAATTTGGCTAACGTTTGTTATTTTATGTGTTTCGATGGTTTATTTTTCGTCATTGAACATAAAGAGATCTTGATCATGTTGCATCAACAATCTCCCCTTTTTGATGATGACAAATAAAAACCGAAAGCAAATAAAATTACAAAACTTAGCGAAGACAAAGCACGCCTTTGGTGTAGCTTGCGTCTTGACCTTTGCCTTGTCATTTGGTGTAGCCTTTAAAATTTCTTGAATGGTCTTCATGCTCTTGCTTTCTTTCTCCCCCTTTTGTCGAATCAAAAAGGTGGGACTACCAATCAAGCCAGGTTTTGAACTTGGGCCTGTGGGATGACTGAGCAAGCTTGTATATGCACCCGAATGTGCTCCCCCTTGAACATAGCTCCCCCTAGATCGTTGCTCCCCCTTGTTTCAAGGCGGGGATCCATGGGTCAAGAGCCTTGCCTTTGTAGTGGCCTAGCTACACATATATATAACAACATGCAACAAACGAGAAATCCTCACATGTGAAAGTTCCAAAAATGGGTTAGGTTACCATTTGGATACTTGCAACATAGATTAGTCCACAAGAATATATATAGATCATATGTAAGACAAAGCATAGATTAATCCAAATACATAAACATTAGACATAGAACACAACAAAGTTTCAAGCATGATATGACATGCAACACAAATACAACGATTATTCAACAACAATAGAGATCCTAGATGCAATAAACATAAAACAATGTCTCAAGAGATCATAACCAACCAAACACAAGTTACACAAACACATCAAAGATCCTTGCAGGAGATGTAGGTGGCCCAACAGGTGATGAAATTCTTTAGAACCCCGAACTTCGACTGGCTTTCACGACGTTGACATTTGGTAGCTTGGTATGTTTTGTAAGCAAGTCGTTCGTGGGTTGGCAAGGAGGCCACATTATCAACCACTTCATCCTCACTGATGACATCTTCCGAAGCATTCCATGCACGCTCATCAAACATCTCATTAACTATATATTCCATTCGTCCAATTGGATTCATAGAAACTTGTTGAGATGTGGAGGCGGCATTAGCCGGAAGCTCAAGGTCTACATCAGCACGATCAAGACTATTTGCGTTGAAGTTGGCAAATAGTGGAACCACCATCTCACTGTCAGGCCAATCTTGGGCATGGTCGGGATGTTCATCTTTGACGTGTTCAAATAGTGTGGTGACGAGACGAGCATAAGGCATCATTCTCATATTGCCCTGAAGTTTGTTCATTCTTTTGGCCATAAAATAGACAAATTTGAATGGTGTTCTGGTCTCAGTGCAATAAAGCATATAACCTACTACAATGGACACATTTCCTCTCGCCCCCAACTTTACAAACACATTGGAAGTCAAAACATGTTCCCATGCATTGAGCGTGTCACGCAAGTATGATTGAGCCCAATGAGAATCTGCCTCGTCATTGCAATGATATTGAGGCTTGAAGATTGTATTTTGTATTTCTGCCGCATCGATTCTATTCTCTTCAGATGAGTGATAAATACGGTACTTTCTGAACTCTCTTGTCTCCGTAGCATCGGTGTAGATCTTTATGCCGGTAGAGTTGATGCCAAGAACATTACCAAGCTTCTCCAATGTCCATGTATAGTTATGCCCATACATTTGAAAATTGAGGGTGAGATCGGCGGGGCTGAAGTGATAAAAAGCATAGAATTCTTGTATGTGTCGGGGGGTAGTAAAGCAAATGATAAGCAACCTGCATTGGTAAAACGTTGTCGAAGACCGCTCAATCGAATGAAGTCAAGGTCGCAATGAAGACCTTCATGATAATTGCTTTTTTCAAACGATTTGTAGTTATCAACACCTCGAGCGCAACGGACCTTTTTCATGTATTGCTTGGTGTCTCATCTTTCACCCATTGCTCCTATCAAAATAACACATAATGTGTTTACATATATATATATATATATATATATATATATATATATATATATATATATATATATATATATATATATATATATATATATATATAATCAAAGATAGAAACGAAGAAAACAACATGTCTGGCGTGTTGCCCGCGCGTCGACGCGTTGGCAGCGCGCCAGCCTCGTAAAAATATTTGGGTTTCCCTTGAAAATTCAAGATTTTGGAAATTTTGAAAAGAAAGAGTGAATTAGTTACATATAGACTCTTAATAAATCGAAAAACACAAAACCTCTTTGATTAACTCACTCGAAAAATCATAATTCAATTTTGTTGTAAAATTCTTAGAAAATTTTGCCATAGTTTCCCTTGTAACTTGCACTTTTCCCATATGTGATAAATCAATTTTAAGATCAAATGGAAAATTTCTATGATACCATATATATATATATATATATATATATATATATATATATATATATATATATATATATATATATACATATATATACATGTATATATATGTATATATATACATGTATATATATGTATATATATATATATATATATATATATATATATATATATATATATATATATATATATATATATATATATATATATATATATATATATATATATCAAAATAATAAGCAAATTCAAGAATAAACATAACAATGGAACAATGGAGATCAAGACTTACCAAGATCTTCATGGAAAGAAGAATGTAGGATTGAGGAAGAATTGAAAATGAAGATGAGTGTGTGTGTGTGGGTGGTCGGCATCAACAAGATGAAAAGGGAGGAGAGGATGAAAGTTTATTTGGTTATGTTTGATTTATGATTTTAGAAGTAGGGGCCCATGAAATCCTAAGTGGTCCAATGAGAGTGACATGTGAGATTCTACTTAGGATAAGATAAATGGGTGCGACGAGATGAGATGAATGAGTTATGTAGTTTATTTAGTGTGAACCATCATGAGTTTACAAAGAACAATTCTTTGTTTTGTTGGTTCGGATACAACGAGTTGCATTTGAAATATTGAGTACAACTCAAATTCAGAAGCCAACTCATGGGAATAAACAACTTTATTCTTGATGTTCAATCAACCCGAGACCTAATCTAAGGTAATTACAGGTTTCTCGTTTTAAGGGTTTTGTTAGGATATCGGCAACGTTGTCTTCAGAGGCAACCTTTTCCAAAAGGATATTTCCTTTTTGAACGTTGTCATGTAGAATGTGGTGACGGATTTCGATGTGTTTTGTTCGAGAGTGATCGACGGGATTTTTACTTAGATCAATAGCACCTTTGTTGTCACACAATACAAGAACATCTTGTAAATGGATGTTGTAGTCACTAAACATTTGCTTCATCCAAAAAGCTTGTTGACAAGCCCTTCCGGCTGCAACATATTCGGCTTCGTTAGTCACGAGATATGAAACTATGGATTCTCGACATTGTGTTACTTGAACTTATAAGTAACCTATGATTTTCTCAACTTATAATCTTAATTGTCTAAATCTTTTCTACTTAATGACAATTAGATTATGTCTTAATCCTCTCTTAATCTCATTTATGCATAGGACAAAACCAATCATAACCAATCATATCCAAATCAAATATTCTCTTACACAATCTCTTACACCCTTACATATTCCCTTACACACTGCATCTCAACCATACAATCCCTTACAACACATCCCAACCCTTTATTTTCAACACATGGGGAATTGTTTGAAACCCTAATGAGGCTCCTCCCATCCTAGCCATTGAATTCAAATCAAATACATCTCAACCATCCATCCAATCCCTCTTCCCTATTACACGACATGTGATTGATCTTAGGCATTGAATTCAAACCAAAACAATCCCAACCATTGATCCAACCTTTCCCCCCAAGCAAAGAAGGCTCCCTTTGATCTCATCCATCCATTTCAAATGAAACCATCTCAACCCTCCATTTCTCCTTTCCCCCCAAGCAAAGCATATTCCTTAGAATATCCTTTCATAACCCTAAATTAGGCAAGTGTGATCTTAGCCATCCATTTCTAATGAGATCATCTCATCCATCCACATTTCTCCACATTCCAAATTGTTTGAAAACCAAGGGAGGCTCCCTTTGACCCTAGCCATCCAATTCAAACCATTTCATCTCAACCCTCCATCACATTCTTCCCCCCAAGCATTGGAATATTCCTTGGCATATTCTTTCTCTCTTTTCTATGCCATGTGTGGAGATACACTTCTACCCCTTCCAAATTACCCTATCTATACTTTAAACCCTTGGTAATTTGGTTTCTCTTTAAACACTTCACAAATGATTTTCCAAATTGGCTATTTGAGTTGTTAAACCTTAGAATGATTAATGTTAAGGTTTAGTGTGAAGTACAATTGGGGGTTTAGCAAGGTAAGGCATTTATAATGCCAAACACCCAAAGCCTCGGGAATATTTTCCTGGGTATCTGGCGCGCCTCCCACGCGTCAACGCGTGGGTGACGCGCCGGCCTTGGTAAAATATTCCCAAGTTGGGTCTTTGCCTATAAATACCATGCCTTGCCTCTTGTATTCCTCACCCCTTGTCATTATTCTTTCTCTCTAGATTCTTTCTCTCTAAACACTCTCAAATCTCTCAATCTCTCTATCTCTAATCTTGTGTTCTTGATTTTCACACTAACATCTTTGGAAGAACACATATCTTTGCAAGTGAATAATCACAAGAACCTAATCCACTCTTGTGATTGAGTCGAGGGTCTTCTTATCTTTACCCTTTCTATTACAATCGAGTCTCTAGGTTAGGTTAGGACTTGGTTGATAAACAAACATTTATTCTTTCATTTGTTTGTAAGGGAAGTCTTTTGTCTTGGTGACCAAGCCTAGATCATTGGGGATCTAGTTGGGGTTTGATACTTCCAGGTGGAAGTCTTGGTAGTGATCTTTGTGATCCTTAGGTAAAGTCGAATCGTGAGATTCTTTTGGGTGGTTTTCGAGGGCGGAATACCGTTGGTGAGTAACTCCTTCTTTGTGAGCATCGATATTAGTGAATATCGGTGGAGTGAATTGTAACGGTTTGTAGTCCACCGAAAGGATTATACTAGTGAATAGTATCGGAGTCGCGGATTCGCAACTGGACGTACGGATGGTATAAACCCCCCATCCCGAACCAGTATATGTCGTTGTGTTCTTTACTTGCTTTATATACTTTGGTTGTGATAGTGGTTGTTGGATTCATTATACAACCACTTGGTTCTCTTTTGGCTTAAAGTTTTTAAACATCTAAAAAGCCAAGGAAACCGTATTCACCCCCCCCCCCCCTCTACGGTTCTACAATTGGTATCAGAGCGATATACTCAAGTTTTTGAGCATTAAAGCCTTCCCGAGAAGTCGTTTTAAGTCAAAAACTTCTTTTCCAAAAAATCTAAAATCCTAACTAAGATTTTTGGTAAAGTAGAGTATAGATCCATGGCTCAAGAGAACTATGTTGAGGGGTGTTCTATGCAAAGACCACCTTTCCTAGAAACCGATGGGTTTTGCTTTTGGAAAACCTGATTCGAGACCTATGTTAAGTCCAAAGATCTTGATTTGTGGGAAATCATCCAAAATGGCAACTTTGAGTTTATGGTGGAAGACTCGGAAACAAAGTTGTTGGTGAAAAAGCCACATATGGATCTTAATGATGATGAAAGAAGAAAGCTTGGTAAAAATGATGAAGCCAAGATGCTGATCTATAATGCTCTACCTCGAAGGGAGTTCGAGAGGGTTCATGTTTGCCAGACCGCCAAGGAAATTTGGCACTCTCTCATCATCACTCATCAAGGCAACTCTCAAGTGAAAGATTGCAAGATCGATTTACTCATACAACAATATGAGAAGTTCTCGATCTCGGATGAAGAAACCATTGATAATGGGTACACAAGGTTCAATGCTATAATCACTAGTCTCACGGCTCTTGATCCTAGCTTCTATAACAAGAACCATGTGAGAAAGTTTCTTCGAGCACTTCCGGTGAAGTGGAGGCCAAAGGTTACGGCCATAGAAGAAGCCAAGAATTTGGCGGAACTACCTCTTGACGAGCTCATTGGAAATCTCAAAGTCTATGAGATGATTCTTGAGAACGACAAGGCGAGTACCAAAGACAAGAAGGAGAAGGTTAAGTCTTTGGCTCTTAAAGCTAAAGTTACTAGTACTCAAACTAGTAATGATAGTGATGGTCAAGAGGATAGCAATGAAGAAGATGGATGACGAAGAATATAATCTTATGGCTAAAAACTTTCGGAGGTTCTTTAGGAAAGGTGGTAACTTTGGAAGAAGAAATCGGTTTCGAAACCGAGATAATGGTGGAAGGAACAACTTTGGGGGGAACCGAGGTGGTGATAACAACAAGGTTGGTGAAAGTTCGAGACGCACCTAAGGATGCTACAATTGCGTAGAAAAGGGTTATTTCATCAATGAATGCCCTAAGCCTAGGGTGAACAAGGCATTCGTTGGAGGAGCGTGGAGTGATAGTGAAGATGAGGACCAACCAACTAATGACGCTACGTGTCTTATGGCTCAAGAAAAATTTGAGGTATCTCTAAACCTTTCCTCTTCTAATAACTTAGATACTATCAATTTGCAAAAGGAGAATGAGGAACTAGTTGAGTTTAATGATAATTTTAGAAAAACCCTTGATAAAGCTCTCAAAGAAAAACGTCTTCTTGAACTAGAAAATGTTAAATCTAAAGAAAGGGTTTGTGAACTTGAAAGTAAAGTGAAAACACTAGAACATTGCAAAGGGATGATTGAACCTTGTAAAAATTGTGAAATACTCACTCTTGAGGTTAACTCTTTGAATGAAAAGGTGTTGGAACTTCAAAAAGAATCACTAAGCTTTTCAAAATATAAAAAGAGCACAAATGATTTAGAAGAACTAATAAGTCGATAAAAGGTGTCTCAAGATAAGGGAGGTCTTGGATTTTTTAAACAAGGTACAACTACTCCTATAAGCCTAACAAAACCAATAACATTTGTAAAGGCTAAAGAAAACAAGGCTCCAAAAATCCCCAGGGCTGACGCGCCGGTTGACGCGTCAACGCGCCATTAGCGCGCCAGGCCTCTGAGGAAAATTGGACCTCCATTAAACAATTTCATTAAACCAATTACTCCTCAAGCTCCTCTTGTAAGTACTCGAGGTAATCAAGCTTCCATTGCAAGTAGAGAAAATCCAAAACAATCTTCTAACTCAAGCTCTCGCAATGGACTTGGATACTCACAACCTCGAGTAAATAATAGACCACTTTTGCCTACACCTAATGTGAGATCTTCTACCTCATACAACCAAATACCATCCTTTCATAATAACCAAAGAAGAAATTTCTATAACTATGGTCAAAGGTCTTCTCAATACCAATATAACAATTACCAAAGGAGAGACAACTCCTATTCAAACCAAAACTACTTTAGACCTCAAACATATCATAACTATAGACCAAGTTATCAAACTCAAAATGACTATCAAAACAATCCTTGGTCTGCCTTCTCTATATTTGGTATTGAGAAATTATGTGTCTTGCTTCAAGACCCAAGAATGTTTAACTTGGGCACTTTAAATGCTAACCAAAATGGACCCAAGAAACAATGGGTACCAAAGGCATGAGTTGTACTTTTGTTGTAGGTTTGCCTCAAAAGTGATCTACAACCGGATGAGTGGGTAGTGGATAGTGGTTGCACTAAACACATGACCGGGAATAGAAGATTGTTCACATCATACACGGCGTATAATGGCAATCAAGTCATTTTTTGAAGCAAACTTAACGGCAAAATTGTCGGCAAAGGTGATGTCCTTCATGACTCCAAAGAAATCTCCAATGTTGAGCATGTTAGGGGTCTAAGTTTCAATTTGATTAGTGTGAGTCAATTATGTGATGATGATTGTGAGGTCAAATTTACTAAGGTAGATTGCACCATTAGTAAAAATGGTGTTGTGTTAGCAAAAGGTCATAGGAGAAATAATTTATATACATGCAAGTTAGGTGATAACTCTAAGCAACACATATGTCTTACGCCCATGGTGGACAACTCAATGCTTTGGCATAGGAAATTAGGTCACGCCAATATGAGGTTAGTCCAAAACCTAGCTTCAAATGAACTAGTACGGAATTTACCAAAGTTGAGCTTTGAAAGGCATTATTGTGATACATGTCTTGGAAGTCAAGGACAAACCATTAATAGGAATATAAAGGAAGTGACAACTAGTAAAATTTTAGAATTAATTCATTTGGATTTGTATGGTCCATCTCTGATCCAAAGTTATGGAGGTAACTTCTACACTTTAATGATCATAGATGATTATTCAAATTACACTTGGATATTATTCTTAGAAAATAAGGATGGAGTTTTAAATAAATTCAACATTTTGAGAAAGAAACTTGAAAACCTACTTGATTGTTCAATTGTTTCAATTAAAACAAATCATAGTAGCGAATTTGATAAAATGCAATTTGGAACCTTTTGTGAACAACATGGAATATCTTATAACTTATCGGGCCCGTTCACTTCTCAATCGCATGAGATTGTTGAAAGAACACATCGTAAGTTAAGAAAGATGAGTCGTGCAATGCTTGACGAGCAATCCATTCCACAAAAGTTTTGGTGTCATGCCCTAGATACTGCTTGTTACATTTTTAATAGAGTCTACACAAGAAAGGTAATTAATAAAACACCTTATGAAATACTTAGGAATAGAAAACCATCCCTAGAGTATTTTAGAGTATTTGGTTGCAAAGTATTTATACTTAACACCAAAGAATATCTCACCAAATTCGACCCAAAGTCATATGAAGGTGTGTTCCTAGGATACTCTCAAACTAGTAAAGCATACATAGTGCTTAACAAGGAAACAATGAGGATTGAGGAATCTCTCAATGTAACCTTTGATGAGAGCATGCCCGAGCCTAAATCATCTCCTTCGGCAGAAGATGATGTGATCAATGAACCTTTAGTTCAAGATCAAGAAAGGTCGCCAACATTACAAGTTAATGATTCGGATGAAGGCAATCCTAAGGAATTGAGAGAAGTGAGGGTTCATCCTGTACAACAAGTCATTGGTGACTTGAATAAAAGGACTCTTAGGTCACAAAACAAATAAGTCTAAGTTTTTGGCATGACATTTTTTTTTCAAAAGTCCAAATTGCTTTGGGATAGGTTTTGATGCTAAAACATGCATCTTAGGAGAACAATCTTTAGGTGCTATTAGAGCTTATGTGATTAAAGGTTTATGTGGAGGTATGGATGGAAGATCTAACAAATGTCTTCCAAGAGGAAAGATATGCATCAATTCATTATTCAAACTATGATTGATAAGTATCCAAGATTCTACATGTCTATACTATGTGCTTGAACAAGATAACTTGACACAAAATTATCTTGATTCATCTTGATAATTTTGCATTAAATATGACATTTCTTCACAACTCACACTTGTGTTCAAAATGTTGTATCAAATTCATCTTGTTCTTATATGATAAACTACATGCTACATACCCAAATTTTAATTAATAATGCATCATTGCTTAAAATTTGATGCATTGCTTAACGATTTATGATGCATTCTTTATGGTAGGTAATCAACTAGATCACTCATTGCTCTTTGAATAACTTTTCTCATGATCATGTGATCCATGCTCACTTACCTTTCCTATATATTCTCTTCTTCTTGATCTTCACAATTTGTACACCTAATGAGGAATCTTGGTACTAATTGCCTTAATACCCGTTGGATAATAAGTGTCATCACTCATATCTAAATCTCACTTTACTATTATTTAAGAATTAGAGATCTTGTCTAGTATTACATCTAAAATCTCAATCTAAGTTAAAAATGAATAACCAACCACTTTCTCCAAACAATGTTCTTGACAATTTCATCCTCCAAAGTAATGACACTAATTCCTTGAGTGGAAACAATGGAAACAATGAGGAATCTTGCTAACAACAATGTTGTCCCTCAAGCTACAACCAAGAATGATGGGATTGGAAATGAGTGGTTTATGCTAAACAATCAACAACAAAATCCTAGGATCAACCTTGAAAAACTTTTGCAAGATGATGTTTGGAGCAATCCACAAAATGTTCAAGCCACATCACCCCTTACTAAGGGAATTGGTGATGAAGAAGTTTGGGAAAAGATAAGGAAGCCCTTAAGCCCAAAACTTCGTGAAGGCAATCATGCAATTTGTTGCGAAAACACAATTGACATGCTTAATGCTATTAAGGATCATAGAGAAGAAACCCGTAAGATGCTCAAATCTCTTCATGACGGTGTTAAAATGCTTCAAGCATTAGCCTCAAATATGACATGCATTGTGCATCAAGATAGGGGTGTTGACACATGTGAGGACAATCTTGTAAATCACAAGAAATAGTCTCCTTATAACATGTATTGTCTAAGTGTGTTTGTTAGATTCATTATGTGTATTTTGTGTTTCTTTGATCTCTTGGTACTATGATCTTGTTGTAACTTTAAGCTCTCATGCTTTATTATAATAACAAATGCACTTCTATCAACCTTATCATGCTCAACCATTGGTTATTGGAGTCATACGGGACAAATACATACATATATATATATATATATATATATATATATATATATATATATATAATATTGTGGACTAACCCATGTTGCAAGTCTCCAAATGGTAACCTAACCCATTTCGGGACTTTCACATGTGAGGATTTCTTTGTTGGTTACATGTTGTGCTTTCTATGTGTAGCTAGGCCACCGCAAAAGGTGAGGCTCTTGACCCATGGATCCCCGCCTTTAAAAAAAGGGGGAGCTATATTCAAGGGGGAGCATGGAAACAAGCTACTTTCCCATTTAAAATGGAAGTCCCGACTTTTTGATTCGACAAAAGGGGGAGAAAGAAAGCAAGATAGCAAGATGCGTGAAGACCATTCAAGTAATGTTAAAGGCTTCACCAAATTACAAGGCAAAGACGCAAGCTACACCAAAGGCGCGCTTTGTCTTCATGCGTGAAGACCATTCAAGTAATGTTAAAGGCTTCACCAAATTACAAGGCAAAGGTCAAGACGCAAGCTACACCAAAGGCGCGCTTTGTCTTCGCTAAGTTTGGTAATTTTATTTGCTTTCGGTTTTTGTTTGTCATCATCAAAAAGGGGGAGATTGTTGAGGCAACATGATCAAGATCCATTTATGTTTTAATGATGACAAATAAACCATCGAAACACATAAAATAACAAACGTTAGCTCAAAATCGCCGGAGCCAATGTCTGCTCCTGGCGCGCTGCCCACGCGTCAATGCGCGGGTGACGCGCCAGGAGTCTGTATGGTTCCAGGCGAATTTTGAAAGTCGGCTTTCTCCTTACCCGACAAATGTGGATGTTTCAAAACAGGTATGAATATGTTATGTGCTTAAATGAGAACACTCGAAACGAGTTTTGAGATTTGAGAAATCCCATTTTTAATACACCCATTTACGGGAAAACGCCAACTCATGTTTTCTAGCTATCGCCTCTAGCCAAGGATTTTCTAAACTTAGGGAGCTTATATATTTCACATAACATCGTGTTGAAGCATCCATATGCTCATATCCCGTGCTTACGTCCTCTCTAATTACGTAACGGGTTTACTCCCTTATTGGTCAAACTAAGTCAAAGGTCACTTTGCGTTTACGCGTCCTTTCCCACTTGGGTTATGCTTTACATCAAGGCAAAGCACTTAACTTATTTGAACCAAGGTATTAGTTGAGAACGTCGAGTCGTGGAAAGTCACAAGATATGAAACTATGGATTCTCGACGTTGTGTTACTTGAACTTATAAGTAACCTATGATTTTCTCAACTTATAATCTTAATTGTCTAAATCTTTTCTTCTTAATGACAATTAGATTATGTCTTAATCCTCTCTTAATCTCATTTATGCATAAGACAAAACCAATCATATCCAAATCAAATATTCTCTTACACAATCTCTTACACCCTTACATATTCCCTTACACACTACATCTCAACCATCCAATCCCTTACAACACATCCTAACCCTTTATTTTCAACACATGGGGAATTGTTTGAAACCCTATTGAGGCTCCTCCCATCCTAGCCATTGAATTCAAATCAAATACATCTCAACCATCCATCCAATCCCTCTTCCCTATACCACCACATGTGATTGATCTTAGCCATTGAATTCAAACCAAAACAATCCCAACCATTGATCCAACCTATCCCCCCAAGCAAAGGAGGCTCCCTTTGATCTCATCCATCCATTTCAAATGAAACCATCTCAACCCTCCATTTCTCCTTCCCCCCCCCCCCCCCCAAGAAAAGCATATTCCTTGGAATATCCTTTCTTAGCCCTAACCTAGGCAAGTGTGATCTTAGCCATCCATCTCTAATGAGATCCATCCACATTTCTCCACATGCCAAATTGTTTGAAAACCAAGGGAGGCTCCCTTTGATCCTAGCCATCCAATTTAAACCATTTCATCTCAACCCTCCATCACATTCTTCCCCCCCCCCCCCAAGCATTGGAATATTCCTTGGCATATTCCTTCTCTCTTTTCTATGCCATGTGAGGATATACACTTCTACCCCTTCCAAATTACCCTATCTACACTTTAAACCCTTGGTAATTTGGTTTCTCTTTAAACACTTCACAAATGATTTTCCAAATTGGCTATTTGAGTTGGTAAACCTTAGAATGATTAATGTTAAGGTTTAGTGTGAAGTACAATTAGGGGTTTAGCAAGGTAAGGCATTTACAATGCCAAACACCCAAAGCCTCGGGAATATTTTCCTGGGTGTCTGGCGCGCCTCCCACGCGTCAACGCGTGGGTGACGCGTCGGCCTCGGTAAAATATTCCCAAGTTGGGTCTTTGCCTATAAATACCATGCCTTGCCTCTTGTATTCCTCACCCCTTGCCATTATTCTTTCTCTCTAGATTCTTTCTCTCTAAACACTCTCAAATCTCTCTATCTCTAATCTTGTGTTCTTGATTTTCACACTAACATCTTTGGAAGAACACATATCTTTGCAAGGGAAGAATCACAAGAACCTAATCCACTCTTGTGATTGAGTTGAGGATCTTCTTATCTTTACCCTTTTTATTACAATCGAGTCTCTAGGTTAGGTTAGGACTTGGTTGATAAACAAACATTTATTCTTTCATTTGTTTGTAAGGGAAGTCTTGTGTCTTGGTGACCAAGCCTAGATCATTGGGGATCTAGTTGGGGTTTGATACTTCTGGGTGGAAGTCTTGGTAGTGTTCTTTTTGATCCTTAGGTAAAGTCGAATCGTGAGATTCTTTTAGGTGGTTTCCGAGGGCGGAATACCGTTGGTGAGTAACTCCTTCTTTGTGAGCATCGATATTAGTGTATATCGGTGGAGTGAATTGTAACGGTTTTTAGTCCACCGAAAGGATTATACTAGTGAATAGTATCAGAGTCGCGGATTCGCAACTGGACGTACAGATGGTATAAACCCCCCCATCCCGAACCAGTATATATCGTTGTGTTCTTTACTTGCTTTATATACTTTTGTTGTGATAGTTGTTGTTGGATTGATTATACAACCACTTGGTTCTCTTTTGGCTTAAAGTTTTTAAACATCTAAAAAGCCGAGGAAACCGTATTCACCCCCCCCCCCCCCTCTACGGTTCTACAAAACTCTTGGTCCCCATTTTCTTATGGGTCCATTGAGGTTAACATAGAACACTTTCATGTTATACATTCTTGGATCTTGGAGTAAGTTACAAAGTATCTTAAGTCCAAATTCGGAGAATATTTTCCAAGGAGTGTCTTGAGAAGAGGGCTTAGAATTATTTCGTCTTGGAGGCCTTTTGTTTGGGTAAAAATTTTCTTTCCTATTAAACCCCTTTTTCTTTTGAGGAGAGTGTTGACTATGATACTTGTTTTTTGAATGAGTCTTATTTGTTTTGAATGTATCATACCTACTTTGAGTGATGGGTTTGTAAAATTGTTTCATCTCATTAACACTTAAGATTGGTACTTGAATACCATATGGACTAGAAACATGTGTTTGAGGTATTCTAGGTATAGAATTACTACAAGGCAAATTTTCATTTACTTTAGTGTCTATTTTTGGTTTCACTAAGCTTTTAAATTTTTCATGATCTTCCTTATCTTGACATGAAACTTTATTTTCTATGTTTATGCCAATTTTCTTAAACTTTGAAAAACTCATAGCTTCATCTTGAAGTTTAGACACATCATTGTTCAAAGAGTCAACCACATGTGTAAGTTTTTCACAACTTAAGCATGGTTCAACCACCTCTTTGGCTTTGATCTTCTTAATTTCAAGTTCAAGCTCATTTGCTCTACTAGATAATTTATTCGTCTCTTGTTGTAAAATGCGTTTCTCTCGAAGTAGAGCTTTTATTTCTTTAATCCAATCATTATTAATTCTAATTAATTCAAGATTATCTTTTTCTAATTCATTAGCATCTAATGTTTTGTTTGAATTAAAGGGATCTAGATGTACCTTTGGAGACTCTAAAGCCATGAAGCATGATTCATTCCTTAGTTTGTTATCTTCGTCATTGCTATAACTCCAAGTGTCTTCAAATCAAATCAATGGATTCTTCATGCATAGATCTTCATAATCAAATGTATTCACCCCAAAGAGCACATGGTTCTCTTGAGCCATGGATCTATACTTAACTTTACCAAAAAACTTTGTTAGGATTTCAGATTTTTGGAAAATAAATTTTTGACTTAAAACGACTTCTCGGGAAGGTTTTAACACTCAAAAACTTGAGTATTCCACTCTGATACCAATTGTAGAACTGTAGAGGGGGGCGAATACGGTTTCTTCGGCTTTTTAGATGTTAAAGAACTTTAAGCCAAAGAGAACACCAAGTGGTTGTACAATAATCGAACAACCACTAACACAACCAAAGTATATAAAGTAAGTAAGAACACAACGATATATATTGGTTCGGGATGGGGGTTTATACCATCCGTACGTCCAGTTGCGAATCCACAACTCCGATACTATTCACTAGTATAATCCTTTCGGTGGACTACAAACCGTTACAATTCACTCCACCGATATTCAACAATATCGATGCTCGCAAAGAAGGAGTTACTCCCACGATATTCCACCCTCCGAAACCACCCAAAAGAATCTCGCGATTCGACTTCACCTAAAGGTCACCAAGACCACTACCAAGACTTTCCACCAGAATTATCAAACCCTAACTAGATCCCCAATGATCTAGGCTTGGTCACCAAGACACAAGACTTCCCTTACAAACAATTGAATGAATGAATAAGTGTTTGTTCAACCAAGCCCTAACCTAACCTAGAGACTCGATTTTAGTAGAAAGGGTATAGATAAGAAGACCCTCGACACAATCGCAAGAGTGGCTTAGGTTCTTGTGTTTCTTCCCTTGCAAGGAGATGTGTTCTTTCAAAGATGTTAGAGTGAGAATCAAGAACACAAGATTAGAGATAGAGAGATTTGAGAGTGTTTAGAGAGAATGTAGAGAGAAAGAATAATGGCAAGGGGTGAGGAATATAAGAGGCAAAGGGGTATTTATAGGCCAAGACCCAAACTTGGGATTATTTACCGAGGCCGGCGCGTCACCCACACGTCGACGCGTGGGCAGGGCGCCAGGCGTCTGTAATAAAATCTCAAGTGTTGGGTGTTGGATCTTATAAATACCTAACCTTGCTAAACCCCTAATTGTACTTCACACTAAACCTTAACATTAATCAATCTAAGGTTTACCAACTCAAATAGCCAATTTGGAAAATATTTTGTGAAGGGTAGAAAAGTAGAAATGGTAATTTGGTAGGGGTAGATTGGGTATTCCTCAAGTGGCATAGAGAAGAGAGAAAGAATATGCCAAGGTTGATTCCTCAAGGGAAGTGCGAGGATAGGTTAGAAAGTAACCATGGTTAAGTTAGGAGGGTTACGAAGGGATATTCTAAGGGAATATGCTTTGCTTGGGGGGAAAGGGTGAATGGAGGGTTGAGATGATTTTAGTTTGAAATGGATGGTGGAGATCAAAGGGAGCCTCCTTTGGTTTTCAAATTATTTGGCATGTGGGAAATATGAAGGGTTGAGATGTGTTTATTTGAAATGGATGGCTTGGATTATAGTTGTGTAAGAGAGGTGATGTTGTAAGGGAATGGATGGTTGAGATGAGTTGGTTTGAATTGGATGGCTAGGATCAAAGGGAGCCTATGTGCTGGATTTCAAATTTTATTCCCATGTGATGAAATGGAGGGGAGATGAGTTGTATGTGAGTTGATGTGTGTAAGGAATATATGATATGGGTTGGATTGTGATTGGATTGGATATGGAAATCTTGGTGAGAAGAGTTGGTTGTGAGTAGTGTATGTATTATGAAATCAAGTGTGTGTAGAGAAGTGTGTTTACAAATGTGTATAAATGTATGTATAAAGATTGTATGGGAAGGGAATATTGTGTGTGAGAGTATAGGGGACAAGAAGTACACATTGTGTAAGTGGTGTAAGGGAATGTTGTAAGAGAATGTTGAAGAGGGATATTTGGGAAGGATTGTGGGAGATTTGGTTATGTTGTCTTTTGTAACATGAGATTAAGAAATAATCTAATTGTCATTAAGAAGAAAAAGTTTAGACAATTAAGATTATGAGTTGAGAAAATCATAGGTTACTTATAAGTTCAAGTAACACAACGTCGAGAATCCATAGGTTCATATCTCGTGACTTTCCACGACTCTACGTTCTCAACTAATACATTGGTTCAAACAAGTTAAGTGTTTTGCCTTGATGTAAAGCATAACCCAAGTGGGAAAGGATGCGTTTATGCAAAGTGACCTTTGACTTAGTTTGACCAATAAGGGAGTAAACCCGTTATGTAATTAGAGAAGACGTAAGCACATGATATGAGCATATGGATGCCTTCACATGATGTTACGTGAAGTATATAAGCTCCCTAAGTTTAGAAAAGCCTTGGCTAGAGACGATAGTTAGAAAACATGAGTTAGCGTTTTCCCGTAAATGGGTGTTTTAAAAGTAGGATCTCTCAAGTCTCGAAACTCGTTTCGAGTGTTCTCAATTAAGCACATAACATATTCATACATATATTGAAAGATCCACATTTTTCGGGTAAGGGGAAAACCGACTTTCAAAATTCGCCAGAAGCCATACAGTGGCCTGGCGCGTCACCCGCGCGTTGACGCACGGGCAGCGCGCCAGGTGTAGATATGGGCTCCGGGGAATTTAGCTAACGTTTGTTATTTTATGTGTTTCGATGGTTTATTTATCATCACTGAAACATAAAGAGATCTTGATTATGTTGCATCAATAGTAGGGTTCTCAGTTAAGGTGGTTGACATATTGCTTATGTTTTTGAGAAATTGATGATGACATGGATTTTATGTGATCAAGCTATAAAACGTTGGCGCCACTATCTGTTTCATAAGGAGTTTGTTTTGTTCACTGATCATGATTCTTTAAGGCATCCTCGCACTCGAGATAAGGTATCACATAAGCATGGGCGTTTGTTGGCATTTCTTGAGATGTTTACTTTTGTGGTAAAACACAAGGCTGGTGTTTTGAATCGAGTCGCTGATGGCTTAAGCACGAGAAGTAATATGCTTGTATCTATGCAAGTTGATGTGCCGGGGTTGGATGTCATTCGGAGAATTTGACTATTGATCCATATTTTCTGTTGTTCTGCAGGGTGTGCAATCTAGTAGAAGTCAAATTTTCTACTACACGTAGGTTTACTTTCCAAAGGAAATCAACTATGTATTCCTGATTCCAGTCTTTGCTTGAAAATTATTAAGGAATTTTATGTTGAGTCGCATGTTGGTTGTGACAGAACTTTACAATTGGTGCAAGATTCTTATTTTTGGCACTATATGAGGAAATAAGTGGATCATTATGTTAAGCGGTGTCGTATTTGCCAAGTTTCAAATGGCACAACTACTAATGTGGGACTCTCTATGCCTTTGCATGTTCCTTTATAGCCATGGGTTGATATCAACATGGATTTAGTATTGGGGTTACCTCGTACTCAAAGGGGTAATAATTCAATCTTTGTTATTGTTGATCATTTCTTTAAGATGGTGCACTTACAAGAAGACAATAGATGCAGTTAATATGGCCCAACTTTCTTTCGGGATGTATATCTTTTGCACAGTTTGCCTTTCTCTTGTTTCTGATCGGGACACTAGGTTTCTGAGTCATTTTTGGAGTAGTTTGTGGAGGATGTGAATACTCAACTCAGTTTTAGTAGTGCCTATCATTCTCAAACTGATGGGCAAGCTGAAGTGTTAATCGATCCCTTAGTAATCTGTTAAGGCATTTAGTGGGTGATTATGTGAAAGCGTGGGATTAGAAGTATGTTAAGCTGAGTTTGCTTATAATCATGTTGTTAATCGAAGCACTGGTTTAGTTAGTTCTAGGTGGTTTATTCAGCTCAACCACGTGGACCTCTCGATTTTTAATGTCTCTTCTTGTTTCTGGTTCTGTTCCAAAAAAAACGTGCAGGATTTTTTTGAAGGGCTACATGAAGTTCATAAAGCTTTTTGTGACAACTTTGTTTGAGCCAACTCCAAGTATAAGCAAGATGCAGGATTTTGAAGTTGGTGACTTTGTGTTGGCTGTTTTATTAAGGATCATTTTTCGACTGGTGAATATAACAAGTTATCAGCTAGGAAGATTGGCTCGGTGAAAATTGTAGAGAAAATTAACTCCAATGCTTACTGTTTGAAGTTACCGAGCCATATCCGATATTTAAAGGTCTTTAATGTGAAACATTTGTTTCCTTATCATGGTCATTCTTATAATGATGATCTTTCTTTGAATTTGAGGACGAATTTTGTCTACCCAAGGGGGGGAGGAATGATGTAGGCCCAAGTGTTGAAAGACGGGTCATTTGTATTTGGAGGCCCAAGATCGTGTCAGAAAAAGGGTCTCACTAAAATTTGCATAACTTGGGCTACGGGGCTACGTTTCAGGCCTATGACCAGTCAAATTGAATCTTGGAACGAGGATAACGTCGTGATAAATGCCTATGGTGGTTTACGGAACTTTCGGACCTCAAAATGCTTTATTTTATGATTTATTATTTTTATGTTTTTTCTAGTTTGTTGGGCTTTGTTTGTGGTCTAGTGCTCGGCCCGTTTGTCTTTTAGGCCCATTTCGAGTTTCTATGGTCTACTTAATAATTGTATTGTGACCTGGTCGTTCAGTTCCAAATGATATGAAATTTCAATTTTCTCTAATTTCTCAATTTTGAGTAGATAATCCCTAGATTATCGGCATTCATTGAATCAACGATAATTGGAATAATTGCTCCTTGTATTCATGTGAATTAACAGGTTCAATTTGTGTTTATCTCTTTTTTAGTGTACATCAAATACATTATTAAATAATAATTTTTTCCCTAAGTTATACCTAGTAACTGATCGATGTTTATACATTAAAGGTGTATGTAGCATCATAAAAGTATAATGGAGTATAAACACTCAATGAGACATAGACCGGTCCAGCGCATGTTGGCAAGGGGTGGCAAGGAAGGCTTAACGCCGAAAACCTGCTGGGACTTGTAAGTGTGTCGCGTGAAGGTGGGCCAAAAATGAGACAAACGGTGAGACATTCATGTCATATGATTTCAAACATTTGTGGGTCTCTCAAGTGTTTTATTATTTATTATTTTTTTTGTAAGTATGTGTGGGTATTTATTGCATATGTTTGTACAAAAATGAATAATTTGATAAATAAATAAAATGGGTTGAAATGTGAAGTGGTGTGAGTGGTTGGGAGTAGGGATGGCAACGGATAGGGTTTAGTGCGGGGCTGCTATCCCTATCCCCAAACCCAATTATTAAAGTTCTCCCCAAACGCACCTCGATCCTCATCGGGGATCTAATCCGGGGGGGGGGGGGGGGGGCATCGGGGCGTGATTCTCTCCAAACTCGCCCCCTATTAATCGGGATCTTATCAGGGTGTCCTATTTGGGTGCAATTATCGACTAAAGCCGCATCATTTCACAATTATTATTTTTATTTTTGGAATGTTAGAAATAACTTGAAGAATTAAGAAGCTATTAATAATCAACTACAAACAAGCCTTATTAAGTTTTCAATGATAGTATTATACACAAATAATGATAATGTTACGCCCTGTGCCCAATTTGACAAAGAATTAATTTTTTTTGCGGAAACGACAAGACTGTAACGGACCTTCTGTTACACTTTTATAAACTGACAATAATTTATTACTAACCAAACCTTTAAAGTATTTTAAATGAGGGTTAATACACAAAAAAGTCACCAAACTTTACAAAAAATTTCGCCTAAGTCACCAAACTTTCAAATTGTTCAATTAAGTTACTAATCTTTGCGTGACCATTTAATATGATACTGATCTTTTAAAAAAGTGTCATTCCCATCACTCCATGGACTGGTTACCGGCTACTCAGTCTTGACCCGTTTCCAACGGATAGTTTGAAAAGTCAAACACAATTTTATTATATAAACACCCACTCACATCATTTTATTAAAAACCATTCTCCTACAAAATTAAATAAGGGTTCTTATTTCTTATTTCCTCCTTCCCCAAATTGAAACACTCTTTCACTAGCATCAATGGCTATGTTTTGTGGCTGTGGTGAGTTAGCTAAATGTCGAACCTCTTGGACACAGAATAACCCAGGTCGAAGGTTTCTTGGTTGCCCGAATTACATGGATCCTACAAGGAATTGCAATTATTTTACGTGGGTTGATGTTGAGTTACCAAATCGATGGTATCAACATCAAATGTATCAGCTTCATTTCAATTTGGCAAATGTGCAAAATGAGATTGTTCAGTTGAACAATTGAAACTTAAGGACTGCAATGTATATCAAGATCTTGATGGTGTTGGTGTTGGGCATGTTTCTGTTTAGGTTTGTTTAAGTCCATGTTGTTGTTTAGGTTTGTTAGGTGTGGTGTTAATGTATTTTGGTTAGTATGTATGAAAGTAGGGTATGAAATGATGGTGATGATGTATTTTGGTGACCATTTGTAATGAAGTTTATGTTAATGTACTAGTCACTGGTTTATTTTTTGTTGTTTAACACATGTTATCAAAGAACAATATCAAAAGCACATCATATGTAATTGTAACACATAAAAGAATAATATCAAAAGCACAACATATGTAGGAAAAGTTGAGGACCCCCTGGCACTAGCAGACCCCCCTCCCCCTTGAACTCACACCACCACTGACAAGCCCTCCTCTTATCTTAACACCACCTCTGCCTGTAGCAGACCCTCCCCTAGTCCTAACACCCCTTCCCCTAGACCCAACAGATACACTACTTTGTGTTTCTTCCTCACTTGGTTTTTTTGGACAGCCTCTTTTATTGTGGCCTGCTTGGTTACAGATTTGGCAATGAACCACTTGACCCTTTCTACTCAACCTGGTTCTAGCACCATCACCTTCACTAGGATCCATCTGTTTGATATCAGTTGCACATTAACTTACTAATAGTTTCACTAAACCAACAAATCCCAACTTAGCAAGATCAATATTAGGAATTTCAGACAGAATTTCATAGTCATAAGAAAAAGGGTCTCTTACAAACAAGCCATTACGATGAAATTTAATAAGAAAAGTTGAGGACGATGAGGAAGATGCCATCTGAAACAAAATCAAGCAATAAAAATTGTTAATTTCAAAAAACCCTAAATTTTTAACAAAACCCTAATTTTTATAACCTAATTTACTGTTAATAAACAATTGTAATCAACAATCAAAGAATGAAAATTACCTTTTTGATAAGATGACAACCATAAATCGAACTCAATTTCAAGATTTCGTGATGTATGTTTTAGAGAGAAGATTAGGGTTAACTGTGTGTATTGGGATCGTGTTTTTTATTTGTGTGTGTGTGAGTTTATGGTTTTTTATTTTTGTGTGTGTAATAAAAAAATTAGATATTTTAATGCCACGTCAGCTGAATACCGGTTATCGTGAGTTACTATAAGACTGGTAACGTATATAAACGGTTACGCAAAGAACAGTAACTTAATTGAACAGTTTGAAACTTGAGTAACTTAGGCGAACTTTTTTGCAAAGTTTAGTAACTTTTTGTGTATTTACCCTTTAAATGAAACTATACTAAAATACCTTTATAACTGGTGGTACGACCGTGATGACTTACTGTTTAAAAGATATAGATTTTATGAAAATGACCAAGAAATCAACTTTCTATCTATGTTCAGGGAAGAATCTTTTAAACTGAAATTTCTAGGTTTAGCATAGATCTTAAGATCTATGCTCACGGAAGAACTTTGCACAATTTCTGGAAACTAACTTATCGAGCATGACACCACATGAAAACTTACAAAAATTGTTAACACACCATAAACTTCATTTTCATACATTAACTTGGTCGTAACAACCCTCGGAAACATGCTTTACAAATTGACGGGTGTTATGCCAAACACCCCTTTTGACCCATTTGCATACTAAACTTAAACATAACTCTTTAACATACATTAAAACCTGTAAATTGACTCTTAACCATTACAAATACTTGACACCATAAACATTAAACCTTTTATGACTCTCGGGGGACAACTTTGTCATGAGCTGAGTATCTATACTAAGCTCTAACACATAAACCCAACGCTTCTAATCCTTGTTTCCAATTTCTTAATCGCCTTACCACATGCTTTATCCTCCTTCTCATGAACCTACAAAACATGGTAAACATCTATATCGTAAGCGAAATGCTTAGTAAGCAACTAGATTAATACATGGTTAATATTTCAATTCACATAAAATGCATCATGAACACGTGAAATCATACAACACCATAAGCCATCGATTTCATATCCAATTACCGTAGCAACCATAACTATAACATATATAAATCACAAACATACCTTAATCTTTCCATAATCATGAGCTATTACTTGTACCTTTCCCACTAACCAATATTTCAAATTAACCAACTTACTAATCCTATACATAAATCAAATAAAAACATTCATAAACACATAACATGAGAATATTCATATCAAGCACATAATAATCATAGTTACTTACCTTAGCAAGCAAAGCTAAGTAATACCAACCATAATCATCATCGTCAATCACCATCATTAACCTCTTCTTCACATCCTAGGTTAAATTACCATACCACAATCACTTAAAAAATGAACAATTAACCACAACCTTGGCTCACCTTTTAATACTTTTAATTATAATGTCATCATATATTGATCATATGAAAAATATCCCATAAAATTATTAACTCAAATCAATAAAGCTTATTCCAATAATTTCTATAACCCTATTAATTAGTTAAAAACCATCTTTTACCTAATTTCCAAATTAAAATTCATAAACCCTAATTCTTAAATCCACCAATTGATTAAGATAGGGGATTACTTACTTGCATATGAGTATGGGTGAGGTTAATCTCTTGAACTTGGACCTTAATCCCTACACTTGATTATCTAGACCTCCATATTTCCCTCCTCCTTCCCTCTATATATGACCCACTCACACACACTCTTGGATAATCATGAATTATCAAGAAACCTGGAAATTTCTAGTTAACAAGTTACTTCATGCCAAAGTTATGTTCCAATTTGACACTTTAAGCCCTTCAAGTCCTTTTTCTTCTACTTTGACCACGTTAACTTTCTATAACATATAACACTTGACAACTTTAGTCGCTTAAGTCTATTTCTCTTGTATTTGTGACACATCAATCTTTCTATAACCATATTACACTTTGACTATTTGTTGACTATCGAGTTGATTTCAGTTTAACTTCCGTTAACTAACCAATCATATCGAGTCTCCGGACTTATAAAAGCCTTAGTCAATTCATCTAAGGTCATACCCGTTTGAAAACAGGTTTGGGTCTAACAGATAAATTACACCACCGAAAATTAAAACTTAAAAATATGACACTAAACGAGTTTTTATAATCACAATTTTGCATTCTTACAAAGATGATAAAAAATAAATAAATAAATAAATAAATAAATAGATTGTATATGTGTATATATTATTCGGGCGGGGTGGGGCGGAGCGAGGATTCCCCGCTCTCCGCCCCGAACCCAAATAAAATCCGCGTTTAAGCCCCAAACCTGCCCTGTAGCCCGATTAGCTTGACCCGCCCCACCCAAATTAGTTAGAGTTTCGGATTTTCTCTTCGGATTTGGGTTTTTTTTGCCATCCTTAGTTGGGAGTGAAAACTGAAAAGATGTGAAAAGAGAAAGAAAGTTGACGTAGCGCTGAGTTGAAAAATAAATTAGTGCTATGAATGATAGTAGTCTTAGGACCAACAAACACAAACTACATCTATGATAGTAGTTTAGAAGACTAGAACTATTCTTGTTTTCATATTGTTGTGCTTTGAGCCGGAGCAAAAGATTAAAATCAAAACTAAGAATTTTAAATTTGACCGACACTAATAAGATAAGTTATTCTAGAACATGAGTTCTCAAATTCTTGACACATGGAAATTCTAACACAAGTATGAACACAATAACGACTTTATAACAAATCAGTCAAAAAGAACCGACTTTATTTTATATTTTATGAAACTTTTGTAAATTTTATGTCATAGGTCATAACGTTTCTTTTTGGGAAATGATTTGCACACTCAACATTTTGATTGACACACTCCAACTTATGCATTAACCTGTTGTACTATGTATAATCCTGCTTTAACTATTTGTACATTAGAGTGTGCCAATCAAAATGTAATGTGTGCAAATCATCTCCATTTCTCTATCGTACATACTTAATCAGATTGGAAATATTTTTCATAAATACTATAAAATATATTGATAGTAACAGAGCATGTGGTAGTTTACACAATTAACCGAGAACAGGCCGGCTACCAACCTTAGTTTAAAAGTCTTTTCTCGTTCAAAAAAAAAGATAATAAAATAGTAAAGGTCTTTTTTCTTTTTTCATTTTGATAAGGTGCCATAGTCGACACTCAACAGTAGAATGTAAATTAATTTTCATGACTAACGACTATTATGTACACCTTAAAAAACGGTAGCGTTTCGCCAACCCTCAAACCCTATAAATACCTCTGTGATCACTCATAGTTCATCACAACAAAAATTCATTCTATCTTCTTACATATATAATTTCTCAAAAAATAGTTGATAATGTCTGTCATCAACAGTGAGATTGAAGTAAGTTCTTCACTTTCTGTTGAAAAACTTTACAAGCTTTTCAATGACTTCGACACCCTTGCACCTAAGGTCGAACCTCAAACTTTCAAAGCCATCAATCTCGTCCAAGGTGATGGTGGTGTTGGAAGCATCAAGAGCACTACATACGGCGATGGTAAGTATATTAAGTAAATAATTAAACTATGTTTGATGCTAACTGTAATCGATCGTTTAACTTAAAAAATATATAATCTATGAGATGTACGTTAGTAGTATTATTACGTACTTAAGTATGTTCAATTGGCCTAACATTTTCTATAACGCATGTACAAAGCCGTCCCATACACATCTTCAAAGCACAAGGTTGATGCCATTGACCCAAGCAACTTTAGCGCTACCTACACGGTTTTTGAAGGTGATGCTTTGATGGGCATACTAGACTCAGCCACTCATCATATCAAATTCGCTCCTTCTGCTGATGGAGGAGCTGTATACAAGCACAGCGTCGTCCTTAAGTGCAAAGGTGATGCTAAACCAAGTGAAGAGACTATTAACCAATTCAAAGAATCATTTAAGAACACCTTCAAGGCACTCGAGGCATATGCGATTGCTCATCCTGAAGCTTACTAATTGATCTTGACTCAAGATGCATGTTCTGCTTTAATATGGAGTGTGTTTTAATTTTATATGGTGTTATATATGGAAATGGTTCCATTTGTGTGTTTATCCGGCCTCTTTTTCAACAAAATAATGGATATATGTTTAGCCATGTCCATCAATGTACTTCGGTTATGTTTGATGTAACAATAAATGATCTAATATCACGGGTTTGTTACTTCTGTTTAATTTTAAGAATGATCTTTCTAATCTTTACGAGTCAAGTTTTGGGGATAAACACGATAAATAAAGGGCGTGATAAATAGTTAAATACACGTACGGAAGCTCAACCAGAGATCGGGTGCATTTAAGTTGACTTTAGAAAAAATCGATTTTTTTTTTTTTTTTTTTTTTTTTTTTTTTTTTTTCAAAAATTAACACTACTATGCATTGAAAAAATCCATTGAGTGCCGGGCACCCGCGGGAACCCCTAGTTCCGTTCCTGAGCTCAACATATGTAGTAGTGGCTCGTGTGTAGATAGGTAATTTTATGAGCATGCCCTCTGAACAGCTAGCGTTAACTTGAGTACTTGACTCTTCAATTTTGCACATGCATGTCTATTTATTCAGTTGTGCTGCCATTAGTTGTTTTTCTGATCATGCTTTTTTTAGCTGAAGTTCAATCTATCCTAGAATATGAAATTCAAAGTAAATTACTTTTTTTTGTCTTGTCACCTTAGAGTGATTTTAAGTTTATTTTGTTCCAAGAAGAGATTTGTATTTAACTTTCGTGGTAAGATGTGACTCGTTTAATATGCTGCATTACTTTTTGTTTTTATTTTCTCTGCGTTACTTTTTGTTTTTATTTTTCTCGGAATGATTTCAGGTATCTTTATATAAAAAACAAAACAAGAGTAAAATATATAGTTCGTGTCCCTAAACTTGTACAAAAACATCATGCTAGGTGGTAACATCGCTTTTTATCACTAGAGATCCCTATTCCATGTTTTTTGATCATGATGAGTCCTCTTGACTGTGATTTCTCAGTCAACTCCGTTATTTACTATCGCCTTTTGTTTTTAGTGAGAGGGCATAACACTCATTTCCTCATTAATTAACACCGAGTAAAGAGTACACCGCATCTATCTACCACCTGACAAGCTAAACATATTTCTCCCCTATTAATAGTTATCTCTTCTTATTACCACTCATCCCTAGCTAAACTCTCCTCTTTCTTAAAATCTTTTCTTTTTACATTTCTCATCTTCAAATATGAAAAATGATGCGTTGTTCTTGCTTGAGACGGGCTGTGATCAAAACATGTTGAAATAATGTACATCTCGGACGGTGTTTCTATACTTGTTTCTTCTTATTGTTAGAATTATGATATCATGACAATCATATAAAATAAACCAAATACATCAAGAGAGCATAGCAGAAGCAATTATAACAAGATCATATAACATGTAATTAATTAATCAATATTAAATAGTAAACATACCTTTGTGATTCTAGCCCGAACAAGAATCAAAAGCAATCTTCCGGAACAAGAACCCTAATTAGGGTTTATGTGGATTACAAGAATTACCCCTTACCTCTTTTGTAATTCAATCCAAGAATCAAACAATAATGTGTTTGAATCACGTTTTTGTACACACGTACTAATTCAAGAAAAAGTTTATGCAAGTAAATTAAACACAAAACTTTGTTGATCAATAAAAATCGAATCCCTTATGGGATTGTTTTGATGGATCGACCAAGACAAAGAGAGGAGAGAAAAACACCAAGATGTGTGTGTACAAGTTATGAGAAAAACATGCATCTTGGGTTTGCTTATATACTATTCAGAACTTGGAACTCAAGGCACATAAGGAGGTGGAAACCTCCCTATGCCGATCGGTTTTAGATCCCTTAGGGGTTTCCAGAACCTTCTCTTGTTTCTAAATTTTGCCTAGTATTACTTTCCTAATCTTCGTTTAATAGTCATTAGTCATTAATCATTAAATACTAATTACTATTATTTATTTTGTGTTTAATAATTAATTATAACATTTATAAATAATTATTACTTTTTCTCTTCATACGTATTGTGTGCAATCCCGTGATCTCAAGTTCGATCCTAACATACGACTACTAAAATAATGTCCATAATCTAACAGCTCCCACTTGGACATATTTTAATAGTGTAATCACATCGGTTAGCGTCTTGCAACACGCCGATGCCTCTAGTACGATCTCGAGTAAGGCTCCTGGAAAACCTTTTAATGATTTCTCATTATTATTATCCTTTTGTTTCTAATACCATGTTAATAAGGATATGGATTAAAGTCATTCTTTAATTAACCATTCTGTTTCTCGTTGTTAGTGATTGATCAAGATTACCAAATCATCTGAACATAGTCAGGGAAGATCTTGGGCACGGCCATGCAAACATCTTGACAACCCTACGAGGGGCCCAGGAGTATTAAACTTCAAAAATTAATTTGAAGGAACAAATTCTATCTTGACTACAAGCAAAATCCACAAACTTTGTAACACTTCCGAAAACAACCCTTATGACTACCAGTTACGTATAGCGTTAAGTTGTTCCACAAAAATGTACTACATTCATGACACTTATCTTGCATCTCAAGTCTGAGGATAACTTCTCATGATTTACTTAATGACAAGATCCATAAAGTAACATCATGTAGTTGGGATAAGTCCTATATTCGGTATCATTGAATATCATCTGAAATGGCATGTCTACGCATCAATATACTTTAAGTATATTATACCAACCTTCAGATTTGTCTTGATTTAATATTATTCCCATATTATTAACTGACAACAGACAATTTAGAATAACATTTACTCATGGATTAAACATACAAATATAGGATACAATATATTATAAATTAAACATACCATGTATTTCAATTTATTATAATAATTGTTTAACATCCCTTATCCAAATACTAAATAGATCAATGCATGATAACTCTTGTTGATGAATTAGGTCTCAAGCAATGACATTCATACTTGTTGACAAGACATAAATCATCCAACTTTGATCTATCGAAATTTTAAGAATACTTATTTCAAGAATTCAACTATTGAAATTCTTATATGTGCATAGTCAACTATTTTGATAATGCCATATTTCATAAAAATGTGAGACATCCTTAACCATCAATTTATGATAATTAAACTTCTAAACATTTTAAAGTTTAAAGTATTCTTATTCTATTAATGTATAATGCAACTTATGCTTTTAGTAAGCACAACTAGTACATATAGCAAAGAACGAAATCCTTACCATAACTAGTATTGAGTGTCATCTCAATTTCATTTAGCATCATTGTATGCAACAACAATATGCTATTAAAACTTTCCGTAAATATTAATATCTATTGTGTAATGTTTGATGCCCTTCAAATTTTCAAGTTTGTTGGCTATGACAATTTTCAGAACAATTGAAAATTGTTCATCTATAGAATTTGGAAGCTATTCCAGATTTAGGATGTGATTCTATAATCAAACATATTCTTTTAGAATATTATACAAGTTATCTAATAACTTTTAATTAGATATTAATATTGTCAAATCATCTTGTAATCAAATATGATACAACAAAACATGATATACATGAAAAATCTATGAGTCATACTTAGATTTTATTCATGTCATACATATCTATTTAGACTTTCTAAATAATATATCATGTTATATTAGATTCATTTACCACACATGTTTCAACAATAAACATTCATTCCAAGGTTATATGTCTTATTTCCTAAATCTTAGAAGTAAAGTTTCATTCCATTCTAAGACTTAACATTTACTTATATGGAATGTTACTTTTCATATGTTCTACAACATATATGATTTAAGAAATTAAACATAATACTCCCACTAGCTTTTAGAAATACTTAGAAATTATCTTATTTCAATTATAAATCAAAACATGAATTTAATAATTAAACATAAGAATAATCTTCTAGATGCATGCATTTATCCATCCATGGATTATTGCACCATGTACACTTTCAAAGATTTATTTGAATTCATAAACTCCTTTTGATTACTTATCGTCCTCGCTCAAGTAATCTCTCAAGAAAGAGTTTTGATATTCCATTGTCAATGACAATCATAATCTTTATATATATTTAATGTGTTTATAATAGAATATTCAATCACAATTAATTGCTTAAGTGTGATTAATAATCTTGCCATAAGACATGCATTAAATATGTGCACAATATTGTCCATATGATTTCTATACAAAGATTTAAACCACAAGAGTTACCTAATCTTTGAAGAAACTCATCTTCATTTTCTAGTCTAACTATTAAGATAAACCAAGTTTCTAAAATTGATTATCTTTATGGACAACATCTTAATCATTCATATCATGTATACTTTACCCAATTTCATATTTGGTAATGTATCATAATGATTATCAGGTTTACAATAATCCTGTAAATCATAGTACTCAGCATATTAATCAAATATCTGAGATATATTGCTATTCTATGAATGATAATTCCATCATCTTGAAATTTAACATTTAAATGTCAACCTTTATTATCATGTTGAGATTTAACATTCAATTTACTAGTGTATTTTAGAAGATTACGTATCTTATAATTTTATCTTTTAAAGATCAAAACTCCCACTTGCTTTTAGTAATTTAAAGACTATCTTTAAATACTTAGCAAATAAAAAAACAATACAATGTTCTCTTTTGGGATATTACAAATACTTATTGATAGTTCTTGACTTAATTTTGTTAATAACCTCTTCATAAGCAGTTAAACAAATTTAGAACTTCAATTTAAGACTTAATGTGATTCATCACATTCCATCATATGATAATGTCTTATTAATCTTCTATGTTGGAGTTTTATTAAATATGTCCAAGTCATACTCAACATTCTAACCTTGATAACTTTTGGAAGAAAAGAAGTCATAGTTATCTTTAATCAAACAATATAACAAGAGTTTGATTTTCCCAACTAATCATACCATCAACATTTGATATTTCATTAGTATTAATATTGTAAGACAATCTACCAATATTAAAGATAACCATATTCCTTTTGACTTGTCTATTTACCAACTAATTCATTTTAATGGTATAATAATATTCAAGCCAATTATATGCTTTATAACACAAGTACTTTTTACAAAGTCACTTCATGTCCATGTCTTTACAACAAAACATAAACTGTTATAATTCCACTATACGTTATAAGTCATTTAACAATTTAATAACTTCATGTATATGTCTTAATTAAAAGACACAACAAGATAACGTCTTACTTTATTATAAGTCTTGTAACAATTATGAACACCATCTTTTGGTTTCAATAGTAATTTCAAGTTAATTTATTACTTCACAATAATGTAAATAACATTATTTCTTCATTTATTTATGTCATTCAAAGAACACATAAATATTCAGATTGAAGTAGCATTAGATTACTTAATTAATTTATGTCATTTCATGAATTCATAAATCTATAAATTAAAGTAGTCTTGATATCATATTGACACATGTTCTAATAGGTATCTAATTTAGAAACTGTAAATTCTCATAGTTCAATTACATCAGTTGATCTGCTAGTAATGAAATATGAAATTCACCTTGTTGTTGCAATCTAGTTAAGCTCTCACATAACATAAATTGTAACACCAAGTGTTTCTTGAATTAGCCTAGTATAATTCATATCAGAACATTATTCTAATTTAGAAACTGCAAATTCTCATAGTTCAATTACATCAGTTGATCTGCTAGTAATGAAATATGAAATTCACCTTGTTGTTGCAATCTAGCTAAGCTCTCACATAACATAAATTGTAACACCAAGTGTTTCTAGAATTAATATTAGAACATTATTCTCTTACCTTGTAGTCAAGAGAATCCATTAAGTCATATCTTTATGAGTTGTTTCTTGCACACATTAAAGATAACATTTCTCCCACTTGTGCATGGAACAACCTCATATAGTTGATAAACAACATGCCATGCATTTGTTTATGTGTTCAATATGATTGTGTCATAGATTTTAGCATAACAAGTATATGTAAAACAACAATGTCTAGTAAGGAAACGTACAAGACTATCTTTAAAAGTATGAGTGTCTACACTTGGAAAGTAATTATCTTTAGCTACCAAGATATCAAAGCTTGTAACTCCCACTGAATTAAAGATTATTATAATAATTCCTTATTCAGTGATAAGTACACAATACTCTCACTGAATTTGACAACATTGTAAATGTTTCCTATCCAGTGAAAGCAAATAGTGTGCTTTTAACTTTCCTACACCTTTGAATGTCCATACGTAACAATTACTTATGAACTAAAAGTGTATTCTACTACGTAAATGATGGACTATCCACCAAATGCTATTAACTTGAAAATTGGGCATGCAATTTCTTCCTTAACAGGTCTACCATCCTACAATGTATGTAGCACCTTTAAAATAGTTAAAACAACTAGTTTGTCTTTAAACATTTTGCAGTAATTAGTCTAGCTTCTAATTATAATAACTCATAAAATGTTATACATAATTTTCTGTTAACCAAATATCATATTTGTTACTAAGAACTTGATCACCGAATGAGGATGATAAAATCCCTATGAGAAATATTCGCAATTTTCTTAACTATTAAAAAATTTGCTATGAGTTATATATTAGAATTTAGACATATCTAATATTCCTATTACCCTTTCTTATTCATGAAAAGGAATAGGATTGTGCCTCACTCTTCTTTCATAGAAAGGAGACTTCTTTTGTCTTTTAAGTAAATATTTCTTAATCAAACATTTGTTTGAAAACAGAACTAGATCAATTTACCAAAGCCCAAAGTGCGTTTACGGTTTGAACGTTGCATTAATACATTAAAACGAATTACAAAATTCAATTTCAGTATTTTCGATAATTAGATCTTTAAGAAAATAAAATACCCATTGGTAAATATTCATATAAACCATAGTATTTTCTTAAAGCTAGGATCCTAATTGACATAGTACCATTACATCAGTTGATCTGCTAGTAATGATAGTATTCAACAAGGTAATTGTCGAACAATAATTGCCAATATCATATTGCAATTCCTAGATTTATGGGATTTACAATCACAAAACTTTTGTATTATAAGCATGTTTGATCCCCATCTTAATGCCTTGAGTCCAAGATCTCACTTCCTACTCAATTTAAGTCGTCTAACTTAAAAACTGCAAACTCATAAAATCCATCACATCAGTTGATCTGCTAGCAATGAACTTATGAAATTTACCTCTCCATTGCAATCTCGCCAAGTTCTCACATGACGTAAATTACAACTTCAAGTGTTCTTAATTAGATGGCATTCGACTTAATTTTATAAGGGTATTAATATTTTGATGTGATCAAAATAATGTATGAAGAAGCATGCATACAACTTCATAACATTGGTTTACAAAACATTTTTCTTACCAATTTGCTAAGAATAAAATAACAAAGTTTTGATTGAGGTATCGGGTTCACCAATTAAAAAATTACCATCAATTATCGTCCACTATATCGTACTTTTGCATAAGCCCGAAAGCCTTAGTGTTTCGGATAATCATTGTGGAGTTGTGGATAATTCACCCTTAAGATGACAGTGTACTTGTAATGGTTGTCCGGTAAGTCTAATTTACACACAAACGAGCGTTAAGACAGAATGTTGTCTCTCTAAGGCCACAATTTAATGCGTTGCCATCCTTATACCCATCTTATAGTGTGTAAACTTCGGTCGATCCTATTTAACCATTACGTACAAAAACATCAATCAACCAATCCTTTGAGATTTATTCTTAAAAAACAAAACAATTTCGCCATTATTTAGTCCGTATTATTTTTCTATTCAAAAATTACCCTTTTCGTTTATAAACATGTCAAACACAATTAATAAACAAAAACAAGTAATGAACAATAAAAAGTAAAACAACTAAATAAACAAATATACATAATCATAACAATTAAATATGTATAAAACATGTAGCCACATGCAAATCTTATTTAATAGTCCTATTAATAATCAAATCTAGGTGTACAACGTATTAATTCAATTAAGGCTTTCTTCTTCTAGGAAAAAGAGCCACATACATCGATAAATCGATTGTGTAAGCCAAAATTAAATAAATACCACATAGCACATAATTGATTACTTAATATTGGAGTCTTCCCCAATTCGACATCTATTAATAAATTTACATGTTCCGATATAACTTAACAATTAATATATATATCCAATTTAAACCATTTAAATTATCACACAATATAAAATCCATGCAAATATGTACTTTTTCATGGATTATGCTTAACAATTAACATATTGCACCAATATCGTTTACTAAAACGCATAACAAATTACATGACATCCTAGGGTTTCTAATCATATTAGAAATTCAAAAACAAAAACCCTAAAACCCTTTAAGGTCAAATCGACCCAAAAACAATTAGGGTTAGGAATCTAAAAACCCTAAAAAACATGTAACTAAACGAATCAAGATCCAATTTTTATGCATTTCGATAATTAATTACATATTATAATGGCTCTAGATGCCACTGTTTGAATTATGATATCATGACAATCATATAAAATAAACCAAACACATCAAGAGAGCATAGCGGAAGCAATTATAACAAGATCATATAACATGTAATTAATTAATCAATATTAAATAGTAAACATACCTTTGTGATTCTAGCCCGAACAAGAATCAAAAGCAATCTTCCTGAACAAGAACCCTAATTAGGGTTTATGTTGATTACAAGAATTACCCCTTACCTCTTTTGTAATTCAATCCAAGAATCAAACAATAATGTGTTTGAATCACGTTTTTGTACACACGTACTAATTCAAGAAAAAGTTTATGCAAGTAAATTAAACACAAAACTTTGTTGATCAATAAAAATCGAATCCCTTATGGGATTGTTTTGATGGATCGACCAAGACAAAGAGAGGAGAGAAAAACACCAAGATGTGTGTGTACAAGTTATGAGAAAAACATGCATCTTGGGTTTGCTTATTTACTATTCAAAACTTGGAGCTCAAGGCACATAAGGAGGTGGAAACCTCCCTATGCCGATCGGTTTAGATCCTCTAGGGGTTTCCGGAACCTTCTCTTGTTTCCAAATTTTGCCTAGTATTACTTTCCTAATCTTCGTTTAATAGTCCATTAGTCATTAATCATTAAATACTAATTACTATTATTTATTTTGTGTTTAATAATTAATTATAACATTTATAAATAATTATTACTTTTTCTCTTCATACGTATTGTGTGCAATCCCGTGATCTCAAGTTCGATCCTAACATACGACTACTAAAATAATGTCCATAATCTAACACTTATTACCACTCATCTCTAAACTCTCCTCTCTCCTAAAATCTTTTCTTTTTACATTTCTCATCTTCAAATTTGAAAAAGGATGCGTTGTTCTTGCTTGAGACAGGCTGTGATCAAAACATGCTGAAATAATGTACATCTCGAACGGTGTTTCTATACTTGTCTCAGACAAGTTTGGACAGTTGATCATTTTTTTTCTAATGTTTAACTTTTAGTTTCAGTTTAAAATTTAATTGTGGTTTAAGTTTAAAGTTTAAACAGTAATAATGGTGGTTTAAGTTTCAGTTTATAGTTTAAGTAGTAAGTTTCATGTAAAGTAACAATGGTGGTTATCCTTAGTTGCTAACTTTTGATTTTCTTGTTTAGAGTTCAACCTGTCCATTCATAGGATGGTACGATCCACCCATATCACCGAGAGCCAGGGCTATGATAAGTTTATTGCAGAGGAACTTACATTAGGTTGAGGGGGCATTACAACAATGCCAAGCCGACGTCATTGCTGAGACAGAGTTAGTGGTAAGCTCGGCTAACGAGCACGAGGCTGCTCGTCAAGTCTGCTAGCTGATTTCCTTCTTGAGAAGGAGAAAATTTGCAGGTTGAAAAACTTTTTGTGCATTGTCTTGGATTGTTATCATCTTTGTTTTTGTATGATTTATCTAGTGGGTTTAGAATTTTTTTATTTTATTGTTATTTATTATTTTTTTTGGTTGTAGATGGTAAGTATATATAATTGATAATGCTTTTGAAGGAAGACTTAGTTTGGGTTAACTAGTAAAAACTCTTTAGTTGACTTAGTTTTGCTTGAGAACTAATAAATCCCAAGTGTACGGATATTTGATGAGGTGTCATTTTATTCGTTTTTAAGGGTTCATTTAGCCTCTAAATTCGTACATATTTAATCATTTGTTGCTAAAAATTGTTTCTATTTGAGTTTTAGGTACTTGTGAAGCAACTGTTGGAAAAGGATGCATTTTGGGCTTAATTAGAAGGGAAAACGAACAAAATGACAACACTCAGAAAAACTGTCACAAAAAGATGTGTGACGGCATCACAGCTACAACGTGACGCCGTCACTTGAAGAAGTTGTGACCATACAGTCTCTTGAGACGGCCTCGAGATGACGGTGCCTAGACCAAGAATATGAAGGCTGACGACGTTAAGTGACGCCGTCACAACTAAGTCGGTGTAATAGAGAAACCCTAAATGACGGCGTCACAAGTAACAAGTGACGTCGTCATGTTTGTAAATCTATATATATTTTCGCATTGTTTTCATTGTTAGTGTGCAACTTTGGTATAACTTCGGAAGTCCGAACCCTAGGTGTTTTTATGTGTTTTTCCAGGCCTTTTGGCCATGAATACTTCAATGTATTGAGAAGATAAGTTATTCAATCTATCATTCAATTGTATTTACTTGTGTTTGTTTGATTTCTTTACTTGCTTTTCTTTTTATTACTATAGTAGGCTAAACTTAATAGTACTTGCTTAGGATTGCATGAAACCTAGTTATTATTATGTGTCGTCTCTTGTTTAATTAGTTGATTTGCGTTAGGAGATGGAAAACTGGCTAGGTCTAATTATACTAGCTTGAACGTCCACTGATTGAGCCTAAACCGTCAACCTAAATTGACCAGGGAATGGTCAACAAGGTCAGACTGCCTAGATCAAAGCTCCGCGGAAGTATAGTGTTTCCCCGGGTCGTTATGTCCCGACGAGGTGTGAATGGTAATCAAAACGGGTTTGTGATCGGGTGAATTTGGACAGGAAAGGGTGTGTGAGTGATTAGAATGATTACACTACGAGATTAGGAATGAAAATAACTTAGAAATACGATATTAACAATGACGCGAAACCTAATTAACCTAAAACGCAAGCTACAAACTTAAAATCAGAAATTGCTTATACGTAAGCAGAAAAATAAGCCAAACGGCTTAAATAGAAGCTATCACTTTATTTATGTTTTTGGTTTTTCTTATTTTATAAACTACTTTTAATAACGTAACCTAAATTTAAAAAACGTAAAAGTTATTTAAATAAAACGCGAGTTAAACTTAAAAATAAACGCGAGTGCGCGAAATAAAAAGTGAAATTTGAGCTATGCTAACCCTACGGATATAAAAATTTTATTTTTACGAACCTAATAATAAAAGAAAATTTAAAAAAAAAGAAAATTATTTTTTTGACTTTTTAATTATTTATTATTAATTAAAAACTATTTAAATACTAATAAATCTAATTTAAATTAAAAAATTAGCTAATAAACAGTAAAAATTACAAAACTTTTACTAAAAATACTTTATACTATAAGGAAACTGGGAAAAATAAGAAAGTTGCAAAGAGCTTATTTATAAGCTGAGAAATCAGCTTATAAGCCAAATAAGCTTAAAACAACTACTCCTAGTATATAAAGAAGTGTGGAAACAAGGAACATTAAGACTCCCTTAGGGGAGATGGTGCTCAGGTTGGGTTTGAGGATTAAACCAAACGACCCAGGTTCAAATCCTACCCATGACACTTTTTTTTAAAAACATTTTATTTTTTACTTTTTCTTTAACACAAACACTAAAACAGCAATATTAAGCAATTTTTACAAAAGGAACTTTTTTAGAACACTGAAATAAGCCTTGTGGGTGGCTTATTGCTCAACAGTTGAGCTTATTCACTTACAAAGTGAATATGGTTATTTAGAAAAAGTTAACAAAAAGCTATGGCCTGAACCAAAGCTTGAAGTAAGCTGAAAACAAATTTTATAAACTAGGAATGAACTGAAATGACAAGGATAAGACAAGAAATAAGCTAAAAATAAGTAAAAAGCAATTCCAAACCACTGCAGCCAAACAGGCCAAAGGTGCCACTTGGCAGCCCATGTGGGGCCCACAGGAGTGACTTGGTGCACAAACCAAAAGATGATTTGGAAAGCTGGCTAGGTGAGCTTTCCAAAGAGCCAAGGCACAAGCACTGGGGTTCACTAAGGAGCTAGAAACAGGCTTGTAAAGTTGGGCTTGTGAGGCACTGATGTGGGTTCACACAGTGTAGCTTATTGGCTTAAAATCTCACTTGAAACTGTGACATGCTGAGAGGACAATGCACAAGCTCCAATAGCACCTAAAACAACTAGGGAAGCACCAAGGAACAAGTTTCACAAGCTTATACAAGCTTATGGTCATCAACAGTTGAGGTCATGAGTGTTCTAGTGAGCTTTGGAAATAAGCAATGAGACCAAAAAGCTAAAAAGGACAAACTCAGGTAAAGACACTCTATTACAAACTCATGCAATCCTAATCAAACAACTACAGCAATTCTAAAACAACAATCAAACACAATCATAAAATCCACAAGCTCAGTGGTTAACTGACATGCATACAGTTAAAACAGTCCAAGAATGGCAACTTTAGAAGGCAAAATAAGCTAAAAGAATAAGCACTAAGGGGAAAACTAATTGGACAAGTCTAATAACTACCTAAGAAAGATTGTGAAACAACAGAAATCAAAGCTATAATCCCCAAATTAACCAAGATACAACCAATTGAAAACTGACCCAAACCTGGGTGCAGGGGAGACTTGGGTTCAACTGGGCATGTTTAAGCTCAAGTTTCCATGGGCAAATGGATTCCAAATCCAAATATTCTTTTTGATTTTGATAGACAAGCTGCCCAAGTTTTCAAAACATGAAATTTTATTCAATTCCAACAAATATTCCGCCCTACATGCTCAATTGAAATCTGTCCATTTTCTCAGTCATAAAATTATTGACTTTTAAGATTTTTTGAGATTTTGACTTAATTGAAGTTCTAATGACCCTAGTTAACTAAATAAGTCATAACAAGTTCCAATGCAACTATTCCAAGCTAAATTTGCAGATTTTAGAACTAAAATGAAGATTATAATTCCCTAGATCCTAACAGTTAGCAACAAGATTAAAATTAAAGGTGAGTTTGACTTTCCACCACTATCCTACCCATTTTATGCTCAAACTAGTCTAGTACAGCCTAAGGTATTGTGCCTAAGCTAGTTTTAATCTTTGAAAACCACAAATACACAGGTTCATACAGAGAACCAAACACTCCCTTAACTTAAGCTGTTTTTTTGTAATTTGGATGATTTGAGCTCATTTACACTAACAACCTGAACCAACTCAGATAAACAAGCTATTCAGATAATGAGGGAGCTAAAATGACAGATAACCAAGCACTCTAATAAGATAGAAGCTGATAAGCTAATATGACTGTTAGCATACACTACTTGGCAAACAGGTTTATTCAGACTCAATCTAAATAAACAGGCACTCTAAATCACTAGAAAGCATATATTAAGAGTAAATAAGCATTAGTGATGAGCAAAGCTAGATAAGCAGTTATAATAGCCAAAAAATTAAATAAGCAGTTCAATAATGTGAATAAGCTAAAATGATTTTTTTAAAAGAAACTTGAATTTGCATTAATCTTAAAACACTTGAGTACAATAAACCTTTCAACTGAGACTAAAGCAATAACAATTCTGAAAATTAAACTAAGATTACTTCTACCCTAAATTACCCTAAAATCCTAATGCTCAAAATGAGCTACATCATAATCTATTTATACTAAAAATTAGGGTTCTTCATTTTGTCTTGTTCCCTGAGCTTCAATCCCAACCCTTGATGTTATCTAATATGATCTTGGCCGTTGGTGCCTTTTTGGCGGGAAAAGATGGTGTACTCCAATTTGGCAGTTAGCTCTTTGGAAGGGGGCAAGGGTTTTGGATTTAAGTGGTGGAAAGGTGAGTAGGGTTGAGTGGAGGAGTAGCAATAATGATGGTGTTGGTGTGGCGTGTTGCAGGTTTTGGCAGAGGGGGGGGGGGGGGGAAAGACTCACGTGTGTGTGTTTGGGGGTGATGGTAAAAAAGGTTTGACTGGGGGGGTTATAATAAAAACGGGGGTTGGTTTATATTAAAGGGTTTGGGCTTTTTGGGGTGGTGGGATTTGGTAATTGGTTGGGTTGTGTTTATTATTTGTTGGGGTGTTGTTTGTTGGATTAATATATTACACAAGGTCCGTTTGTTTTATTAACTAAGAAACCACAAGGATTAATCTTGTAATTTACCGAAAGTTGAGGGAATGAATTTTCCAATATTACAAAGTTACCACAAGGGTTTATTTTGCCAAGTACCAATAACCAAAGGACCTTAGATGATTAATTTTCCTATTTGAAAACCCGGGGACCAATATTGCAAAATTCCAAATTACGGGGACCAAACATGTAAATTCTCCAAACATTTTACCCAAGGACCAAATTTGCCAACTTGTAATTTCCCAAGGACCCAAAAATGATTTTTATCCAAAAATATTTCACCAGGGACCAACTCTGCCAATTTCTGAAGTTCAGGGACTGTTTCTGCCAATTGTGAAACTTCAGGGACCAAACTCGTAATTTTCTCAAATTTTTCACCCAAGGACTTATTTTGACAATTTTTGAATTCCAAAGGACTTGGGTTGATTTTTCTTTCATTTAAAACCTTCAGGGACTAGTTTTGTCAATTTTTGAAACTTGAGGGACTGAAACTGCCAATTATGCAAACTTTGTTCGTTTTTCATTTGTTTTTAAACATTTTGCATCTAAAACATATAAAACACACTTTTGAGATAATTTCAGTATTTTGATGCATTATTGGGTGTTTTTGGATGTTTTGGCAGTTCATATAAGACAAAAATGATGAGTATTCACACACTCATCATCCACAAAAACGTTAGTTGATAAATAGTTAACTTAATATTCGTTGTATTTAATACGTGAATTCTTAGTTGCAACGCAAAAGATAGGATTAAGACATTCTTAGGCGCCGTCCATGTAGACGGAATTTATGGGCGTTAAGGAATAACCAACCCTCGGTAGGTATTAAGAAATAACCTGCTAATTAGAACAAGGACGTGACAATTCGACTAGTTAACAAAAGATAACTAAGGAGTAATGAAATTCTAAGTAAATACACGTTCATCATACTTGAGGTTCATTAATTTAATTTCCTTGCATTTAGATTAGATTTTAGTTTAATTTAGTTTAATATTTTAAAAACCAAACTCTTAAAACCCAAGATTTTACTTGCTTTCTTAGAAATATAAAAAACCAAAAATAATCTCCCCTCAACCATTGGATTTAATTCGATATACACTTCTAGCCTACATCACTATTCCTCTAGAAAACGATCAATCCCCTGTGTTTTACATATACTACACACAACGGTTAGGTATTCTTCCTAGAAAGATTGTAAAACTTCTTGTGTTTTGCATAATCCGCATCAGGTAACAATTAACGATTTGTGAGATATTTAATTTTTTGAATAAGAATGAAAGTGTGTTTTTTGTTTTAATAAAATAAATGAAGGATTAGGATTGGTTCATTTGTTCTAGAAAGAAAAGGCGGTTTATAAAGAACTTTTCTCTTGAGCATATAGATTGTTAGACCTCAAGCAACTAAATTATGCGTTTAACAAAAGTAAAGTTTCAAAGATTTTATAATACCATTTTTTTTTGGTAAATTGCAAAAATGGTCCTTAACGTTCCACAAAATTGCAAAAACGGGACCGAGACAAAAAGTAGCGCAAAAAAGCCACCCACGTTCCACATTTTCGCAAAATTGCCACTGAGAGCCATTTTCCGTTAATTTTCCCGTTAAGTGCCACGCAGTTGAGGGTAGTATCGTCATTTTACTGTTCACCGGGTACTAAGCTAGTGACACTGTAGCTTGAGGGACTAATTTGCAAGCGATTGTTTGCTTTTTTTACAAACGGTACACTATCCAGTCCCAGTTAAATATGAACGTTGCAGCACATCAAAGTTTCACACTTTTCGAAATTCGGCAAAAAATATGGTCTTGATTTGTGACTGTGGGAAACAAGCAACAATCAAAACAAGCTGGACAAACAGGAACCCAAGACAACGATTCTACTGTTGTCCTTCATGTGGGTTTACTGGATGGACGGATCCTCCAATGTGTTGTCGAGCAGTTACTGTGATTCCTGGCCTGTTGAGGGCGAGGAACGAGCTTGAAGAAGAGTTGGAGGAGCAGGTGAGGTTGATGAGGGAGAAGGATTAGCGGATTAAGAAGCTCAACAAGTTTCTTATTTTTAGTTGGCTCTTTTTTTTTCATTGCCATTAAGTTGCTTTAGGTTGGTCGTTGGTATGTAGGTGTGTTGACATCTTTCTGGGTTGTATCATCACAGGCTATAAGGTCATCCCTGGTTTGTATTGACCTTCATGTTAATAAATAGTGTTTGATTTTAGCAGTATAGTGGGATCATCGTTGTTTTGGTTGTCCTTGTTATTATAAGAAGACAAATGTAGTCAATATTACAGAATCAATATGCAGTAAACTTGGTTTCTGGTTCCTTATCAACTTTGACTTACAAAAAGTCAAAACAAGTTTGGGTCATTTGGTATACTTATGTAGTGGGCATGTTGGGTCATTCAATATACGTAAGTATATGATGATGGCAAACCACAAATTGTGCACAACATTATACAACAAATAAGTATATGCTGATGGCAAACCACAAATTGTGCACAGCATTATGCAGCAAATAATGATGGTAAACCAAAATGAAAACAAATACCATTCCTGATTAATCAATTCTAAAAAACAAATCACATACAAATTATTGTCTAGAAGACAGAAACTCAGTTACACAATCCATACACTCATTGTGTTAAAACACATAAACAAATAACCAACCCAAGGTTATTGCACCATCACAATTGTGTTAACTCACTTGGCGATTTTAGCTTTTCTCTTGATCCTATTCTTCCTTTGACCTCCACCATTCCCAGTAGATTGTGATACATGACTTGCTTGTGTTCCAACTTGATGACTTGGCCCTCCTTCTACCTCACTTGCTTGTGTTCCAACTGGCTGACTTGGCCCTGCTCCCACCTCTGTTGCAAAAGATCCCACTGGCTGAGTTGATCTCTCTAGTACCTCATCTGGTACTCCTTCCCTTCTTCTTGTCCCTTGGTTTCCTCTTCGTCCCGTACAAGCTCTCTTATTATGACCCTGCCCACCACATGCACCACATTTGACAGTCTTGCCCCTTTTTGACAGCTTCCCATCTTCACCATTGATTTTTTCATAACCTGTTCAGCAATCTCATCCCTTGACACTCTTCTCTTCTTTCATAGTCTCCCAATTAGAACATGGTAGTGAGGTGGCTTTAGTTCACTAGGGATAGGGCATTTGGGCCAAAAGTGTCGACCAGCAATTCCTTCAATCTTGTGTTGATACATCGCCCTCCATGTGGTTAACCAATAACATTGGTGCACATAATCCTCTGGGATCACAACCATGTTGTCAGTTGATTCCTTGCTGTGTTTAGCCATGTCGTTGATAACCGCAACAACATGCTTACATGGAATACCAGTGAGTTCCCATCTCCTACATGTGCATTCCATTTTCGGCATATTCACAACACATTGGTCACCCCAACCTCCCGCACACTGGTATGTATCCCCCTCACTCCATAAGACCTTATACACATTTGCTTCCTCCTTGATGGTTTCTAAAATTTTAGTTGTTGTTGGGGTTAAGAGACCTTCACATCTGTCTATTACATGCTGCACACTAACACTTCTCTTCACAAGATACTGCCTGATGTACTCCAAACAACCAATGATTGGTTGATCTCTGCCACCCACCAACTTGCTATTGAACGATTCACATAAGTTGTTAAGAAGGATGTCACATTTAGCTCTCCCTGTAACCAATATATCAATATCAACATCACTTTTAATCTTATTAACATTACAGATGCCAATCATAATATCAAAATCATTTTCAATATTATTAATAGTACAGATGAAAGTCATAATATGTGTATAGTGTACCTGAAAAATGTGACCTTGACCATGATGATGCTGGTATCTTCCTTAACCAGTCATAAGCTTTAGAGTCGATTGATTTTAGCTCTTCCATTCCTCTATTAAACTCAGGGATTGTTGATGCTCTAGCACACCTCCAAACAAGCTCCTTGATACTCTCCCCCTTAAATAACTGCTTCATGTTGTCATATATGTGTCGCACACAGAAGCGATGTTCAGCAGCAGGAAACAGTTCTGCAATGGCTGGTAATATTCCCTGTAGATTGTTACAAAACTTAATATGTTAATGAGGATTGAATTGGATTGGAAATCAACTAATTGAATTTACACAATGTTTATACCTTTTGTCTGTCAGATATAAAGGTGAAGTTTGAATTTGGTTGCAAATCAAGGTCATCTCCAAGATTGCTAAGGAACCATAACCATGAACTCTTGGACTCAGCTTCAACCACTGCGTAAGCAACTGGATAGAGGCCATTATTGCTATCGACACCAACAGCAGTTAAGACTTGACTAGTGTGATGTCCTTTGATAAACGCCCCATCCAGCCCTAGTACGTCCCTTCTGCCTGCTTTGTAACCTTTTTTCAATGCACCAATACAAACATAGATCCGTCTGAAAACCCTTGAAGAAACACTTGAATCAGGGTTTGCTTCAACTTGAATCTTCACAGTTGTATCAGGGTTTCTATTCTTCAATTCCAAAGCGTAATCCCTAAGATTGGCATACTGTTCTTCATGGTCGCCGTCAATTTATTTCTGAGAAAATTCCCTTGCTCTTGATATCTTTGTGGTAGGGACATCAAGCTGCAATTTTTCATTTATTTCCATTCCTATTGCAGCTGTCGGGGCTGTCCGGTCCCTAACAAGAATTTTAGCAACCTCGGATGAAAGGAATCGTGCAGTCAACAATTTAATTTTTCTTGTTTGTAGGCATTTATGTTCATCATTTAATGCTTTGACACTCTGATGAGGCGAAAAATGAACCACTTTTAGGGGGTCATTTATGCCCGGAATTGAATTTATTTGATCAAATATTGCCCTAAATCGTTCCTTTTGTGATTTTAGGTACTTTGGGAGAGAAATCTGGAAAAGGAAGCAATTCAGACGTTTTTTGGAGCATAAAAGTGAAGAAAACGCCAAAGTCTTAATTTTCCTTGCTGGGAACAGTAGGTGACGGCGTCAAGAAGGAAATTCTGACGGCGTCAAGAGTAATTTCCATGATGACCCAGTACAGAATTGAAGGCGTCACGAGGTAGAGCGTCAAGAGTAAAATACGTGACGGCCTGGAAAATGCTATAACGTGACGGCGTCAAAAGTAGATCAAGGCAGTCTGAGAAGTATTTTGGCGGCGAGATGACGACGTCACCAATTTGGTCTTGACGCCGTCAGCCTCAATTTCCTATATATAATTTTCTAATTTTCATTCATAAAAAGAGAGAAGTTTTGGAGAAACCCTAAGGCCGAACTTAGTACGAATTTTACAGGTTTTTCAAGGGTTCTCAGCCCTTGATCCCTTTCATGTGTAATTGAGATAAGTATTCTTTTAATTCAATCAATATGTCTATGTGTTGGTTGTCTATATCTTGTTCTTGTCTTAATTCCATCATGCTAGGCTAGATCTATCTTGTGTTTGCTTGGATCTAATGAAACCTAGATGTTAATTATGTGTTGATTACTTGTTTATGGTTGTATTGGATGAATGATTTCGATGTTAGGCTTAAGAAAACTGGCAGATCTCCAATTGGTAACATGCTTGAACGTCTTAGGAAACATGAACTGACGTGAACTAGGTTTTATTGGTTGTATTTAATGCATGAGTAAATTCTAATGATGCCATGTTAGGAGCTTCTTAGCCGGCTCGACATAGGAGTGAAGTAGGTACTCATAGGATTGGGGAATTAAGTGCGACACCCCATGAATGGTATTAAGGAATACAATCCGTCATCCACGCAGCTATAACAAGTAATTAACGTGTAAAAGATATCTAGGGAGTAGTGAAATCTAAGTAAACACAACTTCTCCATTTATTGCTCACAACCTTAGTTTAATTTAGTTTATTTTCATTTCTAGTATTTTATTTTGATTGCATCTTTAGTATTGGGTTAGTTGACTAGCAACTAATTCCGCCCAAATCCTTCAAACCCGAGATTTTTACTTGCTTTCTAAAAAATATAAAAATACAAAAATAATCATCCCTCATCTTTAGAACTAGTATTTAGGTTTTCTAATCCTAGCGACACTATTCCTAGCTGAACGATCAATCCCCCGGTACTTGTCACTATACTATACTACAACGATCAGGTACACTGCCTGGTGGGGGTTGTAAGCTTCTCAAGATCCCTTGAGAGGTAAAGCCTGGTGCGATTCCCACGTATCAAGTTATTGGCGCCGCTGCTAGGGAATAGTTATTGTCTAGGTTAGAATCTCTTTTTATTAGGTCTACTTGCTAGATTCCTTTCTAGTAAGATTTTATTTTTTATTTTTAGGTTTTCTTTAGTCTATCTTATTTCTTTGTGTTTTTGTTCGTAACTCTTCACCACCTGCCATCATGGCAATCGACGAATCCTCTAACCTTAGGATCACTAGGAGTCGTAGTTCCACTAGAAACCTTGTCTTGCCTTATGAAGAACCCGAAAGAGAAATGCATAGATTGAGACAATATCACTCAACTTCTGAACCATCTAGCGTTGCCATCGATTTTGATGCACCCCTTTCTGAAGAAAATTCAGAAAATCATGTTACAACCCCTAGCTCCCAACCCAACGACGAGATGAGTACCCCCGCAACTCCCATTCCTAAGCGCCTTAAGGAATACTCCTCCCCAACCCCTTGTGGCTTCTCAAACGCCATTGTCTACCCAAATGAACACACCGACGAGGTCTTGCATGCAAACGATGTTTGGCTTGTCCAAAGTGTGTGTAAGTTTTGTGGATTAGATGAGGAAGATCCAATTCAACACATTAAAGACTTCTTGAAAATAGTAGACACCCTCCATACGGATGGGGCTACTAGAGACACGTCCCGATTGCGATTCTTTCCTTTCACCCTATATGAAAAAGCCCAAGAATGGTATGATAAACTCCATTCTGAATCTATTTTCACATGGGAGCAACTCATATCCAAGTTCTATGAGAAGTTCTTTCCACCTGGAAAAACCTCAGCATTTAGAGATAGGATCCTCCGTTTCCGAAAAGGGAAGGACGAACCCTTCCATAAATCGTGGGTTAGATTCAAAGATTTAATAAGACAAGTTCCCCATCATGGCATTGAGCTCTGGATCTTGGTCCAAATCTTCTACGACAATGTCTCCTCTAATGATCGAAACGGAATCAACCAATCTAGAAAAGGGAGATTGGCCAATCTTAGTGCCGAAGAAGGATGGGATAGGATTGAAGAATATGCTCAAGACCAGGATGACACTTGGGATGAACCTGAGTCGACTGTCAGCATTTCTGAAATCACTTCAGATCGATTGAGAAAAATTCACAAAAGAGTGGAATACCTAGCTGGGTCGCAGTTACCTAAACAACTTTCGAATCCTTACTTAATCTGCGATTACTGTGGGGGCCCGCATGAGATAGAAGAATGCGGAGGAGCAGCCACAACTGAACATGCATGCTTGTCAGGAGGGGACATCTATGCTGATCCCTCCCTTCTGCCTTTTTACCAAAATGACGATTACACCCTCTAGGGAAATCTGGTAAAGAAAAAATAAGGAGAGGAAGGCCCTGAATTCGAAATCAAGAGCACTTTTGAAGATGACCTTGGTCACTTCACTCAATAAAAAGGCTTGCAAATGAAAGGTCTTAATGAACTTTTCGACGAGCAGCAGGATGACATTGGAGAATTTTTCAACAAGCTTAACTCAGCCATAGATAATCTTGAAATGCCATCAGTAAGCAAAAAAGACCCCATGCTCGCGATAACCACTCGAGCTGGAACAACAACCAAGGATCCCCCTTACCCAAGCTCGTCCCCCATCGCCCCTGATCCAAACAAACCTGGCGAGAAGGAGGAGGAGGATGTGGGTAGCAAGACCCCCGACCAACCTCCCTTGAAGACCCCTTCCCCATCAACCCTACCTAACCAACCTGTGAGAATACCGTTCCCATCCCGATTAAGGAACCAGAAAACTGAGAGTGATAATAAAAGATTCTTGTCATACCTAAAAGACTCGGTTGTCACCATACCCCTCCTTGATGCTTGCTATCACATCCAAAGTATAGCGCATACTTTAAAAAACTACTTGCTAACCGGAAGAAACTCGAGGGTCTTGTGACCCTGGGGGAAGAATGCTCAGTGGTGACCCATCGAGGGCTACCAAAAAAGGTAGACGATCCAGGCAGCTTCACCCTGCCTTGCTCCATAGGATCTCTATCAATCAAGAATGCTCTTGCCGATTTGGGAGCGAGTATCAATCTCATGCCTCACTCTATGTTCCTTAAACTAGGATACTCTGGATTAAAGTCTACCCGTATGAACATCCAACTAGCCGATAGATCAGTCAAGTACCCCGTAGGGATATGCGAGAATGTGCTAGTCAAAGTTGGGAAATTCAAATTCCTGGACGACTTCGTAATCCTGGATATGGAGGAGGATGACTTGGTACCCATCATCTTAGGGAGACCATTTCTTGCTATCGCTCGTGCAGTCATTGATGTTTATGACGGAAAATTAACCTTACGAGTGGGAACCGATAGCACAACCTTCGACACTAAGGATTCTATGGACCTCTCCCTCGAAGCAGCTAACCGGCTCTATTTCATTGGGGAGGTCGATGAACTCACAGATGTTATTGATAGTTGTGTCGATGAACAGATCGAGGAAGGCTGGCTACGGGACGAGAGTTTTCTGCCTTTGCTAGAGGTGGAAAAGATGGAGGATGTTGGTGCAGTCTCCTTCTACCCCAGACAAGAAGCAACGGAGCATATTGAGCTCCGAAAGCCCGAAAACAAGCTTAAACCTTCTATTATCGAGCCACCTGAGTTAGATCTTAAAGAGCTTCCTAACCATTTAGAGTATGCCTTCCTTCAGGGAGAGGACCAACTGCCGGTAATCATAAACTCTTCCTTGGAACATGAACAAAAAGGTAAACTCTTAGAGGTCCTAAAGAAATATAAGGGAGTGCTCGCATGGAGTGTAGCCGACATTAAGGGATTGACTCAACTTTTTGCACACATAAGATTCTCATGGAAGAAGATTATAAACCTACCGTGCAACCCTAGAGGCGGGTGAACCCCAACATTAAAGAAGTAGTAAAGAAAGAAGTCATCAAACTTCTAGATGCAGAATTGATTTACCCAATCTTGGATAGCCCATGGGTCAGTCCTGTACAGGTTGTACCTAAGAAGGGTGGAATGACTGTAGTTAAGAATGACAAGGGTGAGATGGTGCCCCAGAGAACGGTCACTGGATGGCGGGTATGCATTGACTATCGAAAGCTCAATGATGCCACGAGGAAAGATCATTTTCCCTTACCATTCATTGATCAAATGTTAGAGAGATTGTTTGGACACGAGTACTATTGCTTCTTGGATGGATTCTCTGGGTATTTTCAAATTCCCATAGCACCTGAGGACCAAGAAAAGACCATGTTTACTTACCCTTATGGAACATTTGCCTACAAAAGGATGCCTTTTGGTCTATGTAATTCCCCCGCCACTTTCCAGCGATGCATGACCGCAATCTTTCACGAACTCATGGAAGACAGCATGGAAGTGTTCATGGATGACTTTTCGGTCTTCGGGAACTCCTTCGACCGCTATCTTGCTAATCTAGAAAAGATGCTTAAACGTTGTGAGGAAACCAACTTGGTGTTAAACTGGGAAAAGTGTCATTTCATGGTAAAAGAAGGGATTGTGTTAGGGCATAAGATCTCAGGGAACGGAATAGAGGTGGACCAAGCTAAAGTTGAAGATATATCTAAGTTACCATACCCCACGACTGTTAAAGCAATACGCAGCTTCTTGGGCCACGCCGGGTTTTATCGGAGATTCATCAAAGACGTCTCCAAAATAGCTCGGCCAATGACTCAATTGCTTGTGAAGGATGCTCCGTTCGATTTTTCCTAAGAATGCAAGGATGCATTCGATCTCTTAAAAAAGGAACTCACACAAGCTCCAATCATGATCATACCCAACTGGGAGTTACCATTTGAAATCATGTGTGACGCTAGCGATTTCGCTGTCGGAGCTGTATTGGGCCAACGGCGTGACAAGCTTTTCCAACCTATTTACTATGCTAGCAAAACCATGAATCCCGCTCAAGAGAATTACTCCACCACCGAAAAAGAATTATCAGCCGTAGTGTTTGCATTCGACAAATTCCGACAATATCTTGTTCTTTCAAAGACAGTCGTTTTCACTGATCACTCGGCTCTTCGATATCTTTTTGCGAAGCAGGATGCTAAGCCACGACTAACTCGGTGGATCTTGTTGCTACAAGAATTCGATGTTGAGATTCGCGATAAGAGGGGGGCAGAAAATCTGGCCGCAGATCATCTATCTCATCTTGAAAACCCCTTGGATAAGCACGATAGAAGTGAGATTAGGGATTCATTTCCTGACGAACAACTCATGTTAATGATTGATTCGGAGCCTTGGTACGCCGATTTTGCTAATTATCTCGCAAGTAGACTTGTTCCTGAACACCTGACTAGATACGAAAGAAAAAGGTTCTTTTCTCAGTTAAAATACTACTTTTGGGATGAACCATTTTTATTCCGAAGGTGTCCAGACCAAATTATAAGACGTTGTGTTTCGAAAAATGAGGCAGTAAAGATTATGAGGGAATGTCACTCTGGTCCCTCTGGCGGGCATCATGGGATAAACACCACCGCCCGAAAGATTTTTGATGCGGGATTCTATTGGCCCACAATTTTCCGTGATGTCAAAGAGATGGTGCAGGCATGCGATGCATGTCAACGGGCCGGGAACATATCACATAGGGATGAAGCACCTCAGAATTTTATACAAGTATATAAGGTCTTCGATGTTTGGGGAATTGACTTCATGGGACCCTTTCCATCTTCAGGGGGAACGAATACATTTTAGTTGCCATCGATTATGTTTCAAAATGGGTTGAGGCACAAGCCCTTAGGACCAATGATGCCAAAGTAGTTATTCATTTCCTGAAAAAGCTTTTTGCTAGATTCGGGATTCCTAAAGCTCTCATCAGTGATAGGGGGACCCACTTTTGCAATGCACAAATGGAAAAGGTCATGAAGAGGTATTCAGTATCCCATCGGTTCTCCACCGCCTATCATCCACAAACCAATGGCCAGGTCCAAAACACCAATAGGGCTATTAAAAGAATACTTGAAAAGACGGTTAGTCAAAATAGAAAAGACTGGTCATTTAAACTCAACGAAGCCTTATGGGCATTCCGAACCGCCTACAAAACACCTATTGGAACGACCCCGTTTCGCATGGTGTATGGTAAGGCATGTCACTTACTAGTGGAATTAGAACATAAGGCTTATTGGGCGCTTAAGACATGTAACTTAGATTACATAATTGTTGGAACTAATAGGTTCTTGCAATTACATGAGCTTGATGAGCTTAGGTTAGAAGCATACGAATCTTCCATCACATATAAAGAGAGAGCAAAAAGATGGCATGACCAGAGAATTAAGAAACCCAAAGAATTTTCAGAGGGAGACAAAGTCCTATTGTACAATTCTCGGTTGAGATTATTTCCGAGAAAACTTAAGTCTAGATGGTATGGACCGTTTACGGTGAAGAATTCCTCTAAAACTGGAGCCGTGGTGTTATTAGACGATGAAGGTAGGGAATTTACTGTTAACATACAACGTGTAAAACATTATCAAGAAAATAACAATGAAATGATTAGTGAGGAGGATGTGACGTTTGATGATGAGGTCACGTAGTAACCCATGACCTTGAGTCTAGCTACAAGACTCGTAAATAAAGAAAAGCGCTTCTTGGGAGGCAACCCATGTTTTGTGTGATTTTATTTTGTTTGTTTGTTATTTGTTTCCGTATGCATGTTTTATTTTTATTGTTGGTAGATCATGTTTCTCAATTAAATAAGTGGAAATACTTTACTTTGTTGTTTTGGCCTAGTCTTAACTCCACCTAAAAGTATTTTTGCAAAAGATAAGTGTAAGGGGAAACCTCAAATATGTTTTCAAGAAACAAACCGATCATGATTCTCCATAATATTAAATGAACATGTATATTCGTATTTGTTAGAGTCAAATGCTTGTATTGAGTCATAATGAAGTTTTGCAGGACTTTCCAGGAAGTAGGACCAAGTTTTTCCAGAAATTTTCCGGAAACTTAACATAAGAATTTCTGCATGTCACTTCTGACGGCGTCACGAGTTAACTCTTGACGGCGTCACGTGTAAAAATCTGGAAATTTTACCGGTTTTGTTTTTCTAATGGAGTCTTATGGTTTTTGTGAATTATTAAGTTTTATAATCTCCAGGAAATCTGCAAACTTCATTCCACAAGCATTATATCTTATTTTGTTTTCTAGGATTTAGTAACTTATGTAGGTTGCTGCCGATTTTATGCGAGGTTGTCTTGTCTATTTTCTCAGGATTCACAGGTTATGTATGACAAGAAGATGATTTATATTCTGGAAGGGAAGCTTTGATTGTTCATTTTCTTGGAGGAAGATCTAACCTGGCCACCTTATTATCCATACCGAGCAAATCAGGGGAGTATTTGATTTCATTCTTTTTACTTTTTCACTTTTACATTCTTTACTTGAACATTGGGGACAATGTTCATCTTAAGTGTAAGGGGAGGGTAAAATGATGATACCTTACATGTACACTTTCGCTTGAGTTTGTTTTGTTTAATAGTAGATGTGTAATAAAACTATGAGAAATACTTGTTAGTTCAATTTTAGCGCCAAATTTAAATTTTTTTACAATATTTAGGAGTGAAACTTTAGCCATAGCAAGTGTCTCATGGATAGGAGATTGTATGACTAGCACATAACCGTATATTCAGAAAAAATTTCCATCCAAATATGTGATGTTCGCCTTTAGATTTGATAGGAAAAGCATTTACTATTAGTGCTTATGAGTGTACCGGTAGCATTTAGATTCTAGAACTTGCGTTAGTGATGCATCCCGAGACCGCTAGTGAGACTACATTCGTGTGGTAGGATTTACTACATGATAAGAGGCATTAGGATCACCCTTGTGTTAAACCCGTATCATAATTACTTGACCATTTAAGTCATATTACTTGGCTAGTTAAGTCAACTAATTTTTCCCACACCCTTAGCGTTGTACTCATTTTTAGTACACCAAACCCCTAGTACACCCCTCCGAGCCTATATTTTCGTTTCTAACTTTAAGCATTTTACTTAAAGGAAAAATTTGTTACACCCAACTTAAATGTACACCCAAATCGCCTTAGCCTTCCGTGTATGCGCTCATTTTTAGTGCATTATTGTTATTTGTTAAACCCTAAGTTAACTATCTAATTGATTACATAGTTGCTAAGTCGAGTCATATCCTTGTACATATTGTTTTGGGACGATTGGGACTCATGGGTAAGTACTTATTTTATAGAGTAATGGGGAAGAACATCATATATTACCCCTATATGTACGTTAATCTTAAAAGTGCTCCAAGTGTTTTGATTTTCTTAATTCGAGTCATTAGATTAGTTTATTATAAAGTATGTAAAGATTCAAGTGTCAGGGGAATGTTCATTCCCTATGATGTATTATTTTGGATGGTAGGGTAAGAGTGTATGCCAAAAAAAAAAAAAAAAATCGAAAAATCAAGAAAAAAGAAAAAAAAATAGAAAAAAGGAAAAAGGAAAAGAGAAAAAACATACGGACTACCATCCCTTTTTATTCTATGTTCATTTTATGTTTTTGTTATTTTTCATTTATTAGCTTAAGTCGAGTCTAGTCTTGGCTTAGCAACGCCATATTGTACATGTAATTAACCAAGATTGTTAACTCGCCACCAGTAAAAACTTCCTTTATCCAACAAAACCATGTATTTCATATCCCTACACCTAACGTTACAACCCTTTAAAAGACCTCTTTGATAGTTTATCCTAGGTGCTTACGCCATGTGGTGGAGGTTTGATCCTTTCCCAAGCCTATGGTAATCTATTTTGCTATGACAGGTAGTGAGAGATATCTTCCGTTTCAATATTGTAATTTATACTTTATTACACCTGAGAGATGTGAGTATCAAAACACTATTTGTGAGGTGCTAGTATATGACCTTCGTGCTTGTCTATTGGTCTTTAGTGGAACGATTATTTGTTGTAATTACTTTTATATTAGTGTTAAATGACCCCTAACTTGTATTTTGAGTAGAATAAAAGCGCATTTGCTTGAGGACAAGCAAATCTCAAGTGTAAGGGTATATGATGAGGCGAAAAATGAACCACTTTTAGGGGGTCATTTAAGCCCGGAATTGAATTTATTTGATCAAATATTGCCCTAAATCGTTCCTTTTGTGATTTTAGGTACTTTGGGAGAGAAATCTGGAAAAGGAAGCAATTCGGACGTTTTTGGAGCATAAAAGTGAAGAAAACGCCAAAGTCTTAATTTTCATTGCTGGGAACAGTAGGTGACGGCCTCAAGAAGGAAATTCTGACGACGTCAAGAGTAATTTCCATGACGACCCAGTACAGAATTGAAGGCGTCACGAGGTAGAGCATCAAGAGTAAAATACGTGACGGCCTGGAAAATGCTATAACGTGACGGCATCAAAAGTAGATCAAGGCAGTCCGAGAAGTATTTTGGCGGCGAGATGACGGCGTCACCAATTTGGCCTTGACGCCGTCAGCCTCAATTTCCTATATATAGTTTTCTAATTTTCATTCATAAAAAGCGAGAAGTTTTGGAGAAACCCTAAGGCCGAACTTAGTACGAATTTTACAGGTTTTTCAAGGGTTCTCAGCCCTTGATCCCTTTCATGTGTAATTGAGATACGTATTCTTTTTATTCAATCAATATGTCTATATGTTGGTTGTCTATATCTTGTGTTGTCTTAATTCCATCATGCTAGGCTAGATCTATCTTGTGTTTGCTTGGATCTAATGAAACCTAGATGTTAATTATGTGTTGATTACTTGTTTATGGTTGTATTGGATGAATGATTTCGATGTTAGGCTTAAGAAAACTGGCAGATCTCCAATTGGTAACATGCTTGAACGTCTTAGGAAACATGAACTGACGTGCACTAGGTTTTATTGGTTGTATTTAATGCATGATTAAGTTCTAATGATCCCATGTTAGGAGCTTCTTAGCCGGCTCGACATAGGAGTGAAGTAGGCACTCATAAGATTGGGGAATTAAGTGCGCCACCCCATGAATAGTATTAAGGAATACAATCCGTCATCCACGCAACTACAACAAGTAATTAACGTGTAAAAGATATCTAAGGAGTAGTGAAATCTAAGTAAACACAACTTCTCCATTTATTGCTCACAACCTTAGTTTAATTTAGTTTATTTTCATTTCTAGTATTTTATTTTGATTGCATCTTTAGTATTGGGTTAGTTGACTAGCAACTAATTCCGCCCAAATCCTTCAAACCCGAGATTTTTACTTGCTTTCTAAAAAATATAAAAATACAAAAATAATCATCCCTCATCTTTAGAACTAGTATTTAGGTTTTCTAATCCTAGCGACACTATTCCTAGCTGAACGATCAATCCCCCGGTACTTGTCACTATACTATACTACAACGATCAGGTACACTGCCTGGTGGGGGTTGTAAGCTTCTCAAGATCCCTTGAGAGGTAAAGCCTGGTGCGATTCCCACGTATCACACTCCAACTCCTTTCATCACCCACTTTTGACACATGTAGGGACCATTCGCACATGGCCTTGCTCTTTTTTTTTTTTGTAGGTTTTGGAACTTGCAAATTTGCCCTTTGACTGCGAAGAAGAAGCTGATGGTTGACATCTTCCTGTATCATTTCTGCCATAACCCACAACAGTCCCTCTACACATCACTCGAATCCTTTCTTGGTCACACTTTTCAATCCTAATATCTCTTCGGGACTCCAACGCATAGATTCTGAGCTTATCTTTGATGTCCTTGGGGTGTTTAAATGTTTCTGTTACAAAAAACTCTCCCTTCTTGACATTCGCCCTACCCTCATACTCCTTCCTTATTTCTTTTAACCTTATCTTGTGTAGGGTGACAAATTTGTTATTATTGGCTTCTTCATCACTATGAAAATCATCATCAAAGTTATAGCCACTATCATGATCCGTATAATCTGCCATACACTCATCAGCTAACTTTGATACATTTTCAAAGTGGGGATCAAAATCAAACTTAAAGTCCGTCATTTCCACTTGTGGCTTAATAGGGGCTGTCACATCATCCTCTTCATCTTCAAACTCAGACACATGTACAACATGTTCTTCCTCGTTTACCTGCTGTGTCGAGGTGCCCACATCATCCCTTTCAACATCATCGATTTCAACATCATCCCTTTCCACATCATCCCTTTCCATTACTTCTTCTAAATCAACATAGTTTTTGTTGAGCTCTAAAACCACATCCTCACTCTGGTCAAGTTCTGTAACTATGTCTGTAATCAAGTCGTCTCCCATACCAACATTATCTATAGGACTGGCAAACTGGTACAAGTCGTCATCTGTAAGTTGAGATTGTTGCTCAACTTGTTCTGGGCCATCAACTTGTTCTGGGCCATCAACGCCACTTACAGGTTGTTGCGCAGCATGAGTGTCTGTGTCACCAACAACTCGGCTTACATGTGGTTGGGGCAGAAGGAGTGTCTGTAATCAAAGCGTCTCCCACACCAACATTATCTTCAGCTTGTTGTTCTTGACTAGCAATCATAGGCACAGGTGATTGACCACTGGTACCATCAATTGAAGTCTCAGCTTGTTCTGGATCGATGGTAGGATCATTTGAAGGCTTCACCCGTACTTCATCAGTTATTTTACATTTTCGTCCTCTTTTGGGTCTTCTGCGTTTCAACTCAACATACACCTCAATCTCTCTATGCGTTGGAATCAAATCCAACATATTCATCACATCCTCATCAGACGTCAACGGGTACAACCCAACATCCAACGTCTCGCCTGGTATCCTATAATAATAGCCTGCAACCCCAACTTTCACACCTATGTCATCTACCAACTCTTCAAAGGCGTAAAAGCTAAACAAGTCATAATCCACACAATCATACCACGAAATAACTGGATCAACATACATCCTTCCTGGTAGTGGCGTAAATTTTCCACCGTGGGTTACTTTCAGAGTGAAGTAGGTCGGCTTTGATTCTGTATGCAAACAATAAACATCAACACACACACACTAACAACATGAAAAATCAACTTAATGTATAATCCACATCCTATTCGTACTGTTCATTACTATCACATATCACTATAGATAAAAAAAATCGATACAATTAACAATGCCCAAAACATACCGTAAAGTTGATGAAGATTAGGGATCGGGGACGATCGTTCGCGGTTTTTCCCAAATAAACTAGCCATCTTCTTCAATTTTTCCCGGTTCGGAAATCGTAATTGGAAACTTTAGGGCAAAAAATGCGATTGACTTTGGGCAAGGGAGTGTTTGGATCAGGGGATTAATGTGCTTGTTCGGTGGGTTTAATATTGTTTTAGGCAGGAACCGTGAAATGACGATACTACCCTCAACTACGTGGCACTTAACGGGAAAATTAACGGAAAATGGCTCTCAGTGGCGATTTTGCGAAAATGTGGAACGTGGGTGGCTTTTTTGCGCTACTTTTTTTCTCGGTCCCGTTTTTGCAATTTTGTGAAACGTTAAGGACCATTTTTGCAATTTACCCTTTTTTTTACTTTATGCAACATTAGGTAGCATTTAGTTGTAGAAAAAGTTTCTTATTTGTTGTTTTTAGATTTTTTGAGAAGGGAATGATTTTCTTCTCTAAAAGAGAGTTGAGAATTTTAAAAACCCGTTTTGATTGAGGTATACTTTTTTCATTTTTAAAAGTATTACTTTGGATTGCGACTGTGGGCAGCGACAACGAGATGAAAGGTGGAGATGTTACTAGTGGTGATTAGGGTTAGAACGAGATAATTGAATTGTAAATTGAGAAATTTCGTCTTTTTTTTTTTCTTAGAGACAATTGAATGATAGATTGGGGTTTTCATTTTTCTAGTTAAAATTTGGTAAGTGAGAATTTCAGTTTTTTTAAAGAAAAAAAAATGTGACTAAATGGGTTTCCAGTTTTTCCATTTTCTTGCAAAAAAGTTTCTGGAAAAATAAGATATTTTTCACTAACTAAACACACTCTTAATTTCTTATTTATGTTTATAAAAGATTATTTTGTTAGCAAAATGAGATGAGTTTAATACGAGTAGATCATTTTGATCAAAAATTCATCTCAAATAATTATAAAAAAAAAAAAAAAAAAAAAAAAAAAAAAAAAAGTGTAAAAGGGTTTTCAATCTAGCTGTAACTAGTTATGTTTTTAAAAAAATTTTGAATCATATATTTTTATTTATTAAAAAATAAATAATTTAATATCTGTTTTTTTTATTTATGATATTTAATTATTAAATATAATTATTTAAAAATTTTAATCATATTATTAATTGCATCTTATCTATATCTTTTGTATTTATCTTCTACTTGTATTATGGATAAATATAAAATCTTACCTAATAAGAAAATAAATCTTTTTTTTAAATAAAATTATTACTAAATAAGGTATGAATGCATTTTTTTGAAATGAAAAATTCCCAATAGAGGTTTTGTTTTATTATATAAAAGATCTAACATAATCAGAAATTAAAAAAATAATAACGTTGATTGGCCAGTATTTTAAATAGCCAAAATATGCTATTACATGTTTTTAGGATGACTTGAACTTGCACCTCGTTTGTCAACTACCCCTCCATCAAAACAGTTTCAGAAACATAAATATTGGAAAATTTTTTATTTAAGGACTAAGTTTTTATTGCATACTAAAGGATAAATCACCACCATCATCTAATTTGATCTAATAGTGGGGATTAACTTAAGATTTAAAAATGGAACATAAGTCCATGTTTTTTTTTTTTTTTTGTCATTTTATCTTTCTTATTTATTCATTGTATTTTTCTTATTTCCTTTTTTTTTTTCCCAATCTACGGTTTTTTTTCCCTTTTTTTTGTCTTCCATTTTAGTTCACTTTTTTTTCAAGCTTTTCTTTTATTCGCACTTTTTTGTTTTTTTAATGAATATTTTTTTATTCATTTTTTTTACTTTTAAAAAAAATCACGTTTTTTTAATTCATGTGTTTTTTTTTTAAATTCATTTTTTTTAACTTTCTTACGTTTTCATTCGTTTTCGTCCGGTTTTGTCCGTTTTCATACGTTTATACACGTTTTGATACGTTTTCGTCTGGTTTTTTTTAAGTTTCGTTAATTTTTAGACGTTTTCATCTGCTTTGAGATGTTCGTCCAATTTTATATGCTTTCGTCCGTTTTCATACGTTTTCGTCCATTTTTATAAGTTTTCGTCCGTTTTCAGACGTTTTTGTCCGTTTTCATACGTTTTCATCCGTTTTATACATTTTGTCCCTTTTCATTCGTTTTTCTCTGTTTTCATACGTTTTCGGCAGTTTTTATACGTTTTCAGAGATTTTTGTCCGTCTTTGTCCATTTTTTATGTTTCTTCTGTTTTCACACGTTTTCGTCTGCTTTCATCTGTTTTCTTACGTGTTTGTCCATTTTCGTACGTTTTCATACGTTTTCGTCAGTCTTTATACATTTTAGTCCATTTTCAAATGTTTTCGTCCATTTTCGGCAGTTTTTATACGTTTTTGTTCGTTTTCATACTTTTCGTCTGTTTTTATACGTGTTCATCAATTTCTTTACATTTTCATCTGTTTTCAAACGTTTTTGTCTATTTTCGTTCATTTTTATACGTTTTCGTCCCTTTTTATACGTTTTTGTCTGTTTTCATACGTTATTGTTCGTTTTCATACGTTTTCTTTCGTTTCTATACATTGTTGTCTGTTTTAAGACGTTTTCATCCATTTTCAAACATTTACGGCAGTTTTTACACGTTTTCGTAGGTTTTCGTCTGTTTTCTACGTTTTCCTCCGTTTTCGTCTGTTTTCATACGTTTTCCTCCGTTTTCGTCTGTTTTCTTTCGTTATCGTCCGTTTTTTTATGTTTTCATCCATTTTCAAACATGGTTTTACGTATTCGTTTGTTTTTGTCCATTTTCATACGTTTCTAAATATCACAATTGACATTCTTAATATCACAAGTGATATTTAGAATATGTTAGAATATCACTTGTGATATTAAGAATATCAATTGTGGTATTCAGAAACGTAAGAAAACGGACGAAAATGTATGAATACGAACAAAAACGTTAGAAAGTGAAAAAAACGTGAATTTAAAAAAAATGTAAAATCACTTGTAATATTCTGAATATTACATGTGATTTTCTGAATATCAATTGCTATATTCAGAATATCACTTGCGGTTTTCATGTTACAAAACTTTTGTTGAAAATCACTTGTGATATTCAGAATATCACTTGTGATATTCAGAATATCACTTGCGATTTTTATGTTACAAAACATTTGTTGAAAATCACTTGTGATATTCAAACACACAATGGTATTTTAGTATCACTTGTGATATTCAAAATAGTTTTAGTATCGTGGTTTGTTTAGTTTGCGTTAGTTAGTGGCCTGATTTGATGTTTAGGTGTTTGTTAAGATGTGATAGCGTCGTGAAATGTAATGAGATTGTTAACTTTAACTGATGTGGGTTATTTGTATAGCGAAATAACTTTAAAATCGGGGGAGAGTTGATTTACCTCATAACTTTTATAGTTTTATATTTCATCCAAGTAGCAGTTTTCTTTTATATAAGATCAATGATACATTTTATCACCGCTACATTACATGACGCTATCACATCTTAACAAACACCTAAACATCAAATCAGGCCACTAACTAACGCAAACTAAACAAATCACATGTGATATTCAGAATATCACTTGCGATAGAATATCACAAGTGATATTCTGAATATCACTTGATATTTAGACTAGTGCAACATGAGAGTTATATCTTTGTAAGTACTTGATGTTTGGACTACTATTTTATTGTGATATTCAGAATATCACTTGTAATATTCAGAATATCACTTGTGATAGAATATCACAAGTGATATTCTAAATATTAATTATGGTATTAAAAAAACGTATGAAAACGTCTGAAAACGGTCGAAAACATTTAAAAATGAACGAAAACGAATGAAAACGGACGAAAATGAGTGAAAACAGAAGTAAACAGATGAAAATGTTGGAAAATGGACGAAAACGTATAAAAATGGACAAAAACCTATGAAAACTGATGAAATCATATGAAAATGTATGAAAATTGACGAAAACTTATGAAAATGGACAAATATGTATGAAAATGGGCGGAAACGTATGAAAACGGACGAAAACGTATGAAAACGGACGAAAATAGATGAAAACGTAAGAAAATAGACAAAAACATATAAAAATGGAAGAAAACGTATAAAAACAAAGGAAACGTATGAAAATGGCCGAAAACGTATGAAAACGGGCGAAAACGTAAGAATATGTATGAAAACGGACGAAAACGTAAGAAAACAGACGAAAACGTATGAAAACAGACAAAAATAGATAAAAACGTAAGAAAACTGACGAACATGTATAAAAATAGACGAAAACGTATAAAAACGGAGGAAAACGTATGAAAATGAGCGAAAACATAAGAAAAAAGACAAAAACATGTGAAAACGTAAGAAAATGACAAAAGCGGATGAAAATGTAAAAAAAACCGATGAATATGTATGAAAAATGTATAAAAACAAAAAAAAAAACGTAAAAAATAAAAAAGCACGAATTAAAAAAGAGCGAAAAAAACGTGAATTAAAAAATAAGACAAAAAAAAGTGAATAAATAAGATAGACAAAAAGACAAAAAAAAAAAACATGAACTTATGTTGCCTTATTAAATCTAAGATTAATCTCTACCGTTAGATCAAATTAGATGGATAATGGTGATTTGTCTTTTAGTATGTAACAAAAACTTAATCTTTAAAATAAATCACCTCAAAACTATTATTATTTTCTCTTTCTTACTTTTTACAGATCGATAGTTTTATTTTGATTTAAGATTATTTGAGGACCAAACTTTTTTTACATACCAAATGACTAATCTCTTTCAACTTTATTTGATCTAATTGATGAGATTAATACTAATAATTTAAAAAACATACTTTCATCAATTTTTTTCAATATTAATATCTTTCAAACTATTAATCGTTGACCGAAAATAAATATACCGTTACTGACTCCTTCCAAACCAACCTCTTAACCACGTGTCGTCAACAGGCCTGTAGCTAGCGGATCACGTGAATAAATTGTATTCTTGAACTAAAATCGAATATTTTGTTCTTAGAACCTACAATTTCGAATTTCCATTAACTCCAATTTAACATGCGAACATATAATTACAAAAGCACATCAACTAATTACAAGTTTACAACCGTCCCACTAATTGCCCAGTTCCAAGGGGCTCTCTTTTATTTTATTTTATTTTTTATTTTTTTATTTTTTTTTCAATTTTATTTTTAAATCTGTTTCCTTTAGAAGGGAATTTACATTTGAAACTTTTTTTTTCCTTTACAAATATTGTATCGTATCATTTAGCATTATGAGAGACAAAAAAAATAAATAAATAAAATAAATAAAAAATAATATAATAAAAAAAATAAAAATCCACTTTGCTCACGTTTTAGATTATAACGAATTTTCGTATGTCGTACAAGTACTTAGTGCTACGTGTTTGAGGGCCTACTTCACAGTTGTGGCATAAGGCTTTAAAAATCCACGAGACGGCCCTGTCGATATGGATATAGATAATATAATTTACTTATAAACTCATTAATTGAAATATCTTGTTATATATACCGAATAACAAATTTTTTATGAGAATGAGGAATATTTAAGATGCTATATTGGAAATGTATATAAAGATGAAACCAGGTCATTACTTGTGTAATATATATTTCAATAATGTGGATATATAGGCGGTTGATTGCGACGGGATAAATTAACCGAAAGAAAACATCATAATGTAAAATACGTCAAAAGGTGCATACGCGGAGGCAGGATTTAAATTTAAAGAGAATCGTAATTAAAGTAAAAATTATAATAATAAAAATTTCTCAAAAAAATAATTATATTTCTTAACTCATGATTTAACTTAAAACACAATAATAACTAAAAGGAAAATTCAATTGCATACCTTTATTTTAATGCATATCAAAGGTCAAATTCACACTATCCATATAGTTTGATCTAATGATAATTAACCTAAAATTAATATGAAAACCTAAGTCCATTTTATTTATTTATTATTTTTTTTTGCTAATTCATTTTTTTAATAATTAACGTTTTTTTCCTTCCGATTTCATACGTTTTCGTCTGTTTTCAAACGTTTTCGTCCGTTTTTTACGCTTTCGTCTACTTTCAAACGTTTTCGTCCGTTTTTACATGTTTTCATCCGTTTTCAAACGTTTTTGTTCGTTTTTATACGTTTTCATCCGTTTTCATATGTTTTTGTTCGTTTTCATATGTTTATATACGTTTTCGTCCGTTTTCAGATGTTTTTGTCCGTTTTCATACGTTTTTGTTTGTTTTCAAACACTTTCGTCCGTCTTTTTACGTTTTCGTCTCTCTTCAAACGTTTTTGTCCGTTTTCAGACGTTTTCGTGCGTTTACATTTGTTTTCGTCCCTTTTTTACGTTTTCGTCCATTTTTTACGTTTTTGTCTGTTTTCATACGTTTTCATCCGTTTTCTTACGTTTTTGCCCGTCTACGTCTGTTTTCACCTGTTTTCTTATGTTTTCGTTCATTTTCATACGTTTTCGTCCGTTTTCATATGTTTTCATCTATTTTTCATACGGTATCATCCGTTTTAGGCGTGTTTTTACGCTTTCAAACATTTTCATCTGTTTTCGTACGTTTTCTTACATTTTTGCACATTTCTTCCATTTTCATATGTCTTCGTCTGATTTTGTTCGTTTTCGTTCTTTTTCGTACGTTTTTGTCCGTTTTCATCCGTTTTTCCTTATTTTCATCCGTTTTTCATATGTTTTTTTGTCCGTTTTCATACGTGCTTTTACGCTTTCATACGTTTTTGTCCATTTTCATACGTATTTGTCCATTTTCTTATGTTTTCATCTGTTTTCTTATATTTTTGAATATTACAAGTGATATTTATAATATCCCTTGTGATTTTCTTATGTTTTCATTCATTTTCTTACGTTTTTAGATATCACAATTGATATTCAGAGTATCACTTGTGATTTTCTAAATATCTATCACTTGTAGTTTTCTGAATATAACTTGTGATTTTCATGTTACAAAACATTAGTTGAAAATAACTTGTGATATTCAGAATATCACTTGTGATATTCAGAATATCACTTGTGATATTCAGAATATCACTTGTGATATTCAGAATATCACATAATATCATTTATGATATTCAGAATATCGTTTGTGGTACTTAGAATATCACTTGTGATGTTCAGAAAATCAAAGAAAATCACATGTGATATTCAAAAAATCACTTGTGATATTCAGAATATCACGGAATATCACTTGTGATATTATGAATATCACAGAATATCTCTTATGATATTCAGAAACGTGTAAAAATGTCTGAAAATGGCCAAAAGCATTTAAAAACCGACGAAAATAAATGGAAATGGTTGAAAGTGTAAAAACACATATGAAAAAGGACGAAAATGTATGAAAAATGGACGAAAATAAAAGAAAACGGATAAAAACAGATGAAAATGAACGAAAACATAAGAAAACAGACAAAAACGGACGAAAACGGACAAACGCGTAAGAAAATGGATGAAAACGCAAGAAAATGGACAAATATGTATGAAAGCGGACAAAAACGTATGAAAGCATAAAAGCAAATCTCAAAACGGACGAAAACGTATGAAAAATGGACAAAAACGAAAGAAAATGGATGAAAACGTATTAAAACGAACGAAAATGGACGGAAACGTACGAAAACGGACGAATATCACTTGTGATTTTCTTATGTTTTCATCAATTTTTTTTACGTTTTCCATTTGAATATCACAATTGATATTCAGAGTATCACTTGTGATTTTCTGAATATGACTTGTGATATTCTAAATATTACTTGTGATTTTCTGAATATCTATCACTTGTGGTTTTTGAATATCACTTGTGATTTTCATGTTACAAAACATTAGTTGAATATCACTTATGATATTCAGAAAATCACTTGTGATATTTGTGGTACTCAGAATATCACTTGTGATATTCAGAATATCACAGAATATCATTTGTGATATTCTGAATATCACAGAATATCTCTTATGATATTCAGAAACGTATAAAAATGTCCGAAAACGGCCAAAAGCTTTCAAAAATGAACGAAAATGAATGAAAACAGATGAAAACGTATGAAAGCGTAAAAACACATATGAAAAGGACGAAAATGTATGAAAAATGGACGAAAACGAAAGAAAACGGACGAAAACATATGAAAACGAACGAAAACGTAAGAAAACGTATGAAAACGGACGAAAGCGTAAAAAATCGGATGTGTGGAAAACTAGAAGGGGGTTGGATAGTTTTACGTCAATTTATATTTTAAAAACTTTGTTTTCAAAAACTTCGATGCTTATTTGTGTGAAATTCAACACTTGCACAATATCAACAACTAACTAACCAAACAATTATAATGTAAATATGAAAGTAAAGAAAAGATAGAGATAGAAAGATCAAACCACAACACAAGGATTTATAGTAGTTCGGCTACGAAGCACCTCTTCGCCCTACTCCACTCCCCGAGTCACGTACTCGAGATTTTTTTTCACTATGTCAACAAACTCCCTTGTGGCAGAGAAACCTTACACAACTTTTGCTTACACCTTTTTACGACACTAAGCTAAATGTCGAGTTCTAATAGTAGCTAGAACCAATCTCACAACTTCTTCACGACTTGGCACACCTTCTTCACGACTTGTACACACCACTACTACTTCACAACTTCACACTACTTCACTACTTCTTCTTTACACCACTACTTATACTATACTAGATTTACAAACCCACCTAGATCTACTTATTACAATCACTACACAACTTTACAATTTATATATGCAACTACACAACTAATCTTCAATACTTCTTGATTTGATATGAAAGGAGTATTCTTCTCTTGCACTTAGAATGATAAGGGATTGGATCACTTGAAACAAGAACTTATAATCTTATGATCAAAGGATTTAGGAAGATGATTTGAGAGGATTTGGACAGAAAGTTTTAGTGCAAAAGGTGAGGTAATTACAGATTTGAACAAGTATTTATAGGAAAAAGTTTCTGACATAGGAGCGTGTGCCGGCCCCCTTAAAATTAATGGGGCCGCCCACCTGTAACGGCCAGAAACTTTTGTCTTTTCTGGGAAAAGTTTTTTGGTGAAGATTTAACTGATTTTGGTTAAAAATTTGAATTCATATATTTACTATGAATTAAACATTTTCCTCTAATTACCAAAAGTGTTTTCCTAAATATATAAAATGTTTTATACCATTTTATATAATTTATATTTATTAAATAAACCTTCCTTTGATCATAAAATGTATTAGACAATTTTTTATTCATAACTTAAGTGATTTAGTTGGATGTAATGATATTTTTTCACTAAATACCTGTTTACGTAATGATTTTACGTTTAATGATTTCACATTTTGTGATCGTCAAAACGTAGGGATATCAAGAAATATTAATAACGTTTTTGCGCATTATTTATATCAACAATCTTCCCCTTTTTAATAATTACAAAATCTAAACTCATTAAATCAAAAATTATTATATAGGCAAGTATTTAGTGAGTTTATATCACTTCTCCCCCTTTTTGTGAACATCAAAAAGGTTATCCCGATGTTGTATGAGCTCCCCCTTGATGTGTACTCCCCCTCGTTTTAAGGTTATAGGACAAATCGAGATATGGAATGCTTGCAAAAATATTTAGAACACACAATATATATGATACATGAAACAAATATATAAGTGTAACAATCAATACGAGCATGAAAGAAACATTTCAACTAAATATTAAAAATTACAAGCAACATGCATCCATGATGCATAAACAAGATAACCAATAAACTAAAGCCCTATGAGCTTACAAGCATACAAAATAACTAGCAACCAAAACTCTAATAGAAATATTTTTCTAGAGCTTGCCATCAAAATGGTTGAAACATTTTATTTTCCATACACTAAACATGCTTAGTTTGGGGGAACCAATGTCGTAGGTGGAGATGATGGTGTTGATGGAGGTGTGTTTGATGTTGGTGGAGGTGGAGGTGTAGTTGATGTTGGTGGTGGAGGTGTGGATGTTGTTGGTGGAGGTTGAGGAAACAAGCTTTCAATATATGAAAACATGTAGTGTATTTCATCTCTTAGGCCAAAGATGATGGTACGGTTATAGATGCAACAAAGGCAAGTATCACCATGAGCTTCAAGTAGGCTCCATGGGATGGGGTTGAAGTTTGGTGGGTTGAGTGGTGATGGTGAAAATTGTGCATCAAGAGGTGTGATGGGTGATAGTTAAAGAGTGATGTCTAAAGATGCATTTTCAATAGGTGGTGGTGGTGGTATTCTTGGTGGAGGTGATAATTGAGTGTTGATGTAGTCATTGATAGATGATGATGATGGTATGGAAGAGTTAGAGTTCCATGAGTTGATGGTTTTTTGGATGGTGCATTTGGAGCACTAGGAGATGAACATTGAGGTGGTGGTGATGGAGTGGTATTGTCTTCATTTGTGAGATCAATACAGAGTTGTTTTGGTGGTATGATAACAAGTTTTTGTTTCTTTGCTTTGTTGTAGGTGGTGGTTTTTGGTGATGACATGATGAATGGGTTGAGTTTAATAAGTGTGATGATGATGGAGTGTGGATGAAAGGTGTATGGGGTTTTATAGCATGAAAGTATATTTAGAAATGGAATTAATTTGAAAATACATGTTTAGATTCCAAAATCAGTTTACTTTTTAAGGGAAATGATAGCTGGGACTAGCAAAAGGAGTCACAATGTGCCAAAAAAAAACAGTACAAAAACTGTTTCAGGTGGCCGGTCCACTTAATTCATGGCTGGCCCCCTTAAAATTAAAGGGGCCGCCCTTGATAATTAAGGGGGCCGCCCATCTGGTAATTTACCAGGCAACCAAATTTCAAAAATTTTCTAAAAATGATTTATTTTTGTTTTGTATTTGCAGCAAGCTCTATTGGGACATTTCATATTAGTTTTGGTCTATTAGAAAGGCAAGTAATTCATATACAATCATATATTAATCATGCAAACATATAATAGATATAAAAAGACATGCATGCATATTAGTAGAACAACTAATAATAGTAATAAGTCATCAAAGTTATAGTTTTAAGGTACCAAAATCCATAGCAACACATAACTATTTCTGAATACATATCGGAAATATAGCACATAAGTAATAATTATTCAACAAACATAATATACTAATAGTTCAATAAACATATATATTCAAAGCAAATAAAAAGCTCTCCATCACTTCTTCTTCTTTCGGAACAATCCTCCAAGCGTCTTGGCAATAGACTTGAAGCCTCCTCGTATCTCCTCGTGCATCCTTTGGTGTTGGTTGAGCAACTTGGTTTGTCGCTCAAATAGTACTTGGTTGGTTTGAGCGGAAGGAGATGGTACTAGGTAATCGGTATAGTCTAGATCCTCCAAGTCATCAACAAACATATCGGGAGAGGGGGCACGATGAATGTATTCATCCTCTTCGTCATCCTCTTAACGAGATGATGAGCCATGAAAACTATGACGACGAGATTTACCCTTATCACTACGAGGTTTACGAGTTTGTTTAAGAACGAGAGGATGCAAGGTCGGATATATGGATTCATAGATACTACCATCAAGATCGGGATAGTGTTCGATGACATGGCGATAGAGACGAGTGAGGAACATTCCATACGGAAGATTGGCTTTAGGAGTAGCTCTTGCACGTTCAATACGTTTGATGAAGAAATAAGCCAAATTGTAATGTTGTTCGGCAACAATACAATACAACATGTGAGCGAGGCTAGCCGGGAGATGGTCACGGTGGCCTCCAGTACCAAACGCATTCTCACGAATAAGTTCTTCCCAACACTTCATGTCAGGGCTTAATTCTTTGAGTAGAATTTGGTTTTAAAAAATATCGACATTTTTGGACTAGATTTTTCGAGTGGTAGATTGACGAAGTAACCCGAGCATTTGACGAATTTCTCCGGGAGAATGAATTTCAGAGAAATAAGGACCAAAAGTTGGACAACAACGTTGGAGAGATTCAAGATCCCATTCGTTTGTGAAAATGGAATGACCGGTGATAGGAATTTGGAGGATTTGACCAAATTGTGCGAAAGTTAGAGTAATGAATTCATGTTGGATCATGAATGAGATTGATGCGTGGAAATCGCAACAGGCTTTACCTCTCGAGGGATCTCGAGAAGCTTACAACCCCCACCAGGCAGCGTACCTGATCGTTGTAGTATAGTATAGTGACAAGTACCGGGGGATTGATCGTTCAGCTTAGGAATAGTGTCGCTAGGATTAGAAAGCCTAAATACTAGTTCTAAAGGTGAGGGATGATTATTTTTGTATTTTTATATTTTTATGAAACCAAGTAAAATCTCGGGTTTTGGAAGAGTGGGCGGAATTAGTTGCTATTCAACTAACCCAATACTAAGATGCAATCAAAATAAAATAATAAAAATGAAAATAAACTAATTTATACTAAAGTTGTGACAATAATTGGAGAAAATGTGTTTACTTAGATTTCACTACTCCCTAGATATCTTTTACACGTTAATTACTTGTTATAATTGCATGGATGACGGATCGTATTCCTTAATACCATTCATGGGGTGGCACACATAACTCCCCAATTCTATGAGCTCTTATCTCCTCCTACACCATGCCCAACACAACTATAGGGATTGTAAACAGTGGCTCATGCATTAAATACAACCAATAAAGACCTAGTGCGCCTCGGTTCATGTTTCTTAAGACGTTCAAGCATGTTACCATTTGGAGATCTGCCAGTTTTCTTAAGCCTAACATATAAATCATTCATCCAAGACAAGAATAAACAAGTAATCAACACATAATCAATATCTAGGTTTCATTAGATCTAAGCAAACACAAAAGAGATCTAGCCTAGCATGATAGAATTAAGACAAGAACACGATATAGACAACCAACACATAGACATATTGATTGAATTAGAAGAACACTTATCTTGATTAATCATGCAAGGTATCAAGGGGTTGGAACCCTTGAAAAACCTGTAAAGTTACACCAAAATCGTACATAGGGTTTCTCCCAAAACTCCTCTCTTTAAATGTGAAAAACTAGAAAAATATATATAGGAAAATAGGGATGACGGCGTCAAGAACAAAGGTGTGACGCCGTCATCTCGCCGCCAAATACTTCCTCGGACGGCCTTGATCTACTTCTGACGCCGTCAAGGCCTAGGCCGTCACACAAATTACTCTTGACGCCCTGTGTGTGACGCCGTCATCAACTACGGATTTTAATTCTTGGGGTTTGACGCCGTCAGGAAAACTCTTGACGCCTTCATGAACTCTCGGATTTTATTATTGAGGTTTGACGCCGTCATGAAATTACTCTTGACGCCGTCACCTACTGTTCCCAGCATGGAAAATTGAGACTTTGCCGTTTTCTTCACTTTTATGCTCCAAAAACGTCCAAAATGGATTCTTTTCCAGAATTCACTCTCCAAGTACCTAAAATCACAAAAGGAACGATTTAGGGCAATATTTGATCAAATAAATTCGGATTCGGGCTTAAATGACCCCCTAAAAGTGGTTCATTTTTCGCCTTATCATATACCCTTACACTTGAGATTTGCTTGTCCTCAAGCAAATGCGCTTTTATTCTAGTCAAAAGACAAGTTAGGGGTCATTTAACACTAATATAAAAGTAATTACAACAAATAATCGTTCCACTAAAGACCAATAGACAAGCACGGAGGTCATACACTAGCATCTCACAAATAGTGTTTAGATACTCACATCTCTCGGGTGTAATAAAGTAATATAACATTATGGAAATGGAAGATATCTCTCACTACCTGTTATAGCAAAATAGATTACCATAGGCTTGGGAAAGGATCAAACCTCCACCACATGGCGTAAGCACCAAGGATAAACTATCAAAGAGGTCTTTTAAAGGGTTGTAACGTTAGGTATAGGGATATGAATTACACGGTTTTGTTGGATAAAGGAAGTTATTACTGGTGGCGAGTTAACAATCTTGGTTAATTACATGTACAATATGGCGTTGCTAAGCCAAGACTAGACTCAACTTAAGCTAATAAATGAGAAATAACAAAAACATAAAATGAACATAGAATAAAAAGGGATGGTAGTCCGTATGTTTTTTTTTTTTTTTTTTTTTTTTTTTTTTTTTTTTTTTTTTTTTTGCATACACTCTTACCCTACCATCCAAAATAATACATCATAGGGAATGAATATTCCCCTTACACTTGAATTTTTACATACTTTACAATGAACTAATCTAATGACTCGAATTAAGAAAATTAAAACACTTGGAGCACTTTTAAGATTAACGTACATATGGGGGTAATAAATGATGTTCTTCCTCATTACTCCATAAAATAAGTACTTACCCATGAGTCCCAATCGTCCCAAAACAATATGTACAAGGATATGACTCGACTTAGCAACCATGTAATCAATTAGATAGTTAACTTAGGGTTTAACAAATAACAATAATGCACTAAAAATGAGCGCATACACGGAAGGCTAAGGCGATTTGGTTGTACATTTAAGTGGGGTGTAACAAATTCTTCCTTTAAGTAAAATGCTTAAAGTTAGAAACGAAAAGATAGGCTCGGAGGGGTGTACTAGGGGTTTCGTGTACTAAAAATGAGTACAACGCTAAGGGTGTGGGAAAAATTAGTTGACTTAACTAGTCAAGTAATATGACTTAAATGGTCAAGTAATGATAATACGGGTTTAACACAAGGGTGATCCTAATGCCTCTTATCATGTAGTAAATCCTACCACACGAATGTAGTCTCACTAGCGGTCTCGGGATGCATCACTAACGCAAGTTCTAGAATCTAAATGCTATCGGTACACTAATAAGCACTAATAATGAATGCTTTTTCTATTAAATCTAAAGGCGAACCTCACATATTTGGGTGGAAAATTTTTCTGAATATACGGTTTTGTGCTAGTCATACAATCTCCTATCCATGAGACGCTTGCTATGGCTAAAGTTTCACTCCTAAATGTTGTAAAAAATTTTAAATTTGGCGCTAAAATTGCACTAACAAGTATTTCTCATAGTTTTATTACACATCTACTATCAAACAAAACAAACTCAAGCGAAAGTGCATATGTAAAGTATCATCTTTTTACCCTCCCCTTACACTTAAGATGAACATTGTCCCCAATGTTCAAGTAAAGAATGTAAAAGTTAAAAAGTAAAAAGAATGAAATCAAATACTCCCTTGATTCGCTCGGTGTGGATTATAGGATGGCCAGGTTAAATCTTCCTCCAAGAAAATGAACAATCAAAGCTTCCCTTCCAGAATATAAATCATCTCCTTGTCGAACATAACCTGTAAATCCTGACAAAAATAGACAAGACAACCTCGCGTAAAATCGGCGGCATCCTATATAAGTTACTAAATCCTAGAAAACAAAGTAAGATATAATGCTTGTGGAATGAAGTTTGCAGATCTCATGGAGATTATAAAACTTAATAATTCACAAAAACCATAAGACTCCGTTAGAAAAACAAAACCGGTAAAATTTCCAGATTTTTACTCCTGACGCCGTCAAGAGTAAACTCATGACGCCGTCAGAATGGACCTGCAGAAATTCTTATGTTAAGTTTCCGGAAAATTTCTGGAAAAACTTGGTCCTACTTCCTGGAAAATCCTGCAAAACTTCATTATGACTCAATACAAGCATTTGACTCTAACAAAAACGAATATACATGCTCATTTAATATTGTGGAGGATTGATCGTTCAGCTTAGGAATAGTGTCGCTAGGATTAGAAAGCCTAAATACTAGTTCTAAAGGTGAGGGATGATTATTTTTGTATTTTTATATTTTTATGAAAGCAAGTAAAATCTCGGGTTTTGGAAGAGTGGGCGGAATTAGTTGCTATTCAACTAACCCAATACTAAGATGCAATCAAAATAAAATAATAAAAATGAAAATAAACTAATTTATAATAAAGTTGTGAGCAGTAATTGGAGAAAATGTGTTTACTTAGATTTCACTACTCCCTAGATATCTTTTACACGTTAATTACTTGTTATAATTGCATGGATGACGGATCGTATTCCTTAATACCATTCATGGGGTGGCACACATAACTCCTCAATTCTATGAGCTCTTATCTCCTCCTACACCATGCCCAGCACAACTATAGGGATTGTAAACAGTGGCTCATGCATTAAATACAACCAATAAAGACCTAGTGCGCCTCGGTTCATGTTTCTTAAGACGTTCAAGCATGTTACCATTTGGAGATCTGCCAGTTTTCTTAAGCCTAACATATAAATCATTCATCCAAGACAAGAATAAACAAGTAATCAACACATAATCAATATCTAGGTTTCATTAGATCTAAGCAAACACAAAAGAGATCTAGCCTAGCATGATAGAATTAAGACAAGAACACGATATAGACAACCAACACATAGACATATTGATTGAATTAGAAGAACACTTATCTTGATTAATCATGCAAGGTATCAAGGGGTTGGAACCCTTGAAAAACCTGTAAAGTTACACCAAAATCGTACGTAGGGTTTCTCCCAAACCTCCTCTCTTTAAATGTGAAAAACTAGAAAACTATATATAGGAAAATAGGGATGACGGCGTCAAGAACAAAGGTGTGACGCCGTCATCTCGCCGCCAAATACTTCCTCGGACGGCCTTGATCTACTTCTGACGCCGTCAAGGCCTAGGCCGTCACACAAATTACTCTTGACGCCCTGTGTGTGACGCCGTCATCAACTACGGATTTTAATTCTTGGGGTTTGACGCCGTCAGGAAAACTCTTGACGCCTTCATGAACTCTCGGATTTTATTATTGAGGTTTGACGCCGTCATGAAATTACTCTTGACACCGTCACCTACTGTTCCCAGCATGGAAAATTGAGACTTTGCCGTTTTCTTCACTTTTATGCTCCAAAAATGTCCAAAATGGCTTCTTTTCCAGAATTCACTCTCCAAGTACCCAAAATCACAAAAGGAACGATTTAGGGCAATATTTGATCAAATAAATTCGGATTCGGGCTTAAATGACCCCCTAAAAGTGGTTCATTTTTCGCCTTATCAGAGATGAAGATGGAGACAAAATCATCGGTTTGGACCTTGACTTGGCTATATAAGTCGAGAATAAAGCGAGGAATGATGGGTTCATTGATTTGGTAAAGACATTGGAAGCGGATGTTTGTAAATAGACGTTCAATGAAATCGGATTGATAGTCAGCTTGATTTACAACACGACCTTCATGAATGTTTTTATCTTCAATTTGACGATAGAAATGAGCAATGGAAGGAGAGGTGGTGGGAAGTTGAAAGACTTTGGGAATATAGTTTTTGGTTAGGGAGATATCTTCGGTAATGACTTTGGGCATTTTCACCTAAAGACGATAAGAATAAGATAAAATTAAAATAAATATAACGTAAAAATGTGGTGTAAAAGTTTTTATGACATATGTGGAACGTAAACATACTTTGACTCTAAGACCTTAAACCTAAGAAGTAGTTTACTATGTTCCTTATTTTTATTTTTAACTCGTTTTAGATATATTTTACGATGTTTAGAAAGTGATCATGGGATAAACCAAACACCCTTTTAAACATTTTAATATATCTTGAAACTTTGCTAAGTATACATTAGATTGTATAACTAGCAATTTCTTACGAGTTTCTTATGTAAGTTTTTTGTTTTGAAAAAGATAGTTTGAATTTTGTCTCAAAAATGTAGTTTACAAAGTTAATCCAAACGCTCCCTTATTTAGAACATTTATGACTAAAATGTCAATATACATATGAATTATATATCTTGACGACTCTAAATTACAAGTTTTATGTATATAATTTTGACATTATGTTGTAAAAATTTTATTGACTTAATTTCGTTAACTCTTGGACATAATCCAAACACCCTCTTATTGTGTACAAAATTATTTTTGATGAATCGAAAGATATATTTTTATGATTAATAAGTTGTAAAAACACAATGTGATTAGCTTTACCAAGTTTTTATGACATTATTCAATAATGTGTTTAAGAAAAAAAAATTTGAAAAGGAGTGTATGAGCTTTTTCAAAAATTTTCAATAAGAGGGTTTGTAATTATAGAGTATTAGTGTTAATTACATATACTAATCCTATGGGGAGCATTTAGTTATGAAAATCCTAGACTCAATTGCAAGAAAAATTGAAATTGAAGAAATTGAAATAAAATGCTTAATATTGATTATGACCAAATTTGATGAAATTAGATGAAATGTGTTATGAAAAACTTACAATACTTGTTGCTAATCATGTTGGAGGTAAACGCCCTTTGCTAATTGACCTTGATTTGAAGATTTGAAGATGGATTTTTGATGTATTTGGATTTTTGGTTCGAACAGCAGCAGCAAAAGAGGGAGTATATTTGAAAAGTGGAGTGTTTGGTAAAGGGATTAAGAAGGCAAAACAGGGAGAGAGAAACGCTTGGCCGACCCCCTTAAACATTAAGGGGCCAGCCCCTTTTAAGCCTGCCGGTCCCCTTAATTTTAAGGGGGCCGCCTGTCTGAAACAGGGATTTTTCGCGGCGATGTTTCTGGAAAAAAAAATGTATATATATGTATTAGATTTATTTAATCGAAAATATGTTGGAGAAAGTTCGCATGAAAGGAATTACTTGACACTTTTATTTTAATTTTGGATAAAATTAATCAAGCCGTCAAATCGACGAGGGAAAATATGGAATGTATATATATATATATATATATATATATATATATATATATATATATATATATATATATATATATATATATATATATATGGGGATAACCTGGCTACAATTTTTGTAGCCAAGTTAGCTACAATCCTCATATAAATTATATAAGAAAGGCTTAGGGACCCACTAAAAATACTCAGGGACCCACCCTACAAATTATAATATAAATTGTAAGGAGTTAGCTACAATTGCATTGTAGCTAATATATTCCCTATATATATATATATATATATATATAATATATATATATATATATATATATATATATATATATATATATATATATATATATATATATATATATATATAAGTATACGTATATATAAAAGAATAATAGCTATGAAGATCTACAAGACGAGCTATAACAGCTATAAACTGGATAGTAAACTAAGCATGCAATCTTGACATGAAAATTAAAAGAGATGTGTACCTTTTTGTCTTCAACAAGCATAACATCAAAAGTATTCAAGAGATTGCATGATCATGTGGAAGCGAATAGATAACCAAGTTTGCCAAGGTATGACGAATTCATCTTGTTGGTCCCCATTCTCTCATTTGACCAAAGTTGTTTGGTCCAAACATGTTATGCATTTGACTTGGGTGTATATATGGTGGAATCATTCCCCAAGGATTGAAGTTCCACATTTGATGATTGTTGTGAAAGTTTCGTCTATTTTGGTTTACTCTAGGTTGAGGAGTTTTAGACCTAGGATGAAGACTACTTGGTTTTTTAGGTGGTGGAGTTTTAGAACTTATTTTTGGTTTAAGGGGTTCGACTTCGGGTTTTAAAGATGATTTACGTAGGCTTTTAATTTCTTCATCACTTTCAATAGGTACTAATCTATCTTTAAAAAGTATATACTTTGGTTTTGACTCTACAAGTTTTAGTTCACTAGTTTCACCTTCAAACTTAATATTTTTAGCTTTACTAGTTGATGCTTCGGTTGAGTTATATCCTAAACCGGTTTTATCTTTGGATATTCTTTGAGTGCTAATTATTTTACTAAGTGATTTACTACTATTTTCAAATTTCTCAAACCTAATAATTTCTTCCTTAAGTTGTTCATTCTCATTTTTAACAACTAGACAATTTTTACATTCTATAAGACTTTCATTTCCGTTTTCTAGGTTGTGTAGTTTCATTTTTAATTAAAGTATTTCTTCCTTTAATTTATTGTTGGTGTGTTTTAATAGTTTATTTTTAGCTATGACTTTTTGTTGAGACTTAGACCTTGATAGATCTTCTGAGCACTCTAGGATCGTTAGTTATGTTAATGTAATCACCAACACACTAATAGATAATCTCTGTAACTTGTATTTTAAAGCGGAAACAAACACAAGTTTTGATACTAAGAACAATTGATCCTTTATGGATCTTTTCAATAACAATGAAAGTGTTTTCTAAAACGTAACTCAATACATAATCTTGTGTTCCTTTTATACACAAGGAACCCTAAACCGTTTCACAAGAAACGTATATTCTAAAACTTCTAAAAGATATGCATTATCACTTCCTAAATTAACTCATGCATATCCTAACTAAAATACATAAAATACGGAATAACTACATCCGCAGGAGCTAATAATGCTGAATCATAACTTCAGCAGAAACACTCTTGTCAGCAGAATCTGTCTCTTCAGCAGTATTCTTCAGCAGATTCTTCAGCAGAATTCTCTCTTAGCAGAATTCCCAACAATCCTCCCCTAATCTTGAATTTGACATGGTTAAGTTCAAGATTCTTGATAGATCTTTAAAATTACATACCAAGAGGATTGAAATCAAACATCATCAGCAAAGAATCATCATCAGCAGGATCTCTATGATCAGCACAGACTTGAGAACTCCATTCGTTGCAGCAACAAATGACCAAATGTACATCAAAACTTATTAGTTTCATACTATTCTCATCACATCCAGGTGTGTGAATTCCTGTGAGAGGTGAATCATTGAAAATAATGGATTTGATGTCTCTTTACCAATAGCCATCACTACTAGAGTAGCCAAATGTTTAAGTTCGAAAACTATGGTACACTGATGACCATATGATTTTTAGCAAATCATCAGCTGTAAACGGATTTGAGATGTCTTTACCTGTAGCCGTTTGCTCAGGACTAGTCAATTATTTGATGAAAAATCATCTTGGTCAACTGAATACCAAATATGGTTTTCCACTGCCTTTACCACAAGCCATATACATGTGGGCTAGCTAATTATTGGGAATCCATAAAGGAAAAATCCATGGTCAATTAACAACCATTCAACTCTCAGCTGTTAAGCATTGGTGAGTTGAGTACCCAATAGTTTTGAGCAAACTATTACAGCTATCAACAGATTTGATGTGTCTTTACCAAAGTTGTACCCTTTGGACTAGCCAACTTTTTGATGGAATAGTCAAGATCAGGTAAGTTGATAACCAGAGAAGGTGTGAGCATAAGCAACACCAAACTTGCATACAACATACACAAAACTATACAAACCTTTTTTTTTTATACTAAGAACTAATAAATATATAACAAAATACCATCAATGAGAAGCAGCTCTGGAAGTCCTAATTCTGAGTTTGAACACTTTAACCAGAGATTCAGCAAACAACCTAGCATTCCCAACTGGACCAGGAGGAATCTCCAACCTTTGTTGAAGCATTTTCTCCATCAAAGACACTATCAGAGGATACCTTTTGCCAAGATCCATAAGAAGTCTGAGTCCAGATGTAGTTTCCAACACATGAACATATGGCATAGGGTAAAACTTCCAACTCTGAACCGTCCACCTCTGATTGTTTTTCCACACATCAGCACCAGCACCAGTGGGAGTAGAAGAATCAAAAAGCACTCTGAGATCACCCAATAAATACAATCCTGACCCTATGGGAGTATGGGTTGCATAATACTTGGTAACCTAATCATTTAAAGTGAGCAAGTCCTGATGAACCACAAGATGTAATATTTCTTGGAGAAATGTGAATGATAGAGAAGTTTTATCAAGTCTATAAATGGTATTGATTTGTATTTGTTTAGACAATTCCCAGTGAACCAAAACATTTCTAACTGCCTCAGGCCAATCATCAGGGGATCCTTCTTTGATAAATGAAGCATCAGGAGCATTCACATATATTAGTCTTTGTACTGAATGTGAAGTTCTCACTTTAGCCATTCTCTTAGCCCTTCTTCCAGGAACATAAATTGCATCACGAGGTAAAGAAGATTCATCAGGAGCTTCAGCTTCAGTAGATACACCTTTTGCAGTACCAGTTTCCACTGATGGATTATCCAATTGTTCATCAGTAGAATCCTGAGAAGAATCAAGTGCAGCAGATGCATATTGTTCATCCATAGCCTTCCTCATCTGTTTAGCCCTAGCAGCTTGAAGCTCTGCTTCTCTTTCCTTAAGCTCATGAAATCTTGCCATTTCAGCTTGTTGTTCATCATCTAATCTCTTAGCAGCCTTTTCACCCAACCTCTCCTCCTCCATTTGTTTCCTGGTTCTCTTTCTAGAAGGAGGATCTTCTGCTATTACTTTAGCTGTACCTTTATCAACACTAGATGAAGCAGCAACATGTGTTACATCAGCAGAAGTGGCAGGTAAAGATACTTGATCAACAATAGGAACATTCACATGGACAGAAGAACCAGCATCAGCAAGAATGGTAGGAACAAGCTTAGGAGCACCCATTCCATCCTTTTCACACGTAGACTTGATTCTATTATACATTTGAACCAACTGTTCACCTGAAAGTGCCCACACTTGTTTCCTAGTCCAAGCATTGTTATATAAAGCACTGCTTTGACTTTTCACATAAATTCTCATATAGTCCCTTTGCTGTGCTTGAGTCATGGGTTTATCTCTTTTTGCTTTGGCTTTTTGCTCATCTGCTTCTTTCTTCCTCAACTTCATCTTCTTCACAATTTCAGAAACCCAGTCCTTTTTATCCACCTCATTGCCAAGAATGTCTGCAGCTAAACCAGGAGCAGCAATTACTTGTTCTCCAATATGCTGCTAGTCTGACTCATCAAAATTTTGAACAGCAGCATCCAATTCTTTCTGTCTTTCAATAGGCAAGGTAGAAATGTATCTTTTTGTAGCAGACTGATATTCTGAATCAAATTTGGCTTGCTCTGCCTCAGCCAACTCTGAACTCCTCTTATAGTCTTCCCATTCTTTCAAGAGTCTTTCTTGTTCAACTCTTTCTTCTTCTGTAATAATCTCATATTCGCAGACTTTAATTCCTTCAGCAGAATCAACCTGAGGAATATCTAAATCGTCCATAGGATCAGCAGTGAACTTTTGAACCTCTGAATCAATTATATGATCAGCAGATCCTGTAGGCTTCAGGTTTGCAGTGATGTCATCAGGAGAAACTTGCTTAAGAACAGATGGAGCATGAACAGGGGAATCCATATACTCTTTTCCTGCTACAAAGAATGTATCTACTGATGCATGAAGCACATCAATAGTCTTGTCAGCAGCAATGTTACTAGATGGTTGTTTCTCCTGAAGAGTATCATCAGCTTCTGCCATAAGAATGTCATCACCTCTTGACCTCTTAGAAGATTCAGCAGCTTTCTTTGCCAAATATTGTCTTCTACTTCTTCTGCTGAAGTGAATTGTAGGCTTAGCTTGTGATACTTTAGCAACTTTAGGAGAATGAACATGTGTCTGTCTAGCCACTTCAGCCAAGATTTCAAGAGAGTCCAAATTACCCTCCTGAGGCACTTTAGCAGTATCAATTACCACCTTTCTTTTCTTCTGCTGAGTCAGTTGTGCCTCCAAATCCTGAACTTTGCTTTTCAGCTTCTCAATCTCACCACCAAGAGTAGACTTGGTATCAGCAAGCTCTTTTTGGAGATCATCAGTCTTTCTCATATACCTGCAAAGCAAATCATATACAGAAGTGAGAGTAACAGGGTCCTCTGCTCCACCAACAGATTGCTCAGTGGTAAATAGAGCTTCATTGAACCTAGCAGGAGAAACAGACATATGTCAACATTAGGAGAGCCTTCATCAACTGGCTCTCTCACTGGACTAGGTGTAGGTAATCTAGTGATCTCAGGCTCAAGAGGTATAGGTACCTGTGTACCAAGAGATTGAATTGTCTCTTCAACCTCAGGAGTTTGCTCAACAGGAGCAACCTGAAATGGTGAAGGAACAGGACTAGGTGACATAAGTACAGGGGAAGGTGGAGGTAGGTCAGGAGAAACAGGTAATGGTTCAGCAGTTGTAGCTGGCTCTCCCTCATTTACCACTGAAGGATTACCATCAGCAGCAACACCAGAAGATGATGGATTACCATCATCAGCAGCATTTTAAGAGGGCATATGACCAGCAGCATCACCCTCAGCCACATCATCATTGCCATGTGGCAACATAGCAGCTAACAAAGGGTGATGTTCCCCATTATAGTTTGTTTTCATTGAGGCAAACAACTTAGAACCAAGGCTTTTAATAGGTACATGAATCCTATCTTCAGTGGTTATGTCTAAAATTATTTGTAAAACCTAGGGTACATTAAGAACTTATGATTTTGTTTCTCAACATTTTCTAGCATATTAGCAAAAATAAATTTTGAGAAATTAAAAGTTAACCCTTTAGATAGACAGACAATACCACATCCCAAATGTGCAGAGAATTGATCCCATACACCACACTTATTGCTTATACATTGGAGCAGCAAATGCACCAAATACCTCCACTTGGGACAAAACTGATTCTTCTGCCACTTAGTTGTGTCAGTACTTTGATAACCAGCTTCCCTCAGACCAGCAAGTATCTCTTCAGTGTTGGAGCTGTAAACACCATTCTCATCATCCAACTGAAGCTTCGTCCTGATAAAACCTTCTGTCACCACATACTCAACACCTTCAATGTCAACCACGATCTCTGTATCAGATCTCTTCCTAGCAGATGCCCAAAATTGCTTCACCATTGATTCATAAATCACATTGGGACAGTGTGTCAAAGCATAATGAATCTTTGAATGCTGTAGAAACTCCACCATTGAATCAAACTCTTCATGACCCTTAGCCTTTTTCAAAATAGCATACTTGTTATGATCTTGCTTCAATTGAAGTTGTGCCATTTGAATTATTTTGCGTGAGACGGTTATGAATTATGAAAAGAATGATGGGTTTAAATTGAGTGATGGGAGAATAATTTAGTTTAGGCAAAGATATACAAAGTAGGTTATATTTGGAAGTTCCCCAATCGTGGTCAAAATTATCGGAACTAACTGTTGACCAAGTCTAACGTGTAACATGGAACCCTCCAATTTCAAAATTACCCTTCAGTAGAAATGGAAGTCAAATCTGCTGATGAATGGTCAATCAGTAGAAACCAAGGAAAAGTAAAAATATCTTCGGTATCTTGATTTTTACTGTGCCACCCAACTCGCATTTATGATCATAACGCCTAGACTTTGCCTATTTAATTACCCCCAAATCACACTTCTCAGATATCAAATTAACCTCAAATCATCTCAAAACCCTAATTTCATAATTAACCCCAATTCACCTCAAAATAATGTCTTCTAAACCCGAAATTATAGACTTAACCTCCTCATCTTCTTCCTCTTCATCATCAGAGGATCTTTCTCCATACCCATCTGAATTAGATGATTCAGATTATGCTAGAGAAATGGAAAGAAGATGGAATGCTTTGGAGAAGGGGGAACCAAGTAATATCCATGTTCCTGCTGAGAGACAATATGTCTCTCCCTTCATTTGTACATCTGATGAAGACTCTTCAGAGGATGAAGATGAAGATCCCTCATTTCTTCCTCCTTCCACACCAGAGAGACCCCAACCAATGCCTAGGAAGAGAAATCCATCTCTTCCAACATCACGAGGTGTGGTGTTGGGTCTTCCTACTCCAGGATCTGGTTCATCTTACCTTGGACGCAAGCGAAAGGGCAAGAAGGCAGAGGTGGAGGGTAAAGGGAAAGGGAAAATGATGTAGGTGATGATGGGATGTTGCCAAGGACCAAAGAACTCGGTTCTTGAGCATCTTCATCGTCGTTTTCTTCAATCCATCCTTCCTTCTTCAGCTTCAGCTTCTTCATCATACTGGTTATGCATCAATTAGCTTTTGTAATAGATGATAGGAGCTTGAATAATTAGGATAGACTTGTATAGGGTTGAATCTTGTAATTCCATTTGAAGTTGTTTATCAGCTGTAATTTGTTCTTAGAATGAATGAACAATCATTTGCAAAATTTTGATCCCTTTATATCTTTAATCAGTAGAAATCAATCTCAGCATCCATTAGACTTCAGAAGAAACAAATCTCAGCATCCACATTAACATATCTTGGTGAAAATCAGCAACAACTTGTAATGGCATCGTGCAAAATAGACACAGACTAGCAAACAAACCAAACAAGCTTACAATACATTAGTTGGTTAGTGTTAAAACTAAAAAAGTATACAAATTATACGAAGTTTACAGTCACAATCCTTCCCTGAGGCTTATGCATCCCCTTAAACTTTGCAGTCAAGGGTTAAGCATACCAATATGGACCACTAAGTGTTGAAACCTAGGTCCATCGAAAGCTTTAGTTAACAAATCTGCCACATTATCATCTGTGTGAATTTTAACCACTTTAATTAAATGTTTTTCATAAGCATCCCTGATAAAGTGGTGTCTGATTTCAATATGTTTGGTTCTGTTATGAAAAACTGGATTTTTAACAATACAAATGGTACTTTGATTGTCAATAAAAATGGTCGTATTCATGAAATTATACCCATAATCCAGCAATTGATTCTGAATCCATAGAACCTGTCCACAACAATTGGCAGCAGCAACATACTCTGCTTCAGTAGTAGAGGTAGCAACAATGGTCTGTTTCTTGCATTGCCAAGAAATCAGTCTTCTTCCAAGGAATTGGCAACCTCCAGTTGTGGATCTCCTATCCATATTGGCACCAGCATAGTCACTATCACTATATGCTTCCAGCTTGAAAGGAGATTCTTTTGGGTACAAAAGACCTAATTTGGGTTGGCCTTTCAGGTACTTAAAAATCTTCTTGACAGCATTCAAATGAGAGGTAAGTGGAGTGACTTGGTGCCTTGAACAAGCACTCACAGCAAATGTAATATCTGGTCTATAAGCAGTCAAATACATCAAAGAACCAATCATGGACCTGTACAAATGTACATTCACAGGAAGATCAGGTTCAAGATTGTTCTTGGGTTTGGGAGCTTCATAGGGAGTATTGGCAGTCCTGACATTCTCCATATCAAACTTCTTCAACAAATCTTTTACATACTTATCCTGACTGATAAAGATACCATCAGGTTTCTGCTGAACTTGTAAACCCAAAAAGAAAGTGAGCTCCCCCATGGCACTCATCTGAAATTCTCCCTTCATCAACTCCTCAAACTCCCTACACCATTCTTCTTTTGAGGAACCAAATATGATGTCATCCACCTAAACCTGCACAAGAGTGATATCCCTGGAATCTTTCTTAAGGAAGAGAGTCTTGTCAATGGCACCTCTTCTGTAACCATGCTTCAGCAGAAATACAGAAAGCCTAGCATACCAAGCTCTTGGTGCCTGATGAAGTCCATAGAGAGCTTTGACAACCTTATACACATAGTCAGGATGACCAGGGTCTTCAAATCCCTTGGGTTGAGTCACATAAACCTCTTCTTCAATCTCACCATACAAAAAAGCACCTTTGACATCCATCTAATATACCATAAAGCCCATATATGATGCATAGGCCAAGAATATCCTGATTGCTTCAACTCTGGCCCCTGGTGCAAAGACTTCATCATAGTCTATGCCTTCCTCTTGCCTGAACCCCTGAGCCACTAACCTTGCTTTGTTTTTCACCACAATACCCCTTGCATCTCTTTTATTCTTCAAAATCCAGTTTGTCCCAATTGCATATTTACCATCAGGGAGAGGGATTAGTATCCAAACCTGCTGATTCTTAAATTGCAGCATCTCTTCTTGCATTGCTTCAAGCCAACTTGAATCAGCAAGTGCTTGAGGAACACTGGTTGGCTCTATCTGAGAAAGGAAGCAAGCAAACAGACAATGTTTGAAGTCTGTATGATTGTCCCTTTGTTGATTGTAGACATAGGAAATGAAAGCAATTTCACCATATTTAGTATTCTTCACAGTACTTCTTGTTCTAACAAGTGCTTGAGGATCTCCAATAATCTTTTATAGGGGATGAGCATTATTGATCCTTTTTGTTGCTGTGGGGTTGACATTGATTGTGGCATCAAGGTTGTTGACAGTTGGTCTAAATTCAGTATCATAGGAGGCTGAGTTAAAGATACCAGGCTTGGGTTGATAATTCCCAAGATCAGAAGGACTTGGAAATCTTGTAAAAGGCTTCTCAAAGTCTGTAGACACTTCAGTAGAAATGGGAGATTGTGCAGCAGGACGATCAGCAGCATTGATCACATCAGCAGAAACAGGAGAGCCTTCAGTAGAACTATCAGCAGCATGTTCATTTCCACTGACTGCTTGTGCTGATTGTTGAAGTAAGGCATCAGCTTCTTGTTCAATCTTGTCACTGAGTCTCTTAGCTTCCTGAGTGGCTGCATGTTCTTGCTTCTGAAGTCTAGCAAGATCCTCTGCATAATGTGACTCATCTTCTTGTTCAGCAGCAGAATGATTACCTGTAAAATGGTTAGGTGGAAAAGAAGGTACAACAATGGTTTGTTCATCTTGCTTAGAGTCACTCTATGAGTCATCATCCAGGGAACCTGCAGGGTTAGAACTTGTATCTTTTGTAGCTGTATTTGGATTAGAAACATGTCTAGTGTACCCCAAGTAATCAGTCAAATAATCTAGGTCAAAATACCAAGAATGACCTTGTCCTTGAGCATTAGGCTGATCTTCTAGAAATCTTAGGTTAAGGGTCTCCTCTATCCTTTTGGCATTCAAATTGTAAACCCTATAGGCCTTGCTATGAGCTGAATAACCCACTACATATCCCTCATCAGCTTTACCATCAAACTTGCCCAGTGTATCAGCAGTAATCAAAATGGTCACTTTGCAACCAAAAGGTTTAAGGTAATGAATGTCTGGAACTTTCCAAGTGAGAAGTTCATAAGGTGTCTTGTCATGAGGTCTAGTGATGGATACCCTGTTCAGAGCATATCAAGCAGTACTTACTGCTTCAGTCCAAAACATAGTAGGTAACTTAGAGTCTGCAAGCATGGATCTTGCTGCCTCTATTAAGGTCCTATTTTTCCTTTCAGCAACCCCATTTTGTTGTGGGGTTCTTGGAGTGCTATAGTCCCTTTTAATCCCTTTAGACTTACAGAATTCTATGAATGCAACATTTTTGAATTCTGTCCCATTATCACACCTAATACCTTTAACCTTTTGATGAGGCGAAAAATGAACCATTTTTATGGGGTCATTTAAGCCCGGAATTGAATTTATTTGATCAAATATTGTCCTAAATCGTTCCTTTTGTGATTTTAGGTACTTTGGGAGAGAAATCTGGAAAAGGAAGCAATTCGGACGTTTGTTTAGCATAAGAGTGAAGAAAACGCCAAAGTCTTAATTTTCCTTGCTGGGAACAGTAGGTGACGGCGTCAAGAAGAAAATCTTGACGGCGTCAAGAGTAATTTCCATGACGATCCAGTACAGATTTGACGGCGTCACAAGGTAGGGCGTCAAGAGGAAAATGCATGACGGCTTGGAAATACATAACACATGACGGCGTCAAAAAGTAGATCAAGGCAGTCCGAGGAGTATTTTGGCGGCGAGATGACGGCGTCACAAATTTGTTCTTGACGTCGTCAGACCCTATTTCCTATATATAGTTTTCTGATTTTCACATTAAAAGGAGGGAAGTTTTGGAGAAACCCTAAGTCCGAACTTAGTGCGAATTTTACAGGTTTTTCAAGGGTTCTCAGCCCTTGATCCATTTCATGTGTAATAGAGATAAGTATTCTTTCAATTCAATCAATATGTCTATGTGTTGGTTGTCTATATCTTGTTCTTGTCTTAATTCTATCATGCTAGGCTAGATCTATCTTGTGTTTGCTTGGATCTAATGAAACCTAGATGTTAATTATGTGTTGATTACTTGTTTATGGTTGTATTGGATGAATGATTTCGATGTTAGGCTTAAGAAAACTGGCAGATCTCCAATTGGTAACATGCTTGAACGTCTTAAGAAACATGAACTGACGTGCACTAGGTTTTATTGGTTGTATTTAATGCATGAGTAAATTCTAATGATCCCATGTTCGGAGCTTCTTAGCCGGCTCGACATAGGAGTGAAGTAGGCACTCATAGGATTGGGGAATTAAGTGCGCCACCCCATGAATGGTATTAAGGAATACAATCCATCATCCACGCAACTATAACAAGTAATTAACGTGTAAAAGATATCTATGGAGTAGTGAAATCTAAGTAAACACAACTTCTCCACTTATTGCTCACAACCTTAGTTAATTTAGTTTATTTTCATTTTTTTAGTATTTTATTTTGATTGCATCTTTAGTATTGGGTTAGTTGACTAGCAACTAATTCCGCCCAAATCCTTCAAACCCGAGATTTTTACTTGCTTTCTAAAAAATATAAAAATACAAAAATAATCATCCCTCACCTTTAGAACTAGTATTTAGGTTTTCTAATCCTAGCGACACTATTCCTAGCTGAACGATCAATCCCCCGGTACTTGTCACTATACTATACTACAACGATCAGGTACACTGCCTGGTGGGGGTTGTAAGCTTCTCAAGATCCCTTGAGAGGTAAAGCCTGGTGCGATTCCCACGTATCAAGTTTTTGGCGCCGTTGCCGGGGAATAGTTATTGTCTAGGTTAGAATATCTTTTTATTAGATCTACTTGCTAGATTCCTTTCTAGTAAGATTTTATTTTTATTTTTAGGATTTCTTTAGTCTATTTTATTTCTTTGTGTTTTTGTTTGTAACTTTTCACCACCCGACATCATGGACGATGGGAACATCCTTGAACCCGTTATCCCACCACAACAAAACCCACCACTAGAACCCCTTAGGCCCCGTACCTTAGGAGAATATTCCTGACCTAGCCACCAAGGCTACCGAAACACCATTGAGCTCACCGGAGCCAATGTAACCCCCTTGCGATCCGACACCATCCGGTTGGTGCAAAGCAGATGTGCATTCCATGGACTTCGTTCCGAAGATCCAAACCAACATCTTAAGGACTTCCTAAAAATCGTAGATTCCATAGACCTAGGTGTTGAAACTAGAGAGACAACCCAATTACGCCTATTCCAATTCTCTCTACGGGATCAAGCTAGTCAATGGCTTGAGCGTTTACCCGCGGGATCCATCACCACATGGGATGATCTCACCACTCGTTTCCTTGCTCAATTTTTCCCACCGGGGAGAACTACTAAGCTTAGAAATGACATCTTGATGTTCCAACAACGTCAAAATGAATCTCTATATGAAGCATGGACTCGTTTCAAGGACTTACTCCAAAAAGTCCCTCATCATGGCATAGATCTTTGGCTCCAAGTCCAAATCCTTTATGACCATATCGATCTCTCCACGAGGCGAGCCATTGACCAATCGGCCGGTGGTAAGCAACGTGATCTAAGTGCGGAACAATCATGGGAACTCATAGAAGATCTTGCTCTCTATGACAACGAAAGTTGGAATGATCCCCGTGATTCAAACAAAACGGTCAAGGCAATATCTTTACCTTCGAATAATTCTAGCACTCCCGACCGTAGGATCATGGAACTTGAGGACCAAGTCAAGTTTCTCATGAAATCTTACGAAGCTCCTAAGCCTTCAAGGCAAGTGAACAAAATCACTTCTTCATACGAATTATGTAGTGGTCCCCACGACACTCGTGATTGTGTGGAACTCCCCGGAATAGCTTTTGCGGACTACGCATCCACGTGTACCGACGAAGCGGGAGATAAGTGGTACACTTTCAAGCCCGAGCCAAACCCTTACGGTGATTCATACAACCCCTCTTGGAAAAATCACCCAAACCTTAGGTGGAAACAAAATCAACCTAATTCTTCCAATCCGCCTAATCGTTACCAACCAAACGGACCACCCTCCAACCGTACTTTCAACAACAATCCTTCTAACAATTATGGTAGTACCAACAATCTTGAAAGGTTGATGTCTAAGTTCATGGCATCTCAAGAAGCTCGCATATCTAAGTTTGAAGCCGATTTCAAACAAAAGCAAAGCGAGATGATCACCAAAATTGACGCATTGTTGAAAGTTCTCAATGACCGAGAAATGGGAGCACTCCCAAGCGACACGGTCAAGAATCCGAAACTAAACGTTAATTCCATATCTTCAGTTTCGTCACCCACTTCGTGTCCACAATACTACTCGGTTAAATCAACGAGCACGTGTTTCAAACAAAACCAAATTCTTCAAAAGGACCAATCAAGTAAAACACCCAATATAGAATCGGTCAAAAGTATAGTTGAAACACCTCTTACGCAAGACCTTGACGATGAATTCAAAGAACTTCACCTTGAACGCCCAGTCATTGATGTCTTAGCGCGTACTCCTTACTATAGTGCCCTCCTAGAAAAATATGAGAAGTTTAAACTAGGTAAAAATGGGACCGCCTTCGTTCAAAACAAGTTGCCTAAAAAGCTTGATGATCTGGGTATATTTGTTTTGCCTTGTAAAATAGGAAGATCCGAAGCTTTCGACACACTATCCGATTTAGGGTCAAGCCTCAACTTGATTCCCTTGTCCTTATTCACCGCTCTTAAGCTAGGAAAGTTAGAGGAGACGGAGGTATTGATAGGGCTAGCGGATGGGAGTATTGCCCACCCGGTTGGAATGATTAAGGATGTAGTTGTTCACGTAGGAAGGTTAACTATATTAGCGGATTTTCACGTCCTAGACATGGTTAGTGACACTACATGCCCATTATTAGTAGGAAGAAGATTTTTAGCAACCGCTAGCACCATGATAGATTGTAAGGAGTCTAAGATAGCGGTAGGAGAAGGCGATACTTGGTCGGTGTACGATGTAAAGAAGCATAGTTATGATTGTGATGATGAACCGACACCGCATTGGGTAGAGATGAATAGGAGACCATCTAGATATGGACCTTGGATAGAAAGGAACTTTATAGGACCTCAATGCCCATTTTATCTAGAAAAAGATTTCATTGAGAAAACACATTCGGTGGAACAACTCATAGCTAGAGATGAAGAGCTAGATCCCTTTGAGGACCCCTTAGTCTTTAGGAAGATGATTGAGTTCTTGAGCGTAATGCCTATTAATATAGAGATGAATAAGTGGAAAAGAGAGGGAGACAAGTGTAAATGGAGGTGGGACAAGCCACCTAAAGAAGGTGACGGATCATGGCATATGAGGATGACTTTGTATGATCCGGATGGAGAAAAGTTTGAAAGGTCATACCATACTAAGGAAACCGATAGGAAGTTGAAACCTAAGTTTGATCCCAAGGATGTCCTTAATGAGGAACTCACCCGTGTCATGTAGTAACCCATGACCTTGAGTCTAGCTACAAGACTCGTAAATAAAGAAAAGCGCTTCTTGGGAGGCAACCCATGTTTTGTGTGATTTTATTTTGTTTGTTTGTTATTTGCTTCCGTATGCATGCTTTATTTTTATTGTTGGTAGATCATGTTTCTCAATTAAATAGTGGAAATACTTTACTTTGTTGTTTTGGCCTAGTCTTAACTCCACCTAAAAGTATTTTTGCAAAAGATGAGTGTAAGGGGAAACCCCAAATATGTTTTCAAGAAACAAACCGATCATGATTCTCCACAACATTAAATGAACAGGTGTATTCGTATTTGTTAGAGTCAAATGCTTGTATCGAGTCATAATGAAGTTTTGCAGGATTTTTCCAGGAAGTAGGACAAAGTTTTTCCAGAAACTTAACATAAGAATTTCTGCAGGTCACTTCTGACGGCGTCACAAGTTAACTCTTGACGGCGTCACGTGTAAAAATCTGGAAATTTTACCGGTTTTGTTTTTCTAACGGAGTCTTATGGTTTTTGTGAATTATTAAGTTTTATAATCTCCAGGAAATCTGCAAACTTCATTCCACAAGCATTATATCTTATTTGTTTTCTAGGATTTAGTAACTTATATAGGATGCCGCCGATTTTATGCGAGGTTGTTTTGTCTATTTTCTCAGGATTTACAGGTTATGTATGACAAGAAGATGATTTATATTCTGGAAGGGAAGCTTTGATTGTTCATTTTCTTGGAGGAAGATTTAACCTGGCCACCTTATTATCCATACCGAGCGAATCAGGGGAGTATTTGATTTCATTCTTTTTACTTTTTCACTTTTACATTCTTTACTTGAACATTGGGGACAATGTTCATCTTAATTGTAAGGGGAGGGTAAAATGATGATACCTTACATGTACACTTTCGCTTGAGTTTGTTTTGTTTAATGGTAGATGTGTAATAAAACTATGAGAAATACTTGTTAGTGTAATTTTAGCACCAAATTTAAAATTTTTTACAACATTTAGGAGTGAAACTTTAGCCATAGCAAGCGTCTCATGGATAGGAGATTGTATGACTAGCACATAACCGTATATTCAGAAAAATTTTCCACCCAAATATGTGAGGTTCGCCTTTAGATTTGATAGGAAAAGCATTTACTATTAGTGCTTATGAGTGTACCGGTAGCATTTAGATTCTAGAACTTGCGTTAGTGATGCATCCCGAGACCGCTAATGAGACTACATTCGTGTGGTAGGATTTACTACATGATAAGAGGCATTAAGATCACCCTTGTGTTAAACCCGTATCATAATTACTTGACCATTTAAGTCATATTACTTGGCTAGTTAAGTCAACTAATTTTTCCCACACCCTTAGCGTTGTACTCATTTTTAGTACAAGAAACCCCTAGTACACCCCTCCGAGCCTATCTTTTCGTTTCTAACTTTAAGCATTTTACTTAAAGGAAGAATTTGTTACACCCCACTTAAATGTACACCCAAATCGCCTTAGCCTTCCGTGTATGCGCTCATTTTTAGTGCATTATTGTTATTTGTTAAACCCTAAGTTAACTTTCTAATTGCTACATGGTTGCTAAGTCGAGTCATATCCTTGTACATATTGTTTTGGGACGATTGGGACTCATGGGTAAAGTACTTATTTTATGGAGTAATGGGGAAGAACATCATTTATTACCCCCATATGTACGTTAATCTTGAAAGTACTCTAAGTGTTTTGATTTTCTTAATTCGAGTCATTAGATTAGTTTATTGTAAAGTATGTAAAATTCAAGTGTAAGGGGAATATTCATTCCCTATGATGTATTATTTTGGATGGTAGAGTAAGAGTGTATGCAAAAAAAAAAAAAAAATCGAAAAAATCAAGAAAAAAAAGAAAAAAAATAGAAAAAGAAAAAGAGAAAAAACATACGGACTACCATCCCGTTTCATTCTATGTTTATTTTATGTTTTTGTTATTTTTCATTTATTAGCTTAAGTCGAGTCTAGTCTTGGCTTAGCAACGCCATATTGTACATGTAATTAACCAAGATTGTTAACTCGCCACCAGTAAAAACTTCCTTTATCCAACAAAACCGTGTATTTCATATCCCTACACCTAACGTTACAACCCTTTAAAAGACCTCTTTGATAGTTTATCCTAGGTGCTTACGCCATGTGGTGGAGGTTTGATCCTTTCCCAAGCCTATGGTAATCTATTTTGCTATGACAGGTAGTGAGAGATATCTTCCGTTTCCATATTGTAATTTATACTTTATTACACCCAAGAGATGTGAGTATCTAAACACTATTTGTGAGGTGCTTGTGTATGACCTCCGTGCTTGTCTATTGGTCTTTAGTGGAACGATTATTTGTTGTAATTACTTTTATATTAGTGTTAAATGACCCCTAACTTGTATTTTGAGTAGAATAAAAGCGCATTTGCTTGAGGACAAGCAAATCTCAAGTGTAAGGGTATATGATGAGACGAAAAATGAACCATTTTTAGGGGGTCATTTAAGCCCGGAATTGAATTTATTTGATCAAATATTGCCCTAAATCGTTCCTTTTGTGATTTTAGGTACTTTGGGAGAGAAATCTGGAAAAGGAAGCAATTCAGACGTTTTTGGAGCATAAAAGTGAAGAAAACGCCAAAGTCTTAATTTTCCTTGCTTGGAACAGTAGGTGACGGCGTCAAAAAGAAAATCTTGACGGCGTCAAGAGTAATTTCCATGACGATCCAGTACAGATTTGACGGCGTCACAAGGTAGGGCGTCAAGAGGAAAATGCATGACGGCCTGGAAATACATAACACATGACGGCGTCAAAAGTAGATCAAAGCAGTCCGAGGAGTATTTTGGCGGCGAGATGACGGCGTCACAAATTTGTTCTTGGAGCCTTCAGACCCTATTTCCTATATATAGTTTTCTGATTTTCACATTAAAAGGAGAGAAGTTTTGGAGAAACCCTAAGTCCGAACTTAGTGCGAATTTTACAGGTTTTTCAAGGGTTCTCAGCCCTTGATCCCTTTCATGTGTAATTGAGATAAGTATTCTTTCAATTCAATCAATATGTCTATGTGTTGGTTGTCTATATCTTGTTCTTGTCTTAATTCTATCATGCTAGGCTAGATCTATCTTGTGTTTGCTTGGATCTAATGAAACCTAGATGTTAATTATGTGTTGATTACTTGTTTATGGTTGTATAGGATGAATGATTTCGATGTTAGGCTTAAGAAAACTGGCAGATCTTCAATTGGTAACATGCTTGAACGTCTTAAGAAACATGAACTGACGTGCACTATGTTTTATTGGTTGTATTTAATGCATGAGTAAATTCTAATGATCCCATGTTAGGAGATTCTTAGCCGGTTCGACATAGGAGTGAAGTAGGCACTCATAGGATTGGGGAATTAAGTGCGCCACCCCATGAATGGTATTAAGGAATACAATCCGTCATCCACGCAACTATAACAAGTAATTAACGTGTAAAAGATATCTAGAGAGTAGTGAAATCTAAGTAAACACAACTTCTCCACTTATTGCTCACAACCTTAGTTAATTTAGTTTATTTTCATTTTTTTAGTATTTTATTTTGATTGCATCTTTAGTATTGGGTTAGTTGACTAGCAACTAATTCCGCCCAAATCCTTCAAACCCGAGATTTTTACTTGCTTTCTAAAAAATATAAAAATACAAAAATAATCATCCCTCACTTTTAGAACTAGTATTAAGGTTTTCTAATCCTAGCGACACTATTCCTAGCTGAACGATCAATCCCCTGGTACTTGTCACTATACTATACTACAACGATCAGGTACACTGCCTGGTGGGGGTTGTAAGCTTCTCAAGATCCCTTGAGAGGTAAAGCCTGGTGCGATTCCCACGTATCACCTTTTTATTTAGCTCGTTTTCAACAAGGGTAATAAATTCTTTTAAAATAGGAGTTGTTTCATCTTTAGTTTTCAAAAAGAATACCCACCAAAACCTGCTATAATCATCAGTGATAACCAGAAAGAAGTACTTATGATCAATACTTTTGATAGGAGTTGGACCAAAGAGATCCATGTGCAGCAACTGAAGAGGTTCTGAGATGGTGCTCACAGCTGTTATGGCTTTGTAAGAGGCTTTGTGATGCTTCCCTTTGTTGCAAGAAACACAATTGTGTTCATTGGTGAAGATTTTTGAAGGAAGGCCCTGAACAAGACCAAGTTTAGACAACTTGTTAATGGTCTTGTAGTTCACATGGGCCATTCTCCTATGCCATTTTGTAGACTCATCCTAGGAAGCTTTGGCCACCAAACATGTCAGATCACCTTCTAGCTTAACATCATTCAGATTGAATGTGTACAAGTTGAAGGTTTTAGGAACTCTTAGCAAAACAGTTGTGTCTTCTGTAAGTTTGAAGTCCTTTGAGAGCACAAGACATTCATCCTCAGAGAAGAAAACTTTATTCTTGGTGTCACAAATTTGTGATACAGAGAACAGATTGAAGTGTTCAAGTTCCTTCACATAATAAACATTCTCAAAATCTAACAGAGGTGTTTTAATAGTTCCTTTCCCAGTGATTTTGCCATCTCCACCACCAAAAGTCACATTGCCTCCTCCTTCTATTGGCACAAAGTCATGCATCTTGTCCTTGTTCCCTGACATACTTCTGGAACAGCCACTATCAACTATACCTACTTTAGTACTCTTCAGGGGATGATCCTACAACAACAACAACAAATATACAAGAGTTAGTACATAATGGAGACTCAAGTCATTGCTGACTTGAGCCTGCCTTGTGGATCATAAGAGGTAGGGCATGTAGATGTTTTAGATCCACCATTGTTCTTGGGCCTGTATTGCAAATTAGGTCCCTTCTTTGTCTAAGAACAACCTGTTGAGGGCTTTACAGCAGTATCCCAATACCCTCCACCAACATACATAGAGTCAAACTGTCTAGACCAATAACCATTATAAAAGAAAGAACTAGTGGGTCACGCATAATGTCTAGAACCAGTTCTTCTCCATGAAGTGTGTTTGTCGGCAAAATTGTGTTTCTGCTGTTGTGGAACAAAAGATGGTATATCATTAATATTCTTCCATATTTGCCTAGGTTTTCTTTGACTAACACATACACCCATTTTTTGCTCATGAAAAGTACAATCCTTAATCAAATGAAATTTACTTTAACACACAAAACATTTCTTCTTTTTAGAAGATTTATTCAAAGTGAAAGAAGTTCCATAACATGAAAAAGCATTTAAACCACAAACATTAACAGAATTGTTTTTAACAGAACTAGAAACATTGTTTTGCAAATAATTAAAAAACAAGTCTTCAGAAGAAACTGTCTTGGATTCAGCAGTAACTCTAACAGGCTTGTGGGGAGTCTTGGGTGATGTCTTTGGTGTGGTCTTGGGAAGGTCTGACTTCTCACTTGAATCACAACTGGCATATGAAGTAGACCCTTGGTCAGAAGACTTGTCACTGTCACAACAAGAGACAAAGTCAGTAGATTTAGAAATAGGGTCTGGCAAGTCTCTTGACTTTTTGCCATAAAGATGGTGTGATCCATCAAAGTCAACAGGTATGGACAGGTCTATAGGCATGTGTTCTCCTCTAATAGGTCCAGGTACAGCATTTAATCCCCCTTCCTTAACATATTTTACAGGTTTTTGAAACTCTGGGAGAGGTTCAGGGTCAAAAACACTGGATATATCAGGGTAAGTTGATTCCTCAGGATCTATATATTTTTCATACCCTAATGCTTTTCTAGACCTAACAGATTGACTACTATCAATTAATTTACTTAAATGAGAGGACCCTTCTTGCCACTTCATACGACCAGCCACTTCTTTATCTAACTTTTGTAACTCTTGTTTTTCTTTTTCTACATCAGATTTTTCTTTTTCAGTACGCCTTAAATCTATCTTAGCACATTCTAAATCACTTTCTAAAACTCTTATCTTTTCTTCATATTTGAGTTGATTCTTTTGAAACCAAACCTTCTATTTTTCTACAGTTTTTAAAGCCTTTTTATAGGCCTCAACACTCATTGTGTTTAGGTTTCAATTCATCATATTCTTGTTTAAGCTCATTATATCTTACACTACAGCCAAAAACACAATTGTGTACCTGAGAGATGCCGATCAAGGAAACTTGCTCCTTCTTATCTTCTGAGGGGGAGTATGCCAGCATATTCACTTGTTCAGAAGTAGAAGCTTCCTCTTCAGGAGGTTCATGAACAGTCCAATCAATCTGACTATCCAGAGTCACCAAAGCTTTGGAAGGTGCAGCTTTAGAAGTCCCTGATTCCAATAGATATGAGCCATATCTAACTTCATCACCAGACTTTCTTTCCTTGCATTCTCTTGAAAAGTGGCCCATCTGGCCACAAGTGTAGCACTTAACCTTCCTTCTGTCAAATCGTGCTGCATCTCTTCCATTAAAACCAAACTTTCTCCCATACTTGTTCTCAAACCTTTTGATATTCATAGAAATCAATTCTAACTGCCATTTCAAGTGCATCTCCTCCATCTCCAATGGATCCACCTGTTCAAAATCCTTATAAGCAAGAAACTGCTGATGTTCATATTCAACAACAAAAGAGTGAAGAATATCTTCCATTGTATTACTGGATTTTGATTTAGGAGTTGGTTTAGGTTGGGGTTGAGAAGATGCTCCTGAGGTGTAAGAACTTGAGGCATGATGCACCGGATTAGATGTGGTGCTAACAAAGGCTGAATGAGTGGATGGACGAATAGGACTTCTAACATCAGGCTCAAGAGATTTAAGCTTGTTGTAGAGGTCATCAAAAGAGATCATGTCCAATCCACCCTTGGTTTTGAGAGCAATGCTGACTTGCAACCAGGATGGTGGCAAAGATCTTAAAAACTTCGCATTGCAGTCCTCATTATCCGGCCTAGCCTTCAATTTATTAAGTTGACTCAAGATCCTGTGGAACCTGTCATAACCTTTGTGGATTCCTTCTTCCTCAGATATCTGAAACTCTTGAAACTGTTTCTTCAGCATTGACTTTTTTATCCTTCTTGACTCCTCATTCCCACCAAATCTTGCCTTAATGGCCATCCAAATGTCCTTGGCATCTTCCATGAAGTGGAAGTCACCCATGTGGTCATCTGGTATAGCCTGAAGGAGAATTGTTCTGACCTTATTCTCCCTCTGCACGGCAAGAACTTCTTCAGCAGTTTTGGGACCTACAATAGTCACAATCCCATCGGCATCTTTGACATGTCTCTTTAAGCTGTTGCCCTTACGAACAACTTCCCAAAGGTTCCAGTCAATGTTTGTGATCCAGTTTTGCATCTTCATGGACCACAATTCATAATCTTCAACATTCTTAAGGTATGGGAATTTAGCATTACTGTTTGAGAGATTGAGTTGTTGGAGAGAAGTGGTGTTAATGTTCTGAGTTGTATCAGCTTCATCATCTGATCCAGGCATTGTGTTTTGTGGTTTTTGATTGAGAGGGTGTAAGATTGGTGTTTCTTAATATGACAGAGACTCTCTCGAGGCTCTGATACCACTTGTTGAGACTTAGACCTTGATAGATCTTCTGAGCACTCTAGGATTGTTAGTTATGTTAATGTAATCACCAACTCACTAATAGATAATCTCTGTAACTTGTATTTTAAAGCGGAAACAAACACAAGTTCTGATACTAAGAACAATTGATCCTCTATGTATCAGTTCAATAACAATGAAAGTGTTTTCTAAAATGTAAATCAATACATAATCTTGTGTTCCTTTTATACAAAAGGAACCCTAAACCGTTTCACAAGAAACGTATATTCTAAAACTTCTAAAAGATATGCATTATCACTTCCTAAATTAACTCATGCATATCCTAACTAAAATACATAAAATACGGAATAACTATATCCGCAGGAACTAATAATGCTGAATCATAACTTCAGCAGAAACACTCTTGTCAGTAGAATCTGTCTCTTCAGCAGTATTCTTTAGCAGATTCTTCAGCAGAATTCTCTTAGCAGAATTCCCAACACTTTTTGTCCTAGTTTGCATAATCTACTATATTCGCTATCAAAATCTTTTTCATCTAACGATAAATTATCATCACTATAGTATTCGGTTTCGGAACGTACCTCATCGGAAGCCCTTGCCATGAGACACTTTTCTTCTTTTGTTGTGTCTTTTTCATCATTGTCACTATCACCCCATGCTCCTCCTACAAAGGCCTTGTGGTTTTGACTTCTTGACAATTTCAGACATTCTCCAATTAAATGGTTTGGGTCTCCATACTTGAAGCACTTTCTTTCATTCTTGCTAATTTTGTCGTCTTTGTTTCTTTGGAATGTTTTTCTTTCATTAAGTGGTTGTCTAACATATCTTTCTCGTCTTTTGAAGAATTTCTTGAAGTCTCTTACGGCATTGGCATACTCTTCATCGTCACTTTCGGAGGTTGAGCATTCTTCGTCACTAGAGTCCTTTTTTGCTTTCAAAGCAATTGATTTGGTTTGCTCCCTTTTTCCTTTGACCATTTCGGAGTCTTTTTTATTATCACTTCATACACTTTCAAGTTTCCAATTAACTCGTCAAGTTGTAGAGTTGATAGATTCTTTGATTCCTCAATAGCCATTACCTTAGCATGCCACTTCAGATGGAGAGCCCTAAGAAATTTCCTTACAAAATTTTTGCTAGAGAAATTCTCATCAAGTGCTTTTAAACTTGTTATGATTGTGTTAAATCTAGCAAAAGCGTTATCAATTGATTCCTCTTCCGGAATCGTAAATTGTTCATATTGTTGTACAAGAAGATCTATTTTATTATCTTTGACTTGGCTATTACCTTGGTGAGTGATTAGTAAAGAGTTTCAAATATCTTTTGCGGTTTTACACATAAAAATTCTTTCATATTCTTTGCGTGGTAACGCATTATAAATTACCATTTTAGCTTCATTGTTTTTAGTAAGTTTCTTTTTCAAATCATCGTTTTGTTTTTCAAAAGGTACAATTTCATCCCTTTTGGTTTCGGGATTATTTTGTATAGGAGGAAAGTCACCATTAGTAATAACATTCCAAAGATCTAGATCTTTTGATTTCACATAAATTTCGAATCGATTTTTCCAATAAAGAAAACCATCACTTTCAAATAGTTGTGGTCTTTGCATAGATTGACCTTCTAAATATTTTTCAGATTCCATAGATCGTTTCAAGTTTTAAAATACAGTTTATTTTAAAAATCTTGTTTAACGTAGCTCTGATGCCAATTGTGGAAAACTAGAAGGGGGGTTGAATAGTTTTACGTTAATTTATATTTTAAAAACTTTGTTTTCAAAAACTTCGATTCTTATTTATGTGAAATTCAACACTTGCACAATATCAACAATTTAAACTAACTAACTAAACAATTATAATGTAAATATGAAAGTAAAGAAAAGATAGGGATAGAAAGATCAAACCAAACCACAAGGATTTATAGTGGTTTGGCTATGAAGCACCTCTTCGCCCTACTCCACTCTTCGAGTCACGTACTCGAGAGTTTTCTTCACTATGTCAGCAAACTCCTTTGTGGCGGAGAAACCTTACACAACTTTTGCTTACACCTTTTTACGATACTAAGCTAAATGTCGAGTTCTAATAGTTGCTAGAACCAATCTCACAACTTCTTCACGACTTGGCACACCTTCTTCACAACTTGTACACACCACTACTACTTCACAACTTCACACTACTTCACTACTTCTTCTTTACACCACTACTTCTACTATACTAGATTTACAAACCTACCTAGATCTACTTATTACAATCACTACACAACTTTTCAATTTATATATGCAACTACACAACTAATCTTCAATACTTCTTGATTTGATATGAAAGGAGTATTCTTCTCTTGCACTTTGAATGATAAGAGATTGGATCACTTGAAACAAGAACTTATAATCTTATGATCAAAGGATTTAGGAAGTTAATTTGAGAGGATTTGGACATAAAGTTTTTGTGCAAAAGGTGAGGCAAAATTACAGATTTGAACCAGTATTCATAGGCAAAGGTTTCTGACACATGAGCATGTGCCGACCCCCTTAATTCATGGCCGGCCCCCATAAAATTAAGGGGGCCGCCCACCTGTAACGGCCAAAAACTTTTGTCTTTTCTGGGGAAAGTTTATTTGGTGAAGATTTAACTGATTTTGGTTAAAAATTTGAATTCATATATTTATTATTAATTAAACATTTTCTTTTAATTACCAAAAGTGTTTTTCTAAATATATAAAATGTTTTATACCATTTTATATAATTTGTAGTTATTAAATAAACCTTCATTTGATCATAAAATGTATTAGACAATTGTTTATTCATACCTTAAGTGATTTAGTTGGATGTAATGATATTTTGTCACTAAATACTTGTTTACGTAATGATTTTACGTTTAATGATTTTACATTTTGTGATCATCAAAACGTAGGGATATCGAGAAATATTAATAACGTTTTACGCATTATTTATATCAATAGGATGAAAACGGACGAATATTTATGAATACGAACAAAAATGTATGAAAGCATAAAAGCACGTCTGAAAACGGACAAAAACGTATGAAAAATAGATGAAAACGAAATAAAATGGATGAAAACATTTTAAAACGAACGGAAACGTATGAAAACGGACGAAAACAGATGAAAACGTATGAAAACAGACAAAAACGTATGAAAACAGACAAAAACCTATGAAAACAGGCGAAAACGTTAGAAAACGGGGGAAAACGGACAAAACGTAAGAAAACGTATGAAAACAAACAAAAGCGTATGAAAACGGGCGAATACGTAAAAAAACAGGCGAAAACGTATGAAAGCGGAAAAAAAGAAAAAAAATGTGAAAAAAGAGAAAGTGAATTAGAAAAAAAAAAGAAAGTAAGAAAGAAAGAAAAAACGTGAAAATAAAGTGATTGCCGAAAAAGAAAAAAAAAAGAGAAATATAGAAAAACAACATTAAACAGAAAAAAATAGACAAAAAAAAAGAAAATAAAAAGAAAAGAAAAGAGAATATAAGAAAAACAAAAAGACAAAGAAAAAGGAGAAAAAAAAACATGAACTTAGGTTTCAATATTAAATTTTAGGTTAATTTTTATCTTTAAATTAAACTAGATTGATGGTGGAGATTTGTCCCTTAATATGTATCAAAATAAGAGTGAAAAATAAAATGACTCAACTAAGTTAAACTAGAAAAGAATAACTTGTCAACTAAATTTATTATGATATTTTATCTGATTGTTAAGTTATTCAAAATTTTAATGAGAATAAAAAAGGCTAATAATAAATATTATTAAAAATTGGTTTATGAACTATACAACTAATAAATAAATTAAGCACATTAAAAGTAACTCAACACTCATTAGTAATTGTACTAGCTTCAATTACGAAAAGATGTGCCAAAGATGTCAAAAAGTATACATAGATGAAAACGAGTTCATCCAATAGTCGACATGATGAAAAAGATAAAACCATCTTTTCATCTCGATTTGTCAGAAACAATTACTAATGAGTGTTGAGTTACTTTTAATGTGCTTAATTTATTAGCATTATTTTGTGGTTTTGGTGAAAAAGATAAAACCATCTTTTCATCCCTCGCTAGTAAAAGTCTAAAAGACTAAAGTCTAAAACCATATTTTCATCTCGATTTGTCAGGAACAAATATAGTATTCACCTGCATGCTAAAATTAATTACAAAATAATGCTGACATTTTTGTTATTGAGTTGAGTAATACAAAATGAAAACCATGAAAGTCTCACTTTGCTATTTACTGTTTACAGATTAGGTAGTGCTAGACGAATGTTTACAGAAAGTGACGGGATATAACTACAAATAATTATATTTGAATATTTGTGGTTTTGGTGTAACCTTGATTGGTTCAATTTGTAGTTATTGCGAAAAATAAAGTTTATGAGTGTAGAAAGGAGAAATATAAAAATATGAGAATTAAACAATATTTAAATTATTAAATTAATGACAAATATTTTTATCATTTTTAATTGAAAGAAAATTGAAATTTAAAAGGATAAGTTGGGTATAATATATTACTCATTTTTAAGTTTGTAAATTTCAAAAAAATATTATCCGTGTATGTTATACTTATAGATAACATACCATTACAAAACTCTAAAATTCCAATGGATCGTAGGTTCATGATCGGGCTTGAGCCACCTAACAGAAACTATCATCTAAATTAAGATTGCAAAAATCATTAGGCAGTAGTTGGGGCGGCCGGGTATCGCCTAGTGATTAATCGGTTAGGCTGGGATAAATCGGATTTGATTTTTTATATATAAATAACATAACATTACAAAACTCTAAAATTCCAACGAATCGTAGGTTCATCTTCGGGCTTGAGCCACCTAACAGAAACTATCATCTAAATCAAGATTGCAAAAATCGTAAAACTTGTGAGGGAGCACTTTAAATATGAGTGAGTCTCATCACTTTGATACCCAATTCTAATTATAAAACCAAACAACAATATTGAAATTGATATCTTAGCATATATCCATTCCTATTGTGCCCATATATCAAACTCATACCGATTGTGATTCATGACAGTATACTAAACGCACCATAAAGATGTATGTAACATCATAAAAGTATAATGGAGTATAAACATTCAGGGGGTGTTTCTTTTTCTCCTTAGCTAAGAGACCATGTGAGGTTCAGGGGGCGTTTCTTTTTTCCTTTAGTGGAGAGATTGGACCAACTTGTCATTTAATATTAATATTTTTTATGTGGGGCCCAACAAAATCCATTGTTTTCTCTATATTCATAAGGCATAAAAAATAAGACTTTTCCTACTAAAAGGTATTAACACACGTAAGACTCACTAAACCCTTAGTTAAGAAAAAAAAGAAACATCCCCTGAAGGTTTAAAATTTTTAGCTTTGTGAATATAGAGGAACTAAAAGAAATTTGTGAGCCCTATTTAAAAAATAAATACTATTAAATGTTTAGTTGATCCGATCTCTTAGCTAAAGAAGAAATAAAACACACCCTCAATGAGACTTGGACCAACAAACACAAACTAATGTCTCTGATAAAGAAAAGTTGTTATGTGTAGACGGAACAAAAGACTAAAATCAAAACTAAGGGCGAGTTTGGTTGGGGGGATTTGATTGGGTTTAGGACTAAAAAGTAAAATTAAGGTGTTTGATTGCTTTTTTAAATTTTGGGTTTGGATTTGTAAACCGATTTTAAGAGTGTGTGTAAAAGTAGGGGATTATGTGGTTTTTAAGATAATTGTGGGACCAAAGTTTTGTTTTTTATGTAAAATATTGATTATATTACTTTTTTATTATTTTGTAACTAATATATTTATTAAATAATATATTTTCTTACTCTCATTTATTTTAATATTTTTTTCACTTTCTATATCAAATCAAAATCCAAATCATAATCTATAACTTTATATTTAAATTCAAATTTTAATCTAAACCCATCTATAAACCAAACGGGCTGTAAGAATTTTATATTTGACTGACACTAATAAGATCAGTTAGTCTAGAACATGAGTTCTCAAATTCTTGACACATGGCAATTCTAACATTCTAACACAAGTATGAACACAATAATGATTTTATAACAAATCAGTCAAAAAAGAACCAACTTATTGTATATAGCTACAGAGTTTATCAGAATTCTTTAGTTAATACGGACTATTATTTACTCTCTTTCTATGAAATCTCAAAATAATTGTTTATCTCTTATTTTAACTAATCGAAAGAAAAATTAGTTGATATATATAGATGATATTTTATTGGTTGAAGGGTACCTTTTCTTAAACTATCGGTTGAAGACAATACTTTTGAGCAATGTTTTAAAACCCGGTTTGACCTGTCCGGTTGAACCGGTAACCGGTCTAAAGAGCGGGCCGGAAGTAGCCGGTTTTTTGAAGGTTTATAACCCGGATTGAACCGGCATGTTTTAGTTGATCGAGATCAAATTGGTTCACTATGTTGAAACACAGTTACAACCGTGTTATATTTCATTTTAGTATTTTAACTAACAAGTTTATTGAAGAAGAAAGGGGTTGATAAATCTATAGTATTACCTTTTTTGAAAATATTTAGCGCACTTAATTTGAGTTAAAATATTTAGAGGGAAACTATAAATATATATTTTAAATAAACACACATTTTGATACTGTTATCCAAATGTGATCGATGTAGTGGAAAAATCATTTTTGTATATGTACATGAAACATAGACTATATATCTATATAACATTATCAACAGAAAGCAATTCAAGCATTATTAAGAGAATAGCTACTTGATTATTCAAATCAGTTATAATACCTGAAGGTTTTATACCTTAAATAAAGGTAGCAATCAAAAGTTCTGACTTCCCGATCATTTCAACATCCTATTTATTTGAACGTGGTATTTATTCACTAATATGACATAAATGGTATGATAGAAAACCGGTTTGACCCGACGGTTAAACTGGTTGGACCGGTGACCAGGTAAACCGACGACTTGGCCGGTTCGATTAAAAACCCTAGTTTTAAAACATTGCTTTTGTGACGGAGGGATAATTTTTTGAATGGAGACTTGCTAGACCTACATAATCTTTAAAAAATACTTTTACACATTATATATACTTAGACCGCTAATTACTTTCTTCTTTCACCACCTCTTTATTTAATGACAAATCACTCGTACACCCTATTTTGTGAAAATTATATTGTAAATTTTAAGTAGTCATAACATTTCTGTAATGTACTTACTTATTTAGATTGGAACTATTTATTTATAAATATAAAATAGATTGATAGTAGCAGAGCATGTGGTAGTTTACACAATTAACTGATAACAGGCCGGCTACCTGCCTTATTTTAATTGGGAAAGAGATGCGTAATATCGCTAGGTTTGAATTTTGATGCTTAAAAATACAAACGTAGTAGTAAAAGTCTTTCTTCTTTTTCAATTTGACTAAAATAAGATAAGGTGCCATGGGTCAACAATGGAATGTAAATTACAATTATGTGATTTTCATGACTAACGACTATATTGTGTACACCTGAAAAAACGGTAGCGTTTTGGCCAACCCTCAAACCCTATAAATACCTCTGCGATCAGTCATAGTCCATCACAACAAAAATTCATTCTATCTTCTTACATATATAATTTCTCGAAAAATAGTTGATAATGTCTGTCATCAACAGTGAGATTGAAGTAAGTTCTTCACTTTCTGTTGAAAAACTTTACAAACTTTTTCATGACTTCGACACCCTTGCACCTAAGGTCGAACCTCAAACTTACAAAGCCATCAATCTCATCCAAGGTGATGGTGGTGTTGGAAGCATCAAGAGCACTACATACGGCGATGGTAAGTATATTAAGTAAATTATTAACTATGTTTGATGCTAACAGCCTAACATGTAATCGGTTTAACTAAAATTTATAATCTATGACATGTACGTTAGTAGTATTATTACGTACTTATTTACGTTTAGTTGGCCTAATGGTTCTATAACGCTACACAGCCGTCCCATACACATCTGCAAAGCACAAGATTGATGCCATTGACCCTAGCAACTTTAGCGTTACCTACACGGTTTTTGAAGGTGATGTTTTGATGGGCATACTAGACTCAGCCACTTATCATGTTAAATTCGTTCCTTCTGCTGATGGAGGAGCCGTATTCAAGAACAGCGCCGTCCTTAAGTGCAAAGGTGATGCTAAACCAACTGAAGAGAATATTAACCATTTCAAAGAATCATTTAAGAACACCTTCAAAGCCCTTGAGTCATATGCGATTGCTCATCCTGAAGCTTACTAATTGATCTTGAGTCAACATGTTATGCTTTAATACGGAGTGTTTTAATTTTAAAGTGTGTTACATATGGAAATGGTTCCATTAGTGTCTTTATCCACCCTCTTTTTAACGAAATAAATGGACATGCCATATCCATCATTGTACTTCATTTATGTTTGATGTAACAATAAATGATCTAATGTCATGGGTTAGTTACTTCTGTTTAATTTTAAGAATGATCTTTCTAATTTTTACGAGTCAAGTTTTGGGGATAAACACGATAAATAAAGGGAGTGATAAATACACGTACGGAAGCTTTTAGTATGTACACATAAATCTCGTGCGATTTTACTTTTGCACCCTCTGGTCTACTTTTAGTGTTACCCAGTTTCATTAACTAACGTCCTGAACTCCCAATCTGGATGAACACCGTCGACATAACAATGTTGCATATATGAACAATGTGTTTGATCAAGTGTACGACTAGCAGTCAGAATTATAACGGTTGTGATGAGCATAGGTTGCACAATAGAGATTAAATCTTATATGTGACAACATATACAATTTAACATATAAGAACCATACGTTGTAATATATATTTATTTTTGAACGGCAATTATTTTATAAAAATAGCTAGCAAGAAGCTAGATAAGATTACAATATTTCGGTACAAGCGTAAATTAAGAGTAAATTGAGCCACTAACCATAAATCCTATTAAGAATCGTCAGCTTTTCACGATTATAAATCCACAAAAGCGATACCACGATGATTTTAATGAGAAATTGAAAGAGATGAAATTGAAGTGAAAATGAATTATTTCATTGATAATCAAAATGGATCACTACAACAGATATTTAAACTAAACATTTAGGTGGGAAACTCTAACTAACTAATTTGACCCGCTTTGACTTTTAAGCTATACTAACATACAAGCTAAACTACATTTCACATATTGCCACAATCAACTAAACACTTATGATGGTGATGATAATTGGATGACATAGCAGCTGTGATGATCATTGCAGCTTGTTTGGTGCTTGTAGCGTTTGCAGGCTGTTTGGTAACTTGGTAAACATCATTTGAGTCAACTGTCTTGATATCTCCATTATCCCCTGCAAGTTGGCAGTGTGTAAGGATCACACACTCCAAACTTGGATATACATTTGTGAAATGGAGATCTACTAAGCCCTTTGGTTAAAACATCTGCTGCTTGTTGATGAGAAGGTATGAATATAGGTAGAATGGATCCTGACTTGATCTTATCTCTGACAAAGAGGCAATCAATTTCTATGTGTTTTGTTCTGGCATGTTGAATTGGATTGGCAGCTAGAGCAATGGTAGATTGGTTGTCACAAAAGATAGGAACAGGACCAGTGATGGGAATTTGGATATCTTTCAGTAGACTAGCTAGCCAAGTGACTTCACATGTATAGTCAGCTAAAGCTCTGTATTCTGCTTCAGTTGAGCTTCTAGAGACCACACTTTGCTTCTTTGATTGCCAGGAGATAAGACATGGGCCTAGAAAGATGCAAAAACCAGTAACTGACCTTCTTGTGACAGGACAACTTGCCCAGTCACTATCACAATAAGCCTTTAGCTGTAGATTGTTGTGAGATGGGAAGAAAAGACCTTATCCAGGGCACAATTTGATGTATCTGAGAACTTTAATGAGAGCTTTCCAGTGTGAAGTTGTTGGATTATGACTGAGACTAAGTGAGTGAGCTGCATAGGATAGATCTGGTATTGTGATGGTGAGGTATAGTAATTTGCCAACCAAAGCTCTGTATTGTGAAGGATCTTCAAGTAATTCTCCATCTATTTCAGTTAGCTTCTCAATACGGTTGATGGGAATGTGTGAAGGTTTCAAATCTAGGACTTTGGCACTTTGAAGCAGCTCAAGAGCATATTTCCTTTGGCTCATTGTGATTCCTTTGGCATTTCTGAGGAATTCAATACCCAAATAGTAGTTTATGCTTCCCAAATCTTTGATACTGAATGCTAAGTCCAGCCGATGTTTGAAATAATTGATGAGGTCTTGATTGTTGCCTGTGAGAAGAATATCATCCACATAAATCACCAAGGCTAGAAAATCTTTACCTTTCTTGCATGTGAGTAGGGAAATGTCAGCATAACTCTGAGTAAAGCCATTGTTGAGAATAAAGGTGGTCAATTTGGTGAACCATTGTCGAACCATTGTCTTTTAGCCTGCTTTAAACCATATAGAGACTTTTGGAGCTTGCAGACTGGATTAGGAATGGTGGAGTCATGTTTGTAGCCTTGTGGTAGAACCATGTAGACCTCTTCTTGTAAATCACCATGTAGGAAAGCATTGTTTATATCTAATTGAGCAATGTGCCAATTGTGATGTGCAGCTCTTGCTAAAAGGGTTCTAACAGTGACCATCTTGGCCACTGGAGCAAAGGTTTCTGTGTAATCCTCTCCTTCTTTTTGATTGTAACCTTTGGCAACTAACCTTGCTTTGAATTTTTGAATTGTGCCATCTGACTTGTATTTGATTCTGAATACCCATTTAGCACCAATTGTAGCCTTGTTTGGTGGTAGAGAGGTGATGGTCCATGTACCATTGGACTCCAATGCATACAACTCTTTGGTCATTGTATCCACCCATCTTGGATCTTTTGTAGCCTGGGTATAAGACTTGGGTTCCACTGTATGATTGATGGTATTGATGAAGTGTCTTTTGTGTGGTGATGTGATGTTGTTATAATTTAAATATTTGGAATGATGAAATTTGATGGTAGAATTAAGTGTATGTGAAAGTTTTGGAATTGTGATATGAAAATCTCTGAGCTTGTTTGGTAATTTTGTAGTTCTGGTAGATTTTCTAATTGGTGGAGGTGGTGGTGGTGGTGGTGCATTTGGTAAGGTGGTAGAAGTAGATGATGATGAAGTTAAGTGTTCTGTGGAAGGTGGTGTGAAAGATGGTGAGGGTGTGGTGTGTGTTGGATCAGTGTCTTCATCTTGTGTGTTATTTAAGTTAATTGGTGTATGTAAGTGTGGTTGTGTAGGTGATGAGTTGTCTGTGTTTGATGATGTAGGAGTAGGAGTTGTGAATTGTGGTATGTTGTGTGGATCAGGACAAGTAGGTTGTGTAGAAAGTGTAGTTATTGGTGAAGTAGGTGTTGGTCTGTGAGCAAATGGGAATATGTTCTCATGAAACAGGACATGTCTGCTAACAAAGGGTTTGCGAGTCTTAAGGTTGCATAGTAGATATCCTTTTTGTGTTGTAGGGTAACCAATGTGGACACAAGGTATTGATCTAGCTTCAAACATATCTGAGGTGTGTTGGTGAGCAAGGGCTTGACATCCAAGAACTCTTAAGTGATCTAGAGAAGGTGGTGTTTGGTATAACATCTCAAATAGGCTCTTATTGTGTAAAGGTTTACAGGGAAGTCTATTAATGAGGTAAGTTGCAGCCTGTATACAGTATCCCCAAAAATGAATAGGAAAGTTGGCTTGAAATCTTATGGCTCTTGCTACTTCCAAAAGGTGTTTGTGTTTCCTTTCTACCCTTGCATTCTATTGTGGAGTGTTTGGACATGAGGTTTGGTGGTGGATACCATGAGCTTTGAAAAAAATCAGTTAGTGAATGATTGAGGAACTCTGTCCCATTGTCACTATTAATTTCTTTGATGGAAATTTTGAAATGGTTTTGAACAAATGCATGAAACATTTTTACAGTTGAGATTGTGTGGTGTTTTGATGGTAACAAATAGGCCCAAGTGACTCTTGAATAATCATCCACAATTGTTAGAAAGTAAGTGCATTTGTTCACAGTGGAGTGCTTGTATGGTCCCCAAACATCAAGGAGAATAAGATCAAACAAAGATTTTGCATTAGAATCACTTAAAGGGAATGACAAGGCATGTTGTTTTGCAAGAGGACATACATCACAATTATGTACATTACAATCCTTTGAAACTGAAATTGACTTTATTTGTTGTAATACAGAAAGAGAAGGGTGTCCAAGTCTTGAATGACAAAGCTTCAAATTGTTGGTGTTCACAATAAGGATGGTTGAGGGTGTTGGTTTTGGTTCCTGTTTGATGATGTAAAGCCCATTATAGACGTTGCCATGTGAAATCCTCTTGTGTTGATCCTGAAAGTAGCAGGCAAAAGGTATGAAGAGGACAGATAAGGGAAAGTGTGATCTTCACAGACAATAGGTTGTATGAGAATGATGGTATGTAAAACACATTATGGAGTGTGATGGCTGAGTTTATGTGTACTGATCTAACTTGGGTAACTATTGTGTTTTGTCCATTTGGCAGGGTAACATATATGGGTTGTATGCAAATTTGTACATTTTGCATCAAGGTAACTAATATACAAACATGATCAGTGGCACCACTATCTACTACCCAAAGATGCAATTGATTTATCAGGATAGAAGCAATGACTTCATAAGTTATGGCATTAATATGAGAGGCAATAAACTTGTTGGATCGTTATACTCTTACCAAACTTAACTATAACTTGTAATGGTCTTAGCAATCTTGAATAACTCAAAACTACTAACAATGAAACGTTGATATAACATTGTAAAGTATGCGGAATCTACTAACACAAAGCTAAGAAGAACTTTGAATAATTATATTAAAACCAACTTGAACTTGCTTATCTTACACAGATTCACTAACAATCCCTAACTCTCTAATATCGTATTCTCTAATATATGAAATCGTAATTGTGTACTCTTGTATTCGTACGTCTAATACCATCCTAAGGCTCCTTTTATAGGCACAAGGAAAACCTTAAGTCGGTTTACAATACTTTAACGGCAAGTAAACTATCTCTAACTTATTCTAGAATATTCTAATAATATTACATAACAATCCTTAAACGATATTGCATATCAGTCCTTTAACTTAGAAGTACTTTGAACATTCTTCATGCATTAGCAGTACTTTGACCATGAGCAGCACTTTGACACAAGCAGTACTTTGAACATCAGAAGTACTTTGATCTTCATATCCCAACAAAACTTGTGTGTATGAGTAACATGAGCTGCAAAGAGTTGGAATTTACCTCCAGTGCTCATGAAAGGTGAATGTGGAAAACTAGAAGGGGGGTTGAATAGTTTACCGCTTTTTGATTTGATTTTCTTTAAAGCTTATACGTGTAATTAACGATCAAGACTAGTAAACAATAAATAATATGCAAGTGTAATGTAAGAAACGATCAAACCACAACATGGATGTTTATAGTGGTTCGGATACAAGGACTATTTTTCCTTGCCCAACTCCACTCCTTGAGTATCCAACTCTAGAGTTTCCTTCACTAGTCAACAAGTTCCTTTCACCGGCGGAGAAAGCCTTACAATCGTCGCTTACACTTTATCTGGTACAAAGCTAAATATCGGGACCTAGTTCAAGGTAGAACCACCCTAACGTCGCCTACCCACTATTTCCGACACTAAGCTAGATGTCGAGTTCTTTTACAAAGGTACAACCACTCCTATCACTTGATGTATTTTGAGGACTAGAATACTAACCGATTACTACTAGACAAGATACAAATGAAGTATAAACTCCAAGAGTTTACACAATACAAAGCTAACAAGTATTGCAACTAAGTGTTGAAACTTGTTACTTCTTTAATGAACTTGTGAACTTCTTTGCTACAAAAGAGGATCACACAAATGAGATGTTATTTGGTTAGTTGAAACAGATGAGAGAGTTTATGCAAAGTATATCTAAAGTGATAAAGGATTTCCTGGATGTGGCTTGCTATTTATAGGGAAAAACCAAACAGCTATGCCACGGATCAGGCAGATCCAAATCCAGGGATCCGCCCTTGTATCCACAGGGTCCCGCCAAAGCTGACAGACAACCTTCCAAGAAATCTTTCCATATATATGACAAGTCTAATCAAACACACATTGATTGAGGGAAAAGCAGTCAACTAAAGTCAACCACGGATGTGGTCAATATAGTCAAACTCCTTAGAGTCAATGCTCCGCGGAATATAATGGTTTCCCCGGGTCGTTATGTCCCGACGAGGTGTGGATTGTATTCAAACGGGTTTGTAATCGGGTGAATTTGGACAGAAAGGGGTTTGTGTTTGATTAAACTAAGGAATCTACAAGGAAATAGCTTAAATAAGCTATATGAACAAGACTGGAATTTTAGAAAAACCAGAAACGTTTAAAACCTAAAACGCGTACGTTCAGATTAAAGTTACGTGAACGTACAAAATAAAACGCGAGTTTTATAAAAATAAAATACCTACGAATATGAAAATTACACTTTTACAATCCTAATAATAATAGAAAATTTTTGGAAAATTAAAATTATTTTTTACACTACTATATTAATTATTATTAATTAAATACTATTTTCTAATTACTTATTAATTATTTAAATTAACCTAAATTATAACTAATTATGAAATTACACTAAAAATATGAAAATTAAATTTGGAAAAGTCTAAAATATTATAAAACTAATTTTAAAATTAAAATTATATTTTTAAGACTTTTTATCTAATTAATATTAATTAAAAACTAATTTAAACTATTTAATAATACACTAAATAATAAGAAAATGTAAAATAAGCTTAGAAAAATAAAATTAAAACATAGAAAAATCGAAAGTAATATAAAACTAATTTTAAAACAGAAAATATATTTTTAGGCATTTTTAAACAATTATTATTAATTATTAACTAATTATTAATTAATAAAAACTAATATTAATTATTAAAAATACTAAATGAAAAGAGAAAAATATGAAAAAATTACTGAAATTATTTTATAACTACAGGAACCTAGGAAAATTATAAAATTGAGATTTACTTTTTGAAAAAGCTGAAAATAAGCCAAATGGCTTAAATAGAAGCTATCACTATTTGTAATTTTGGCTTTTTTAAAATTTTCTTTTACAAAACTCTTTAAATACATAAAATATGAAAATTTAATAAAGGGACTTTGCCAGAATCTCAAAAATAAGCACTTTGGATGATAAAATGTCTAACAGTGCATAAAAGTGCTTATTAGGATTTTGAGTTGCTTGAATAAGCTTCTAAAAAGCCACTCAGATGAACACAGAGGAAAATAAGATGCAAAATAACTCAAGTATTTAGGAAATGAACTATAACAAGCAAGAAATTACACTAAATAAGCCAATAAGCAACTCAACCCAAACCTGAGTACCAAACAGGCCTGTATGGCCAAGTTTAGGCCACCGTGGGTCCTACTAGGTGGATTGGAAGCCCAAAACAAAAGTGAAACCTGAGAAATCAGCTCCTAGGATTTCCAAAAAGCTAGAAAGCAAGCTCTGGGGCTCACTAGATTGGTCAGAGGAGGGCTTGGAACCTTGGCACAAAAGCTGAGTGCATCAGCTTAAGCAAAATGGGACAAAGTTGAGGGGCATAGAAGCCCTAACAAATAAGCTCAAAACCCTAAAGTAAGACTTAATACTTAAAGATGAGCTTATTGGCTTTTCAAAAAGCCAATAAGCTTATTGTGGGACCCACTAATGAAACCAGGAGAGACTATTGAAAAGAGAGCAAACATGATGGTCTGTGTAGCAGGGCAACTCCTTGCCCTGCAGGTGTGTTTGAAGTAGTGTAGGCCCCACAGAAAAATTAGCAAAAATAAAATGAAGGTGGGAACTCAAAGTTCCGTTGGGAGATTGTAACATGTGAAAGTTTCAAGGCCCAACTCTTATCACAAAATTCACTAAAAATCCTACAAGATTTGAAAAAACTGAAAACATGTAAATTTGACTTTTTGGTATTTTTGATTATTTTGACTTTGGTGAGATTCTAATCTATCCTACTGATTTAGTATGTTAAAATAAGCTATAATTAAACTAAATTATGCTTACTCTCCTGTTTATGAATTGAAATGGTGAAATGATCACCCCTAAGTCTCAACAGTTAACAATTTAGGGGATCAAATTATGGATTTTGACTTTTTGATGAATGGAGACTTAGTTTATTGGTTCCATTAACCTAATATGACCGAGGTAAACATGTTTCAAAAACAAACAACAACAGAAATACCCTAGATCACAGAGATATCAATTAAACCAAACACTCCTCTAACTTGGACTGTTTTTGAATTAGTGAAGGAAATGGTGAACTGAGACAATTCTACTAATACTAACCTATGAAATAAGCTATAGGGACAAGATATAAGCTATATTGAACAGGAATTAAGCACAACAACAAACACAAGTATAAATTAGTAATGTAAACTAGCTCATGAACCTCAAGAGTGATTTATGATGAATTTGAAAGATGCAAACCTCAAAGTAGTAGCATAAAGCTCATTGATATGTGTCGTTTTACACATATCTTTTCGTCCAATTTTCAAGTCAAAATGAACAAAAACACTTCAAAATGGTCAAATAACATCACAAATACCCTTGGAGTGTGTTTTTGCGTATTTCAGGTACAAAGGATTGAAAATAGACGAAAAACGAGCAAAATATGAAGAGTTATCAAAATCAGTCCCTGAACTTTCAAAATTTGACAAAATTAGTCCCTATGCATTTATTTCGGAAGAAAAATCAACAAAGGTCTTTTGGAAATCATAAGTTGTCATTATTAGTCATTTGGTGAAAAGTTTCAAAGTTTGGCAATTGTGGTCCTTCAAATTTCAAAAGTTGCAAAAATGGTGCCCGGTATTTTATTTTGGAGTTTGAACATCAAAGGACCTTGTGGAATTAAATATTGGCAAAATTGATCCTTGGAGCTAATTTGGAAATTTGTCAGAAAAGACCCTCAAGATTCAGTAAATTACAGATTTGGTCCTTGTGTTAATTTGATAACAAACCAAACGGACCCTATGTTTAAATTAAACCCAACACTAAACCTAAAACCTACAAAACTTCAACCCAATATACTCCCCAGCCCAAAACTTACCCAAAGCCCAATCCCTTAATATTCCCAAGCCCAACAACCAAACTTTCACTTAAACGTTATTAATAAAAATGTTTAAACCATTGATCAGCAAACCTAAAAACCACGACCCTTTTACCCAGCGTATCTCCATCCCTGCTCTCCATTACACGCCAAACCCCCTCCTCCAAAAGCATTCCCCAAGAAGTAGTCACAAGTTACCCATACCAGGTCACGAATTCACAACCAAATTGGGCGCCAAAAACAGAATAAAGGGACGGTATTGTTGTTGTTTTAATCCAATGGTGGTGATTGATTTCAAGAAAGCACAACTCATCTTTCCACTCACAAAAGAAGCACAAGCAGATGTGGACAAAAGAAGACCAAGTGAAACCCTAAATTTACACTATAAATAGTTTATGATGTAGCCTTGAGAAGGCAGTAGGTGGTAGTTTTAATTTAAGTTTTTAAGTTTGTTTTTAGTTTTCTAAGCTCAATATTATTTCCTTGAACTCAGTTCCTAAATTAATGCAAAACTTAGTTTCTTTTAACAAATGCTTCTTAGTTTAAATTACTGCTTATTATTAGCTTATTACTACTTATTTAGAATCATTTTTACATCTTGTGTCTTTTAGTTCTGTTGCACAAATTTGGTTGTTAGAAGCTAAAAACCATAGCAACCCCCCTTTAAGGACTGTTTGGCACAAGGCCACTTTGACCACATAAATATGTTTTTACCAAAGTTTTGCTTTCCAAACAGCTTTAGTGTATTGTTTTTAGCAATTTAGAAGAGACCTTAAGTTTTATTTAGTAGTTCTTAGGACTTGTTAGTATTGAATCAAAAATTCTTCTTTAACTGATTGTTGTTAAGTAGCAAGTCAGATAGTTCCCTTTGTTGTTCTTTTTAGTTTGAAATTATGATAATGCAAGCTTAGGTAATATGGACTTAGGATTTTTGGGTAACAAATTGCAGAAACCACCCATTTGACCCCAATCAACCCACTGGTTCAGCAGCCAAACAGGTCCCTACCCCCTTTTTCATTTTCACTTTTAGTCTTACTTACTTGTTCAAAATCCTTGATTTTTGTTTCTTTGCAATCTTTTACAGCCTATCTTTGCTATTCATCGTCATTTTCTCAGTCACTTTTCCTTTAACTAGCTTAAATTTAAGCTCAAAGTAACCCCCCTAGGTTGCTGATCTGGTCTAAACCACCCCCTTTGATCCAATTTTTGGGCAGACTAGAGTTAGGATTAAGTTGTGAAATTTGTTGCAATAGTAGTTAGGAGTATGTATTTTGTAGGAATAAGTTTAGTTTTGATTTACGAGCTTAATTTAGAGCTTAAATTTGGGCTGCAAATCAACAAAACAACACCCCTGGTCTGCTGCAAATTAGCAGCCCATTTCTCCCTTTTAAACATATTTTTGTTGCTCGTTTGTTGAATTTAGATTGCCGACATTGATCCCACTTGGTTTATTTAGGACCCCTTTAGCCACCTCAGTTTAGTTTTCATACTTGGTAGCTTTTTGGAAATAGTTTAGAAGCTTTTGGTTTCGAAAATTTCATTTTTAGCTTTAGTATATATTGTTCGTAGCAGCCTAGCTTGTTGATTTTCTTTTGATTTTGCTTGAGCATTGCTTGTTGAAATGTTTTCATCAGCTTATATAAGTTAGTTTAACATTGTGTGAGTTTATTGTAGTTCAATTCTTATCTATTTCCCACTTTGGCCTAGCTGATACTCTAATCTTAGCCATTCTAGTTCATTTGCCCAACTGTGGGGAATTCAAGTTTGCACAATCTTTTCTAAAGCTTTTTAGAAAAGTTTACTTCATAAAAGGCTTCTATTTTTGTTGTTTAAAAGTTTTTGTAAAGAAAAAAAAATAAAAAATCAAAAAAATAAATTGTTTTATAAAAAGGGTAAAAGCCAAGGGTCGAATCCCTGACCTCTTGCTTTGTAAACAGACGCCAAACAACAATACACAACCATCTCTGCTACTAACTCTTTTAGTCAAGTTTTCCTTTTGGTTATATTTAAATTGGTCTTGTCTATTTGTATTATTAGTAAGCCTAGCTTCTGTTAGCTTATTTAATTGCTTATTTGTAACTTTTTTTGTACTTTTTATTTTTCCTAGCTTCATTTTAGTATAATAAACTTCTCCAAAATTTTTCATAATTTTCTAAATTGTTTTACTATTTTTCTTGCATTTATTTTATTATTTTAGTTTTTAATTCCTTATAAAAAATATAAAAGCCAAAAAAATGTTTTTCTTTTTCTCAAAATTTTCTTTTACATTTTAGAACGTAGGAAAATCAATTTCGTACCCGTAGGACTAGTGTAGGTTTAATTTCAGGTTTTAATTTGCGCACTCGCATTTTTATTAAAGTAACTTTCGCGTTTTTAAAATTAGTTTACGTTTAGGGTTCCCTAGCTTCCTAATTCTGATTCCCGTAACATCTGAAGTAGTTTTTAAGTTTTAACTTTCATTCCTTGTTTGAATTCATGATTTAGTTTCGTTTATTTTATTTTTCGTACGTTATTTGCAATTTAGCGTAATTCAACAATACCAAATAATCAAATCCATTCCTTACAAGCATTTTAATCTCCAAATCTCACGATATTGTCCATTCACACCTCGTTGGGACACGACCTGGGTAATCACTTACCCGGTATCACATATATATATAGATTGTATTCACAAGTTTTCCTTTTCCTAAAGGTTGATTAGTGAATTCCACTCACGTCTACCTTGTATATTTTTGATACGCACTCAAAATTGCATTATCAAAATGGCGCCGCTGTCGGGGAGGTTGTGTTGCGACAATATCGTTACGATTTTAACGATTAGTGACTTGTAGAACCTTCGTCAAGAAGTTATCGTTTTCAAAAAAGTATAAAACACAAAAATATTTTCCTTTTCTTTTGTATATATATCTATCATATTAAAAAAATACAAAAACATTTTCCGTTTTACTTGTTAAATAAAATAAGCATAAAACACACCGTCGAGAACCAAGGCAGAACACCTACCAACTGGGGGTGTGAACATTAATAAGTTCCCAAACAAAATATTAAAACTTGCCATTGTATCCTTGTGAATTGGTGTACCTTTTTCAAAGAAGCCATTTACATTGTGATTATTGGTTTAAGTTCACCATTGTCTTTTTGAGTTGGTCTCGTTTTATTTGATGTGTTTTTCGAAAAACCCAAAAATATTTTTCCTTACCCTATACTCGTTTGATTCTACCTTCTTATACCCCTCTCATGTATAATTCTTATGGCGTCTCTCGGCTACACACGTTTTCACTGTAAAAGCCCGATTGAGAATGGCTATCATTGTTTCCGGTGTATTTGTGAGAAATGTGGAAATAATTGTAGTAACAGCTTTTGCACTACGTGGAATTTGTTCATACATCCAAATTCTCTCGATGATTCACCGAATTCTTCCAACTACCCATCACTGCCTGAGATACGTGCTATTAATGACAAACCATCAAGAATTGATCCTAACCTTTCAGGATTTACAGTTAAAGGTTTGTCAAGCAAACGTATAGAGCATAGAGCAGTGACTGAAAAGAACGACTTGCCTAATCTTCACGTTTATCAAGAACAAAAACCGGAGACCATAACAGAAGTGGTGGAAATTCCTAGCTCTCAGAGCACACCACTTGTCCCACCTCTGACTTTTATTCCTTGTGTCGGTTGTGGTGAGCCGCTTTTCGGGTTGCCATGTCGTTGGTGTACATGTGAACGATGTGGTAATGATATTCAAAACGGAAGTTTTTTTATTCTGTAGTTCGAGTAATTCATTCGCTTACGATTCTAATCCGAGCTTTTGCAATAAGCCACAAAACAATTTCATTTCATATGAGCATAATCCATGTTATCAAAATTGCAATGCCGAATCGTTTCAAAATGCACCAACTTCACAACAATACGGTTATGAGTATTGTGGAGGTCCACATTTTAGCACCGATTGTCAAACTAGGAATCTTTTTGTTGGATCGATATACTCTGACCAAACTACTTTGTAGCTTGTAAAGGTTTAACAATATTGAGTAAACTCAACACTATTAATATTGAAACACTGTTTTACTTTGTAAAGTATGCGGAATCTACTAACACAAAGCTTAAGAAGAACTTTTATATTAATCAAACTTTGAACCTGCTTTGTTACACAGATTCACTAACAATCCCTAACTACTTTATCAACTTTGATCGACTCTAAAACTTATGAGAACTTCTCTAAAACTTATATCGACTAATACCTCTTAAGGCTCTTTATATAGATAACCTTAAGTCGGTTTACAACATATAATCCTTGAACGACAAGTCATTATCCCTAACTAATTCTAGAATATTCGTTTAATGTTACACATTAATCCTTATCTAATATTGCACATCAATCCTTGTTTCCTTCGAAGTACTTTAAACTTTCTTCAATAACAGCAGTACTTTGACTTTTTTCTTCATGCAGCAGTACTTTGACATCCAGAAGTACTTTGATATTTCATATCCCAACAATCCTCCCCTAACTTGAACTCCACTTGCTTGATTTCAAGTTTCTTTGTTATTTTAATCTTCAAATCTTTAATCATTCAGAGAAACTGTTTCTTTATTTCTTTGTCTTCTATCTGTCATGTATCAAAGTACTCTTCATCTGCATCTTGTCATTCATGGTATCTTCTCAGCAACTCAGCAACATCTTGGTACAAAGATCATCAAATCTTAAAAGTTTCATACTATTCTCATCACTTCCAGGTGTGTTAACTCCTGTGAGAGGTGAATCATTGAAAATTATGATTTTTAGCAAATCATCAGCTATCAACGGATTTGATTTGTCTTTACCAATAGCCGTTTGCTTTGGACTAGCCAAATCTTAATCACTTGGAGTATGGTGAGTTGATAACCATATAGTTTTTGATAAACTATCAACCATCAACGGATTTGATTATCACATCAGAGCCGTACCCTCATGACGAGTCAAACTCTTTCTTGTTTGTTAAATATGGTGAGTTGATTACCATTTGTTGTGCAGTATAAATACTAACACCATGTGTTTCTTTTCAAATCCTTTTTCCTTTTCTTTTAAACATCAAAACATTTTATTTTTATTTTAAAGAACTTATACTGGTTTATATCAGCAAGCAGTACTTTGTTAAAGTACTGTTTGTTTTTGCAGTACTTTGAAAAATACTTTAATTTACAAAACAAATCATACCAGTATTATGCAATATTACTCTTCAGACTTGACCCATCTGATAAATAGCTTGATAACATCCAAAGCTACTTCAGATTCATCTTCAAGTTCCATTCCATGATCCAACATTCTGAGCATAATTTCTCTGATCAAAGGATATCTCCTCTCAGCCAACATATGAATCATGGTACCATCTTCCATCTCTAGTGTATGAACTCCTGATGACTCAAAGAATCTCCATCTTGTTATTTCCCAATTCTCTTGATCATTCCACGAAGGATCAACACTTGTTTCTTTAGTTTCCCAGATGGTAATTAAGTCTCCAAGCAAAATTAATCCCACTCCTGAAGCTTCAATCTCTGCATAGTATGTCTGCACTTGCACATATAAGTCATACAAATCTGCCCTTGTAATACAGTGCAACACATCCCATAACATATTGAATGTTGCGAAGCTTTCATCTTCTCTGTGGATCATAAAATAATTCCCTTCTTTTGATTCAACCACAGAAAATGAAATAATCTTGGACTTCTTTCCAGAATCTTCAATCTTCTTGTTCTCAAAATCAACAACTCTGAAATAATTTCTAAGTTCATCAACTGTATCTTCATGAACTAACTTCAGCCTTTTTGACAGTTGATCATCTTCAGCTAATTTCTTTCTTTTCAATCTCCTTTGCTCAGCTTGTTCCTTTCTGATATCTTCTAATTTCTTCTTTCTATCAACTTCCATGGGCACAAAGCTATCTACTTCTCTTCTGATATCTTCTTGTACTTTATCCCACAGAGCTTTTATTTCTGGATACCTTTGTTTATGTAAATTCTTGTATCCCTTCTTTCTTAAGAACTGTATCATCCAGTTTCTTTCCTGAGCTTTAGTCATTGGCTTCTTTGCAAGTGGCCTACTAACTTCTTCCAAATACTCAGCATCATATTCAGCTTGTTGCTTTCTAGCAAGCTCTAAATCTTCTGCAATCTCTAATTCTCTAATCTGAGCAATAGAAAATTTCTTCTTTTTCTTCTTAGTATCTTTCTGAACCATTATCCTTTTTCTCTTTATCTTTAGGATCTAGTTCTTTTGATTCAGAAGTACTTTCATCATCTTTTTGTGCAGGCTCAGAAATATGTATTCCTCCAGTAGGTCTTCTTAAATTCATCATAACTTGAGCAATAGTTTCATCATCACTTGCAGTATGTACTCTTTCTTCCTCTTGATGTACAAAGGTAGAAGGACCAGCTTCATCTGCATAATTCATTGTAGAAGGTCCCGCACCAATGATTCCACTTTCATCAATATTTCTAGAAGAAGTACCTTGCTCAGCAGTACCTTGCAGACTTATATTTTCTGTAGCAGTACTTTGAACATCAGCACTTTGAATGTTCTGTGCATCTACATCCTACTTAACATTTTCTTGCTCATCATCTTTTTGCTCATTCTCTTTCTCTTCTTGTGTAATATTTCCATCCTTATGTGCAATATTCATATCTTCTTCAACATAACTTTCTGGTTCAAAAGTCTTTGGACTTTCTGGATATTGCCACAAATGAGCATCTTCTGAATATTTTACTTCAGCATCATCTTTATCCAAATTCTTATCTTGATTCCTCCCCAATTTGGTAAATGATGACTTCCTATGCCTCCTTTTTGATTTAGAAGATTTCTTTGAAGATATTGACTTTGGCTTCTGAGACTGCTTCTTTTCTTTCACATAAAGCCTAAAATTCTGAACAAGAGGCCAAACAAATTTCTTCAACCTTCTGAACTTCTTTCTTAACTGTTTGATTTCTGCAGCTTGAGCATTAACAGTTGACTTCATCTTCTCCAATTCCTTAGCCAAATCAGAAGTACTCTCAGCACCTGCAATTCCCTCGTCTCCTCCAGGTGTTTGAAGCCCACCTGTGGAAGTATAATCATTGGGAGTAGGTACCTGTGAATCCTCTGAAGCAGTACCTGTAGGATCAGTACTTTGTGGAGAAGTACCTTGAGCAGAAATAGAGGTATCCAAAGAAGCTGATACTGAGGGAGTCCTTTCACTTGAAACAACATGCTGAGGGGAAACAATAGGTGGTGTAGGGGTATGTACTGAAGCAGAATGCTCAGCAGAATCAGGTTGATCATCATCATTAGAATGTGCAGAACCACTATTGTCTTCTTCATCCCTAACAACTTGAGCTACCTCTAACATATAAGCATTAAGAGGTGTATTCCTACCCGAAAAATTAACTCCCTTATTTGACATAAAAGTGAAAACTTTAGGTGGCACACTAATGGTAGGTACATAATCCTGAGGTTTAGGTATCCCATCTAGGGGATTCTCTAAAAGCAATTGAACAAACCTAGGATACATTAGAAAGGGTTTGCCAGCCTTAATATGAGTAAGCATACCTTCAAGGATCATGTATGAGAAATTGAAAGGCTGATTGGTAATAAGACCAACAAAAGCAGAGGCTATGGAATGGCGAAACTGATCCCAAGCAATACTCTTTGGACTCAAACAATGTAGCAAAACATGAATAAGAAATTTCCAATGAGGACTAACCATAGCCTTCTGAAAAGTAAGCTTAGTCAAAGAACCTTCATACCCAATGTCTCTAAGTGTGTTCCAAACCTCTTGTTTTCCAAAGAAAACAGAGCCTCCTTCATCATCAAATAACAGAGCCTCCCTGAATAAAAACTTTTCCTTTGTATGATACATGTAGCCTCCCCTTAAATAATGACTAACTAATAACTACTTATGCCTCCCCTAAAAAATAGCTTACATATTAATCATGCCAACACTCACAACCAAAAAAGTAAATCTTGAAATATCAAAGCCCTTTGTGAGTAGATCTGCTACATTATCATAGCAATCTCTTATAAAGTGATGTCTAATCTGAATGTGCTTGGTCTTGGAATGATATACTGGATTCTTGAAAATACAGATAGTACTCTAATTATCAATGTTGATAGGAGTATTCTTGAAATTGAATCCATAATCCAAAAGTTGATTCTGTAACCAAAGTACTTGTGCACAACAACTTGCAGCAGCTACATATTCTGCTTCTGTAGAAGAAGTTGCTGCAATTATTTGCTTCTTACATTGCCATGACACTAATCTGCTTCCAAGGTACTGGCATCCTTCAGTTGTGGATCTTCTGTCATAGTTATCTCCAGCATAATCACTGTCTGAAATAGCTTGGAGATGGAAAGGTGAATCCCTAGGATACCATAATCCTAGCTTAGGTTGTTGCCTAAGATACCTGAAAATCCTCTTGACAGCATTCAAGTGAGATACCTTTGGATTAACTTGATGTCTTGAACATAAGCTTACAGCAAAAGTTATATCAGGTCTTGATGCAGTTAAATACATGAGACATCCAATCATAGACCTGTATAGTGTGACATCAACATCTTCTCCATCTTCATCTTTTCCCAAAGGTTTGTTAGTATCCACTGGTGTAGATGTAGGCCTAACAGTTGTGAAAGTGAATCTCTTAAGAATATCTGCAACATACTTATCTTGACAAATATAAATTCCACTGCTTGATTGTTGCACTTGAAGTCCTCAGAAAAATGTTAATTCTCCCATGGAACTCATCTGAAACTCTTTCTGCATAAGATCTTCAAATTCCTTTACCATATATTGCTTAGTAGCACCAAAAATAATTTCATCTACATACACTTGAACTAGCATGATATCCTTCTTATCTCTCTTGATAAACAAAGTCTTGTCAATAGCCCCTCTTCTGTAACCATGTTGTAGTAGAAAATTTGAAAGTCTTTCATACCATGCCCTTGGAGCTTGATGAAGGCCATACAAAGCCTTTATTACCTTGTAGACTTTGTTTGGGTGTGCAGGGTCTTCAAAACCATGAGGCTGTTTGACATAAACTTCTTCTGTGATTTTGCCATATAGAAAAGCACTTTTAACATCCATTTGATATACAGGGAATCCCATATAGGATGCAAAAGCCAAAAATAGCCTGATGGCTTCAAGCCTTGCTACAGGAGCAAAAACTTCATCATAGTCTACTCCTTCTTCTTGTCTATATCCTTGAGCCACTAACCTTGCCTTGTTCTTAATAACATTCCCTCTTTCATCTCTTTTTACTCTAAAGACCCATTTAGTTCCAATAAGTTTCTTTCCATCAGGTAAATCACATAATACCCAGACTTCTTGAAGTTTAAACTGTAGGAGTTCTTCTTGCATAGCTTCCACCCAACTTTCCTTGGCTAATGCTTGTTTGATATTCTTGGGTTCTTCCTGAGATAGAAAACAAGCAAATAAACACAACTTCTGATCCTTGTGATTCACCATGTTTTGCTTGTAGATAAAACTATGTAAAGAAGTATGTTGTTGAGACATATTCTAAGCCTTAGTCCTTGTGAGCACCCCTGAAGCTGAGGGTCCAATTATGTTGGTAACAGGATGAGTTTTATGAATTCTGAGAGTAGGAGTTGGTGAGACTTCAAGATTATCTTCCAAGTTAGTTATGTCAGGATCTTCATTAGAATCTGAGAAAATGCCTTCTTGATCCAATTCATCATCAGTATCTACTAAAGTGATTGTGTTTGGATCATCAGTATCTTCTAAGTCAGGCATATTAGAATCATTAACAGCATCAGTATTTATCCAATTTGAAGTATCTAAAGGTTGAAAAGTACTTTCAAATGGATTAGCAGTACTTTGGGGTAAAGTACTGGCTGTTTCTTTTGCCTTCTTCTTTTCTGCTTCATAAGCTCTCCTTTATTCATCATCATACAACTTAGCCATTGTTTATTGAAAAAGCATCCTAGAAAGTTCATCTTGAATGGCTTGATCTTCTACAGATACTGGGATTTGTGGTGGAACAGTACTTTGAGGATCAACAGTACTGCTAGGTTGAGCAGTACCTTGAGGCTCAGAAGTACTCTTCTTCTCATCATTGGCATTATCTTTTGGCTCAACTTCAGATCTTAAATTAACATCATGAACAATGTACTGTGCTTCATCTTCAGTGGGAGCTGCTTGATTTTCTTCCCTTACAGGTACATAATTCATTGATGAAGACATTAAATCAAGATCAAACATCCAATCAGGACCTTTACCTTTAGAATTCTCTTGTTCTTCCAGAAAATCAACATGAAGACATTCTTGAACCTTCTTGGTAGCCCTATTGTACACTCTGAATCCTTTGCTATTAGTACAATATCCCAATAAATATCCTTCATCTGACTTCCCATCAAATTTGCCCAAATTATCAGCAGTGTTTAAGATGGTTAAGGGACATCCAAAAGGTTTCATAAACTTGATGCTTGGCTTCTTTCCCATGAGTAACTCATAAGGTGTCTTCATTTGAGGTTTAGTCACTGAGACTCTATTCAACACATAACAAGCAGCACTTACAGCCTCAGCCCTGAATGGAATAGGTAGTTAAGAGTCTGCAAGCATTGTCCTTGCTGCTTCTATAAGAGTTCTATTCTTTCTTTCTGCAACTCCATTTTGCTGAGGAGTTCTAGCAATACTGAACTATCTTTTAATTCCTTTCTTGGCACAAAATTCATCCATAAGCTGATTCTTGAACTCAGTCCCATTATCACATCTAATGCCTCTAACCTTGAGTCTTAACTGATTTTCAAGTGCTATTATAATGTCATGAATAGCATCAAAATTTTCATCTTTAAAGCATAAGAAAAAGACCCAACTAAATCTGCTACAGTCATCTGTTACAACCAAGCAGTACTTATTCTTGTTCAGACTAACAACTGAAACAGGTCCAAACAGATCCATGTGCAGCAATTCCAAAGGCTCTCTAATGGTTTTCTCATCAATCTTCTTACAAGAAGCCTTGTGCTGTTTACCCTTCTTACAAGCAAGACATGAGTGATCATTCTTGAATGTCTTAGAAGGTAAACCTCTAACTAAATTACCTCTGACCAGCTTATTGATGTTCTTGAAATTGACATGCCCCAATCTTCTGTGCCATTGACGTGCTTCTTCCATAGATGCTCTTGCAATCAAACATGTTGCTCTTTCATCAGAATTTACATTCTTTAAGTCTATGTTGTACACATCATTAGTTCTTGGTGCTCTCAGCAACACCAAGTTTCTATCTTCTAACTTGAAATCAGGAGAAAGTATAAGACATTCCGTGTCAAAGAATAACACAAGGTACTTCTTATCACAAATCTGAGAGACTGACAAAAGATTGAATTTGAGCTCCTTCAAATATCTAACATCTTCAAAATCAATGTTTCCTGCCTTGATAGCTCCTTTGCCAGTAATTCTTCCTCCATCAGGATCATTCCCAAATGCAACTTTTCCTCCAAAATAAGCTTTAAAATCTGACAAGAGCTCCTTTTCTCCTGTCATACTGCCAGAGCAACCACTATCTACAATAAGATGATCTTTAAGCTCCTCCTCTGGGTTGCCCTGCATTTACATGAAAAAGGTTAGTTATTTTTAGGAACCCAAGCCATTACTGACTTGTGTTCCCCTTGTGGAGTGAAATACTCAAAATTTTTGAGTATGTAATCACCACTGTCTTTGAAAGCATGATCAAGAATTAAGGTTTTTGTTTCCAAAACTGTTGGTTTTTCATGATCAATTTTCTCTTTTTCACCCTTAACCTCTGAAAGTACTGGTTTTACCCCAGCAGTACTTTCTTTCTTAACCCATTTAGTTGTAACTTTAGGAGTTGGGTTCTGTGTCCTTGATGAGTGCTCAAACACTCATCATTTTTGGTCAAATCTGAACTGCAAAACATACAAAAACACTCAGTAATGCATCAAAATACTGAAAATATTTCAAAATTGTGTTTTATATGTTTTAGATGCAAAATGAGTAAAAACAAATAAAAAACGTACAAAGTTTGCAAAATTGGCAGTTTCAGTCCCCCAACTTTCAAAAATTGGCAAAAATAGTCCCTAAGCACTTATTTGAAAAGAAAAGTCACCAAAGGTCCTTTTACAATCATAAGTTGTCATATTTTGTCCTTTGGTGAAAAATTGGAAAAGGTTTGGAAAATTACAAAATTAGTCCCTGGAGTTTCAAACTTTGGCAGGATTGGTCCCTGGTGAAATATTTTCGAAAGAAAATCATTTTGGGTCCTTGGGAAGTCACAAAAGTCATTTTTAGTCCTTGATAAATTTTTGGAGAAAAGTACATTTTGGTCCCTCAAGTTTTAATAATTTGCAATTTTAGTCCCTGAAGGACCAAAAGTGAAAAATTATATTTTTAAACCTTGAACTATTGAAAGTTGGCATATTTTACCCTTGTGACAACTTTGGAGTTTGTACAAATCAGCCCCTAATTTTCAGAAAGATTACATAATTGGTCCTTGTATTTTTAACTTAACATCAAATGGACCCTTGTGTAATTTAACCATCCCATCCTAATCCCTAAGCCAGCCCACACAACACCCCAACCCCTGATCCATTACAACTCCAAGCCCAATCAACCCTGGCCCAACTCCCTAAATAATAAAAACACTTCCACCCCGTTTTATTACTCCATCCCAGGGTCAAACTCAAAGGCAAACGACTTCCCACCCCCTCCAAGTTGGTACCTGCTACTATTCATCACCATACTTCCAACTTACCTCCACCTTTCCTTCTCCCCTTGGCCTCCACAACCTCCAAATTACATTTATTGATACCTAAAAGTTTCCAAGTAACCAAAAAGCAGGTAAAGTCAATTTTGGTGCCATTAACATGTTCAAGGGTCAAGATTAAAAGAAGCAATCCAATGGTCAAATTGAGAGTTGGGAAAGCACTTGTGGGTCACAAAAAACCCTAGGGACTCAATACAAAAGAGAGAAGAAAGTGGCAGAAGAAGCTAGTAGGAATTTAGCTATAGGAGTAGTTTTAATGTAATGTTAGGGATGAATTGGTTTTGAAATTATTGTAATTTTAGCTTTGTAACTCTTGTTTTCAGTATTGTAATCATGTCTTTTAATACCAAATCAGTTTTCACTTTAGATAATTGTCACATCTCAGTTTAAGTTTTAAATAAGTTACTTGCTGGTTTCCTTAGTTTTTACTAATTTCAAATGCTCATATAAGTTTTCTAGTTTAGTGTGAGTGTTACTATTGCTTGATATTTTTGTAATTGAAGAAATCCCAAGAAAGTCAATGAAAGTCAACTGGGATACCTCAATAAACAGTGAGCTTATTTGAAGGAAATGAAGACCTTAGGACCTGTTTGTGCTTATTCATAAGTCCTAGCAACCCATTCCTCCATGTCATGCTTAAACTTTGGACCATTGTGAGTTTTCAGCTTAATTTTCATTAAAGAAGCATTAGCTTAATTACTGCTTATCATTGTAATATTTGGAGTTACTTCTGCTTAGTTTAGCTAAATATAGTCACTAGTTGTTTTATTTCTCTTTGATAATTGTTGGTTCTATTTTTTTTTCTCATGTATTTACTTTTGAGCATAATATAGCTTAACTAGTTTTTGCTTAAGACTGAGCTTTACATTTAGTTGTTTCAGCTTTTACTGAGTAATTTTAGCTTAACTAATATGTTTATACCCCTAGAGTAGGTCAATCCATCTCAAAACACCATCAAACCTAAAACAGTTAGTTGCTTCTAGGGTGTTTGGAACAGGGTTGTTCCCTGTGTCCTAGTTAGTTTTCCTTGATGAAATTAGTCTACACAAGTCACATTAGGTATTACTATAACTAATCAAGCATAAAAGAGGTAGAGTATTTAGTAGAAAGTCAAAAAGCTTGTTGATTCTCCATGATCTGTTATCTGTTAGGTATTAGGGAGTGAAAACCCACCATTTCATTGCATAAGTGGGTATTGTAGCTTTATTTAGTGAAATTGTAGCCTAATATAACATGTTTGATCAGTAAGATGTGATTAAAATCCAAAAGAGTCAAAGTTATAAGTTTTTCTCAAAAAGTCAAAAGTGCAAAGTAGTCAAAAACTCAAAAATGGTGAGAAATGTTTTGATTTATGTGGTAGGTTTCAAGCTCTAAACTTTTGATATATCATACCCCCCAGCTGATCTATTGAGTCCCATTGTTCTTTCATTTTTGTGATTTTTTCCCTGGGCCCCACAACCCTCCAAAGTAGGCTGTAGGGAGGGGATACCCCCTGCATCAGCAGATACACAACCACACCACCACCTTTGGTGGTGGTTTCTGACCTCCAAAGTGGCCCAAGCCACCAACTTGGTTCCTTTCAACCCCCTCCTAGTAGGGTTCATGTTTTGACCAATGGTTTGACCTTAGACCCTGTGGACCCCACTTGGAATTGCCCCTTAACTTTGTCCCATTTCTGAGTAGGGTGTTTGGCATTTGGATTAGCTTAATCAATCTTTTAGCTTATTCGGTGCTATTTTCTTGTTGATTTAGGTTTATTTAAGTTCACAAAGCTTTTTCACATCTGAATTATACCTTGTGGGCCCCTTGTGGCTTATTTTTAAGCCTAAAAGCTCCAACAGTTGACCAAAGTCAACTGTTAAGCTAATAAGCACTCTTAGTGCTTATTTCTAATATATAAAAAAGTTGTGTTTGTTATTTTCTCAAATTTTTATTTTATCATTTAGTATTTATTAGATTTAATATTAGTTTTATTAGTAATTAATTAATAATTAAGTTTTAAATAGCATAATTAGTTTTTATTAAGAAAGACCTAGTTTTTATATTTTTCCTAGCTTTTATATAATATAATATAATTTTAGGAATTTTTCTAGAATTTTTACTGTTAATTTAGTATTTTTTATAATTTAAAATACTTTAATTAGGTAATTAAAATATAATTAGTAATTAATTAATAGAAAAATCACAAAAAGACAAAAATACACATTTTTAATTTTAAAACTTGTTTTTAGTTATTTTATAATTTTATAAATTTAATTTTTATTTTTCTAGTGTTAAATTAATATTATATTGTATTTAAGTGTTTTAAATATTAATAATAAGTATTAAATAGTATTTAATTAATAATAAATAATTAATTAGTGTAAAAATTTATTTTCTTTTTCTAAAAATTTTCTTTTACCTTTTAGTTTGTAAAAAAGTTATTTTCACCCCCTGGGGGTTTTCAGATTTCAGTTTTCACGTTTTATCTCGTACGTTCGCGTAAATTTAAATTGAACGTATGCGGTTTAGGTTTTAAACGTTTCTGGTTTTTCTAACTTTCACGTAATTATCTATATAGCTTGTTTAAGCTATTTCTTTGTAGATTCCTTAGTACAACCAATCACAAAACCCTTTCTTGTCCAAATTCACCCGATCACAGAGCCGTTTGATAACTATCCACACCTCGTCGGGACATAACGACCCGGGGAAACCCTATATTCCGTGGAGTATTGAGCCTAAGGAGTTTGACCTAGTTGACCACATCCGTTGCTGACTTTAGTTGACTGCTTTTGCCTCAATCAAATTTTAGCGCCGCTGCCGGGGAGGTGTGCGCGCTATTCTAAACGGTTTTTCTGATTAGTGAATCGGGATATACATCCATTGTATATTTACCACCCTTGTTCATATTATCTTCTTATTTTAATATAAAAATAAAACCGTTCCCGAAAACTTTTTAAACTCAGTTTTCAACGAACACAAAAACCCAAAAAGATTTTCTTTCTCGTTTGTACAAAATGTTTATTCAAAAATCCAAAAATAATCACCTTTACCCTCTCTCATATTTGATTCTTCATCCCTACCCCTCTGTAAACCTTTGATTCTTTCTATGTCGTATCCACACCATTACGGTTGCCAATGGTGTGGTGGTCCTCATAATGGTGGGAATTGTCCAGGCTGTAGCATGGTAGAGTCAGGAGATGGGTCTGTCTATAACCAAGCTCCCTATCCTTATCATGACACATCTGATTCATCTTACCAGCCACCACATCATGAGATACTGACATATCTGTGTGAGTTTTGTGGAGGTCCTCACCAAGGATTTGAGTGTCAAGTCGGAAACACGTTTGTCTATGAACAGTTTTCCGGTGATGCTCAGAACTTTGGTTATGACCAATACCCATATGATTCACCAGTCTAGACTCAACAGTTTTACTGTTGTGATTACTGTGGAGGTCCACACATCAGCTCAGATTGTCAAACGGGGAATCCATACCTTTGTGACAATTTTGACACACCTTATTATGACCAACCTCCACAGTACCATATGAATGAAGAAATTCTTCCAGAAATTCAGAATGTACTGGAAATACTTGATGAGCTTAAGGGTTTAGTTAAAGACTTGGCCCAAAAAGACACTCATAAAAAATCCATGGAAGAATTGCTAGCTGAAGAGCAGGCTGTTAGAACAAATTCCTAAGATGCCTATGAAAAATCTGTTAGGGAATCAATTGCAAAAGAAAAAGCAGCCAAGTCTAGCTCTCAGTTCCGTTTTATCCCTGATGACAGTGATGATGAAGATACACTTGATATCCTTCAATTCTATAAAACTTCATCAAGTTCATCAGTTGATATCCCAGCAGTTGAGATTCCATCTCAAACAACTGCTATCACACCCGAAGTTCACACTCACTCTCTTAACATGGGGGATGAGCATCTTAGCACTGTTCCTGATAAGGAATCGGACAAATTAATAAAGTCTAGTTTGGAGATCCTTGTCCCAATCCCAGGAGAGTCACAGGGAACTTTTGATCAAGTGTGTGATATTCCTTCCCCTCTTGAGTGTTCAAACGATCATTTTGAGACTTTCTCAGATTTTAATGATGATTGTACATCTCATGGAGACATTGAGTATATTGAGGCATCACTCCCATAGTTTGATGCTGATCCTCTTCTTGAGGAGTTCGCTGATGAACTTACACACATCAATCCACTTTCATTGGAAAGTGATGATGGTCTCCTCGACTTTGAAGCCGATCTTGGAGAAATTGAAAGTCTCCTATATCATGATCCGTCACTCACTTCTGATCCCAACAGTCCAATAGAGAATGTTAATCTCTTTGTTCCCGAAACTTTCAATACTACTCTCACCAATCCTCTATTTGAATTCGAATCTGAATTCACTTTGATTTCTGATAATCCACTCTTTGATATTCAGAATGAGGATTGTGATGAGTCTATTCCGGAACATGAGTTCACAGATTTACATCTTGTGAATAATTCTCTTCATGAGGAGTTCTCCGGTGAACTCACTCATCATATCATGACTCCTCCGGAGTTTGATATCCCGGGGGGAGATGCACTCAATCATGAGGATTTGCAAATTCCCACCCACCCTCCCGGGATGTTTTTGAGCTTAACCCTTGAAATCCAAATTCAGGCTAATGAGCCTGCTCTCGAGGAAGAAGATCAGATCATGATTTTCATCATGGTTTTCTTCCTTTTCTTCACCTATAAGGTGACTTCTTCTCTTCTTCACTCCTTCGGGAATGAAGATACTATATTTGATCCCGGCATTTTCATTTACCATTATCTTGAGCCGGGATTATATCTCATTGGTGTGGAACTTTCACATGCTTCAAATGTTTGTCCAAACATCTTGAATGAAAGTCCGATTGAGATTGTCTCTTCCATATCATGCTTCCCCAAGGACAAATGAATTCGGGGTCGAGTCAAGCTAGCGACTCGGTAAACAAAAACAGTAGCATGTACTTAGGGTTTTCACCCTAATTGTGGGGGAGTTACCCATACTGTCGTTACCAAAAAAAGTGAAAAAAATGGTGTTTCCACAATTAGCTTGTAATGTTGCCCTTTTACGTTCATAGAGTCGGCATAATAGCCGGGACTTTGAATATTGAGGACAATATTCATTCTAAGTGTGTGTGTGTGTGTGGGGGGGGGGGGGGGGGGGGTTATTTCGCTATTCTAGCGAATTTTATAACATTTTACTATCTAATACCCCCGTTTTTGGCAGAAATTTTAAAATTTTTTTCACTTGAGTTTCAAAATTTTTGTAGTTAAGTCCGCCTTGTCTAAACGACAAAAGGATTGGCTAATCCAGGAGCAAACGGCTCTTGGTAAAGATATATCAAATCTGTTTATGGCTTGCAATTTGCCCAAAATTGTATGGTACCTCAACTCGCCATATCCTAAAAAGTGAATGAGTTGGCTAGCCCGCAAGATTATGGCTTGTGGTAAAGGCAGTGTGATGAGGCGAAAAATGAACCACTTTTAGGGGGTCATTTAAGTCCGGAATTGAATTTATTTGATCAAATATTACCCTAAATCATTCCTTTTGTGATTTTAGGTACTTTGGGAGTGAAATCTGGAAAAGGAGGCATTTTGGACGTTTTTTGAGCATAAAAGTGAAGAAAATGCCAAAGACTTAATTTTCCAAGCTGGGAACAGTATGTGACAGCGTCAAGAGTACTATCCTGACGGCGTCAAGAGTAAATTGCATGACGGCCCAGTACAGAAATGAAGGCGTCACAAGGAAGAGCGTCAAGAGTTAAATACATGACGGCCTGGAAAAACTTAATACATGACGGCGTCAGATGTAGATCAAGGCAGTCCGAGGATTCTTTTGGCGGCGAGATGACGGCGTCACCCCTTTGTTCTTGACGCCGTCAGACTCAATTTTCTATATATAGTTTTCTAATTTTCATTCATTAAAGAGGAACAAGTTTTGGAGAAACCCTAAGGCCGAACCACATACGAATTTTACAGGTTTTTCAAGGGTTTTCAGCCCTTGAACCCTTACATGTGTAATTGAGATAAGTGTTCTTTTAATTCAATCAATATGTCTATGTGTTGGTTGTCTATATCTTGTGCTTGTCTTGATTCCACCATGTTAGGCTAGATTTATCTTGTGTTTGCTTAGATCTAATGAAACCTAGATGTTGATTATGTGTTGATTACTTGTTTATGGTTGTATTGGATGAATGATTTCAATGTTAGGCTTAAGAAAACTGGCAGATCTCCAAATGGTAACATGCTTGAACGTCTTAGGAAACATGAACCGATGTGTACTAGGTTTTATTGGTTGTATTTAATGCATGAGTAAATTCTAATGATCCCATGTTAGGAGCTTCTTATCCGGCTCGACATAGGAGTGAAGTAGGCACTCATAGGATTGGGGAGTTAAGTACGCCACCCATGAATGGTATTAAGGAATACAATCTGTCATCCACGCAACTATAACAAGTAATTAACGTGTAAAAGATATCTAGGGAGTAGTGAAATCTAAGTAAACACATTTCTCCACTTATTGCTTACAACCTTAGTTTAATTTAGTTTTATTTTCATTTTTATTATTTTATTTTGATTGCAATTTAGTATTGGGTTAGTTGACTAGCAACTAATTCCGCCCAAATCCTTCAAACCCGAGATTTTTACTTGCTTTCTAAAAAATATAAAAATACAAAAAGAATCATCCCTCATCTCTGGAACTAGTATTTAGGTTTTCTAATCCTAGCGACACTATTCCTAGCTGAACGATCAATCCCCCGGTACTTGTCACTATACTATACTACAACGATGAGGTACACTGCCTGGTGGGGGTTGTAAGCTTCTCGAGATCCCTTGAGAGGTAAATCCTGGTGCAATCCCTACGCATCAAGTTTTTGGCGCCGCAGCCCGGGGTATAGTTATTGTCTAGGTTAGAATTTCTTTTTATTAGGTCTACTTGCTAGATTCCTTTCTAGTAAGATTTTATTTTTATTTTTAGGTTTCTTTAGTCTATCTTATTTCTTTGTGTTTTTGTTCGTAACTCTTCACCACCCGACATCATGGACAATGGGAACATCTTTGAACCCGTCATCCCACCACAACAAAACCCACCACTAGAACCCCTTAGGCCCCGAACCTTAGGAGAGTATTCCCGACCTAGCCACCAAGCTTACCGAAACACCATTGAGCTCACCGGAGCCAATGTGACCCCCTTGCGATTCGACACCATCCTGTTGGTGCAAAGCAGATGTGCATTCCATGGACTTCGTTCCGAAGATCCAAACCAACATCTTAAGGACTTCCTAAAAATCGTAGATTCCATAGACCTAGGTGTTGAAACTAGAGAGACAACCCGATTACGCCTATTCCAATTCTCTCTAGGGGATCAAGCTAGTCAATGGCTTGAGCGTTTACCCGCAGGATCCATCACCACATGGGATGATCTCACCACTCGTTTCCTTGCTCAATTTTTCCCACCGGGGAGAACTACTAAGCTTAGAAATGACATCTTGATGTTCCAACAATGTCAAAATGAATCTCTTTATGAAGCATGGACTCGATATAAAGACCTGCTCCGAAAAGTCCCTCATCATGGCATCGAACCATGGCTCCAGATTCAAATCTTTTACGATAAAGTTAACTATCAAACAAGGAGAGCTATAGATTACGCAGCCAAGGGCAGGCTAAACAGACTTAGCATTGACGAATGCTGGAAAGTTCTTGAGGGGTTGGCACAATACGAAGAAGAAGGATGGGAGGACCCATTGTTTCCAAGCAAGGGAAAACTTGACTACGCACATGCCACCCAAGAGCTATTATTAGGAAGTATCGAGAAGCAGGTAAAGGAATTAATGAGTATTGAGAAACCTGTTGCTGAAACCATTTGGAACCCTAGTTTACGTGGGAATGCGGTTATTAACCATAATTTTCCTGAACGTTCACGGCAAGAGGAGTTCGAAGGGATAATGGTAACCTTCATGAATAATTAGGAAAAACAAATCCAGCACTTAGAAGCACGCATGGAAAGCACTTGCAATGCTTTTATGGATTTAGCAGACCAATTCATATCAAGGATCAGAGAAAATTCCGCACCTAGAAAAATCGAAAAAGTCTTTGAGGTTTCAACTCCTTTGGTGTTTGACCAAGAGGATAACGAGAAATCTTCCTCAAGTGCTTCACCATCAATCAACCCCCACTTTTGTGAGCATCCTCAGGAAGAGAAGAATTCGCAATTTCATAACATTTTCATTGGATGCTTGCAAACCACGCTCCCAAACTTGTGCAAGAGACGTTCTTTTGGTTTTAAACCCGGTGTGAAGAGGTTGCACCTTAAAAACACCACAGATTTGAAACCCTCTATGGAACAACACCTCTTTGTACACACCGGTGACCCGTGCGAATGTTACAACTTAACTAAAACATCACCCACTCCTTTCTACAACCACACTTCTTTCCGTGAGAGTAATGAAACGTTTGACCCTGGTGGACTTCACTAATTGATTAGCTACTCATGGTTTTACTTGTGTTTAGCTATTCATACTAAGTGCAGGGACTAAATGTGGAATTACTCCATTTTACACCTCACACGGACATCTGACGGCGTCAGATATTAACTCTTGACGCCGTCACCTCGCTAATTCAGCAATATTAACCCAAATTCAATCACTTTCAACTCATACCCCACAAATCTCACCCAAAGTGCTGCTACTACTCCGAATCTCCACCCTCCAATTTGACATCTTCCGCGACTAATCTCCACTCGGTAAGTAGTTTTTCTTCACTCTTTTTCGATCAATTGTCCTTAGGATCAACCAATTTTGAAAACCCCTTTCATCCGAACCCCCATTTTTGACCCATTATTGACAAATCGTAATGCCATCCATTTGGTGGTTTGTATTAATGGGGTTACCCTTTGATGATGTTAACCTACTTGAATCATGCATTAATTTTGGAAAATTCCCTCATGCCACGGATTTTTTGACCCCCCACCCATGTTTTTTGATTAAAGGAGCGTTTGGGTAATGGGTTAAGAGTTTGAAAATTGATTTTTCCCTCGTAATTGCATGGTTCGGATTCTGCTAGGTCTGGCGGCGTCAGGACCACTTACTGACGGCGTCAGATGTGTTTGACAGCAAAAAAATCAATAAAATTCTCGTTCTAATTGTTTCCATTCACTATATCTTTTTCCAGGAAAATGAGCAAGCGATCTCGACAACATCATGGCAGCTCTTCTAGGTCCCAAAGAGTTAACTATGGAGAATTGGTCCATAGTTGGGGTGAATTTGACACTGTTGGCGCCACCACCAAGTATGCGGAACTTTGTAACTACCACATTGATGCTGGGGCCGTGGTTGATTGGGAGTTTCTTAGATCCCAAGGGTTGGAAGCTGCGTTTCTGGGGAGGATCCACACTGATGGGTTTGCGGGTCCTCAATGGGAGAGGTTGTTTAGGATTAGGGAGACGGTGTATAGTGAGTTGGTGAGGGAGTTCTTTGCGACCTTCCATTTTGATCAGGCTGAGGTTAGGACGGACATGGGGGGCACCACTATCTATTTTAGGTTAGGAGGGGAAGTGCGATCATGTTCGGTTACTGAGTTTGGTTGGAGGATAGGGTTGTATACTAGGGAGGAGGCTGTTGAGGGAGGTTTTATGCAGAGACTGTTGCATGGGGAGACTTTGAGGAGTGATATGAGGTGTGTTACTTTTTGGCCGACCATTGGGGACGGGGTTTACACCTTGACTACTAGGGCAACATCAATCTGGGACCCCATAGTTAGGTTGGTCCACAGATGCATCACATACAGCCTGTCAGGACGTCATGGCACCACTCACCGTGTCACTGCTTCAGATCTTTTCTACCTGTACACCATCTTTTCAGCAGATGTTTACTGCAACATCCCATTTTGGGTAGCTAGTTATTTGAGGACCAGTGTGGGTGAGAGGGATATCGATAAGGTGTGTGGGGGGATGTTCGTGACCCAGTTGGCTCGTTCCTATGATCTTCTTACTCCTCCGATCATGGGATACTTGAGCGACTGTGGGGCTTGTAGGGTAGTGAGGGCTAAATCCCTTAGGCAGATGAGCATCGTGATGCTGATGAGGAATGGGACCTATAACTGGTATGAGGCAGGGGGACCTGATGATGAGGATGATGATGATGATGATGAGGGAGTGCCCCAGCAGCATCAGTTTTAGGGGTATGAGGAGGGGACAGCTGAATACTACCGACACATGAGTCGGGGAGACTGGCAGGCACACCAGGGAGCCTGGATGGGTCAGGTGGACGCATGGCGGACCACCACTGACCAGCGCTTTGACTGGGTGTATGATCACACCATCCGCCAGATGCAGCACCTCTCCACCCGTGATCAGCTTGAGCCTCACCTGCAGATTGACCCATTCCCCGGTCGTGAGACAGACTACCCTCCCTACGGGTACACAGGACACCTCTTTCCTGGCTATGACTACCGTTTTGGTCCTCCTCCCCAGTGATCTCTCTTGATGTCTATTATTTCTGAACAATTTATTGATGGTTGTGTAATTTGAAACAATTGGTACTGTAATAGTTTAGGATGCGGCCTCTGTTAGCCTTGAACAATTTTATTTTTTTATGTTTACGTTTATTTAAAATAATTGAATGTGCTTATGGTGACATTCTTCATTTTGTGTGATTTTTATTTTGTTTGTTTGTTATTTGCTTCCGTATGCATGCTTTATTTTTATTGTTGGTAGATCATGTTTCTAAACTAAAAAGTGGAAATACTTTACATTGTTGTTTTGGCCAAGTCTTAACTCCACCTAAAGGTATTTTTGCAAAAGATAAGTGTGAGGGGAAACCCCAAATATGTTTTTAAGAAACAAACCGATCATGATTCTCAACAATATTAAGTGAACATGTATATTCGTATTTGTTAGAGTCAAATGCTTGTATTGAGTCATAATGAAGTTTTGCAGGATTTTCCAGGAAGTAGCACCAAGTTTTTCCAGAAATTTTCTGGAAACTTAACATAAGAATTTCTGCAGGTCACTTCTGACGGCGTCACGAGTTTACTCTTGACGGCGTCACGTGTAAAAATCTGGAAATTTTACCGGTTTTGTTTTTCTAACGGAGTTTTAAAGTTTTTGTTGAATTATTAAGTTTTATAATCTCCAGGAGATCTGCAAACTTCATTCCACAAGCATTATATCTTACTTTGTTTTCTAGGATTTAGTAACTTTTGTAAGGGTATATGATGAGGCGAAAAATGAACCACTTTTAGGGGGTCATTTAAGCCCGGAATTAAATTTATTTGATCAAATATTGCCCTAAATCGTTCCTTTTGTGATTTTAGGTACTTTGGGAGTGAAATCTGGAAAAGGAGGCATTTTGGACGTTTTTGGAGCATAAAAGTGAAGAAAACGCCAAAGACTTAATTTTCCAAGCTGGGAACAGTATGTGACGGCGTCAAGAGTACCATCCTGACGGTGTCATGAGTAAATTGTATGACGGCCCAATACAGAAATGAAGGCGTCACAAGGAAGAGCGTCAAGAGTTAAATGCGTGACGGCCTGGAAAAACTTAATACATGACGGCGTCAGATGTAGATCAAGGCAGTCCGAGGATTCTTTTGGCGGCGAGATGACGGCGTCACCCCTTTGTTCTTGACGTCGTCAGACTCAATTTTCTATATATAGTTTTCTAATTTTCATTCATTAAAGAGGAACAAGTTTTGGAGAAACCCTAAGGCCGAACCACATACGAATTTTACAGGTTTTTCAAGGGTTTTCAGCCCTTGAACCCTTACATGTGTAATTGAGATAAGTGTTCTTTTAATTCAATCAATATGTCTATGTGTTGGTTGTCTATATCTTGTGCTTGTCTTGATTCCACCATGTTAGGCTAGATTTATCTTATGGTTGCTTAGATCTAATGAAACCTAGATGTTGATTATGTGTTGATTACTTGTTTATGGTTGTATTGGATGAATGATTTCAATGTTAGGCTTAAGAAAACTGGCAGATCTCCAAATGGTAACATGCTTGAACGTCTTAGGAAACATGAACCGATGTGTACTAGGTTTTATTGGTTGTATTTAATGCATGAGTAAATTCTAATGATCCCATGTTAGGAGCCTCTTAGCCGGCTCAACATAGGAGTGAAGTAGGCACTCATAGGATTGGGGAGTTAAGTACGCCACCCCATGAATGGTATTAAGGAATACAATCCGTCATCCACGCAACTATAACAAGTAATTAACGTGTAAAAGATATCTAGGGAGTAGTGAAATCTAAGTAAACACATTTCTCCACTTATTGCTCACAACCTTAGTTTAATTTAGTTTTATTTTCATTTTTAGTATTTTATTTTGATTGCATTTTAGTATTGGGTTAGTTGACTAGCAACTAATTCCGCCCAAATCCTTCAAACTCGAGATTTTTACTTGCTTTCTAAAAAATATAAAAATACAAAACGAATCATCCCTCATCTCTAGAACTAGTATTTAGGTTTTCTAATCCTAGCGACACTATTCCTAGCTGAACGATCAATCCCCCGGTACTTGTCACTATACTATACTATAACGATCAGGTATACTGCCTTGCGGGGGTTGTAAGCTTCTCAAGATCCCTTGAGAGGTAAAGCCTGGTGCAATCCCGACGCATCACAGTGGAAAAACCATAATTGGTAATCAGCTCACCAAGATGTTGACTTTGTCCATCAAGAGTTGGCTAGTCCAGAAGCAAATGGCATTTGGTAAAGACTAATCAAATCCGTTGACAGCTGGTGGTTTGCTCAAAATCACATGGTTATCAGGTGGACCATAGTTCTTACTTGAATCGATACATCTGGCTACTCCAAAAGTTATGGCTTTTGGTAAAGAGTTTAAAATCCATTAAGTTTTCAAAACAGTTATTGCTAGGGAATAGCAATATTTTAGTGTGGGGGATTGATGAGTGCTCAAACACTCATCATTTTTGGTCAAATCTGAACTGCAAAACATACAAAAACACTCAGTAATGCATCAAAATACTAAAAATATTTTAAAATTGTGTTTTATATGTTTTAGATGCAAAATGAGTAAAAACAAATGAAAAACGTACAAAGTTTGCAAAATTGGCAGTTTCAGTCCCCCAACTTTCAAAATTTGGCAAAAATAGTCCCTGAGCACTTATTTGAAAAGAAAAGTCACCAAAGGTCCTTTTACAATTATAAGTTGTCATATTTTGTCCTTTGGTGAAAAATTGGAAAAGTTTTGAAAAATTACAAAATTAGTCCCTGGAGTTTCAAACTTTGGCAGGATTGGTCCCTGGTGAAATATTTTTAAAAGAAAAATCATTTTGGGTCCTTGGGAAGTCACCAAAGTCATTTTTAGTCCTTGGTAAAAATTTTGGAGAAAATTACATTTTGGTCCCTCAAGTTTTAATAATTTGCAATTTTAGTCCTTGAAGGACCAAAAGTGAAAAATTATATTTTTAAACCCTTGACTATTGAAAGTTGGCATATTTTACCCTTGTGACAACTTTGGAGTTTGTACAAATCAGCCTCTAATTTTCAGAAAGATTACATAATTGGTCCTCGTATTTTTAACTTAACATCAAATGGACCCTTGTGTAATTTAACCATCCCATCCTAATCCCTAAGCCAGCCTAGACAACACCCCAACCCCTGATCCATTACAACTCCAAGCCCAATCAACCCTGGCCCGACTCCCTAAATAATAAAAACACTTCCACCCCGTTTTATTACTCCATCCCAGGGTCAAACTCAAAGTCAAACGACTTCCCACCCCCTCCAACTTGTTACCTCCTACTGTTCATCACCATACTTCCAACTCACCTCCACCTTTCCTTGTCCCCTTGGCTTCCACAACCTCCAAATTACATTTATTGATACCTAAATGTTTCCAAGTAACCAAAAAGCAGGTAAAGTCAATTTTGGCGCCATTAACATGTTCAAGGGTCAAGATTAAAAGAAGCAATCCAATGGTCAAATTGAGAGTTGGGAAAGCACTTGTGGGTCACCAAAACCCTAGGGACTCAATACAAAAGAGAGAAGAAAGTGGCAGAAGAAGCTAGTAGGAATTTAGCTATAGGAGTAGTTTTAATGTAATGTTAGGGATGGATTGGTTTTGAAATTATTGTAATTTTAGCTTTGTAACTCTTATTTTCAGTATTGTAATCCTGTCTTTTAATACCAAATCAGTTTTCTCTTTAGTTAATTGTCAAATCTCAGTTTAAATTTTAAATAAGTTACTTGCTGGTTTCCTTAGTTTTTACTAATTTCAAATGCTCAAATAAGTTTTCTAGTTTAGTGAGAGTGTTACTATTGCTTGATATTTGTGTAATTGAAGAATTCCCAAGAAAGTCAATGAAAGTCAACTGGGATACCTCAATAAGCAGTTAGCTTATTTGAAGGAAATGAAGACCTTAGGACCTGTTAGTGCTTATTCATAAGTCCTAGCAACCCATTCCTCCATGTCATGCTTAAACTTTGGACCATTGTGAGTTTTCAACTTAATTTTCATTAAAGAAGCATTAGCTTAATTACTGCTTATCATTGTAATATTTGGAGTTACTTCTGCTTAGTTTAGCTCAATATAGTCACTAGTTGTTTTATTTCTCTTTGATAATTGTTAGGTTCTATTTTTTTCTCATCTATTTACTTTTGAGCATAATATAGCTTAACTAGTTTTTGCTTAAGACTGAGCTTTATATTTAGTTGTTTCAGCTTTTACTGAGTAATTTTAGCTTAACTAATATGTTTATACCCCTAGAGTAAGTCAATCCATCTCAAAACACCATCAAACCTATAACAGTTAGTTGCTTCTAGGGTGTTTGGAACAGGGTTGTTCCCTGTGTCCTAGTTAGTTTTCTTTGATGAAATTAGTCTACACAAGTCACATTAGGTATTACTATAACTAATCAAGCATAAAAGAGGTAGAGTATTTAGCAAAAAGTCAAAAAGCTTGTTGATTCTCCATGATCTGTTATCTGTTAGGTATTAGGGAGTGAAAACCCACCATTTCATTGCATAAGTGGGTATTGTAGCTTTATTTAGTGAATTGTAGCCTAATATAACATGTTTGATCAGTAAGATGTGATTAAAATCTAAAAGAGTCAAAGTTATAAGTTTTTCTCAAAAAGTCAAAAGTGCAAAGTAGTCAAAAACTCAAAAATGGTGGGAATTGTTTTGATTTATATGGTAGGTTTCAAGCTCTGAGCTTTTGATATATCATACCCCCCAAGCTAATCTATTGAGTCCCATTGTTCTTTTATTTTTGTGATTTTTTCCCTGGGCCCCACAACCCTCCAAAGTAGGCTGTAGGGAGGGGATACCCCCTGCATCAGCAGATACACAACCACACCACCACCTCTGGTGGTGGTTTCTGACCTCCACAAAGATCCCCAAGCCACCAACTTGGTTCCTTTCAACCCCCCTTCTAGTAGGGTTCATGTTTGACCAATGGTTTGACCTGAGGCCCTGTGGACCCCACTTGGAATTGCCCCTTAACTTTGTCCCATTTCTGAGTAGGGTGTTTGGCATTTGGATTAGCTTAATCAATCTTTTAGCTTATTCGGTGCTATTTTCTTGTTGATTTAGGTTTATTTAAGTTCACAAAGCTTATTCACATCTGAATTATACCTTGTGGGCCCCTTGTGGCTTATTTTTAAGCCTAAAAGCTCCAACAGTTGACCAAAGTCAACTGTTAAGCTAATAAGCACTCTTAGTGCTTATTTCTGATATATAAAAAAGTTGTTTTTGTAAAAGTTTTCTATTTTTAGTATTTAAATAGGTTTGTAAAAGAAAAATCAAGAAAAATCAATTTAATAATAAGTGATAGTTTCTATTTAATATAATTTAAATTTAAATTTTAATTTTTAGATTTTTATTAAGTACTTGGTATTTTTATATTTTTATTAAATTCCTTTTATATTAAAGTAATTTTAGTAATTTTCTCAGATTTTTATTTTATCATTTGGTATTTATTAGATTTAATATTAGTTTTATTAGTAATTAATTAATAATTAAGTTTTAAATAGCATAATTAGTTTTTTTTAAGCAAGACCTAGTTTTTATATTTTTCCTAGATTTTATATAATATAATATAATTTTAGGAATTTTTCTAGAATTTTTACTGTTAATTTAGTATTTTTTATAATTTAAAATAGTTTAATTAGGTAATTAATATATAATTAGTAATTAATTAATAGAAAAATCACAGAAAGACAAAAATACATATTTTTAATTTTAAAACTTGTTTTTAGTTATTTTATAATTTTAGAAATTTAATTTTTATTTTTATAGTGTTAAATTAATATTATATTTTATTTAAGTGTTTTAAATATTAATAATAAGTATTAAATAGTATTTAATTAATAATAAATAATTAATTAGTGTAAAAATTTATTTTCTTTTTCTAAAAATTTTCTTTTACCTTTTAGTTTGTAAAAAAGTCATTTTCACCCCTAGGGGTTTTCAGATTTCAGTTTTCACGTTTTATCTCGTACGTTTGCGTAAATTTAAATTGAACGTACGCGGTTTAGGTTTTAAACGTTTCTGGTTTTTCTAACTTTCACATAATTATCTATGTAGCTTGTTTAAGCTATTTCTTTGTGGATTCCTTAGTATAACCAATCACAAAACCCTTTCTTGTCCAAATTCACCCGATCACAGAGCCGTTTGATAACCATCCACACCTCGTCGGGACATAACGACCCGGGGAAACCCTATATTCCGTGGAGTATTGAGCCTAAGGAGTTTGACCTAGTTGACCACATCCGTGGTTGACTTTAGTTGACTGCTTTTGCCTCAATCAGTCCTAGCATCTTTTCTTGTGTTTTAAGGCCTTCTAGGGTTGTAATGATTGTACCTTCTAGATCTTACACTTGAGTGTTTGCTAGAAACATTAGGGAACTTTCTATCAGTACTTTGTGAAGGTACTGAGGGTTTGGAGTATGACCTATTCTGATGAGGGTACCTATAGTCTTTTGAGAAATTACTATGGTTAACCCTATTTGTACAGTTCCAAACTGGTTTGTTGTCCCTTGGCTTATTCTCCCTATGACTTGGTTGTGCAGTTCTGGTCTTTGGATATTTACTTAGGTATTCTGAATGATAATCACAGACTTTAATCAAGTGATGAGGACTATAACAAACATAACAGACCTTTGGACCAATATCCCCAAATCCTCTTCCATAAGTGTTTCTGAAATTAGCAGTATTTTGAAAGAATTTTCTTTGAGTTAGTGGTGAGTAATCAGCAGTACTTCGAAAAGTGTTTGAAGGTACTGCTTGTTTTGAAAACTTGGTCTCTTCTACCTTAGGTGCTTCAACAAACTTTTCTAAAGTTTCAGGATTAAATTTACTTTTAAGCTTTTTCCTAAACTCTAGATTATCTACACCATAACAGTCAACATCTTTTTTAGGTGGTTGAAAGCTACCTGGGGGGTGAGGAACTGCATTATATCCCTTTTCTTTCTTAAATTCAGGAGGTGTTGGACTAGGGGATTCCTCATCACTAGAAGTGTTTTCATCTAGACTTATGAATTCTTCATCACTAGTGGAGGTATCTACTGTAAGATTTAGTTCCTTGCCCTTAAATGGAATGCCTTCATTGCTATCATTATCATAACCTAGGCCTATTTTGATATTAGATGTTCTTTGCTTTTCAACAAATTGAACATGTGACACGCCAGCCTCATTCCATACAACAAGTTTTTCTAACAACTTATCCCTTTCAGCAGTCACTTTCTCTAGTTCAGACACCTTATATCCTAGTTTCCATTCACTTAACTTAACTAGGTACTCCTGTTGTTTATATGTTTCAAGCCATGCTACTTCATTGTTTTCATGTGTAATGATTTTGGCTTCCAATGACTCTAAAGTTAATTGATAACCAGTTATCTCAGCCCTAGCCTTTTGAAATTTATCTCTTTCAGCTACATATTCACTAAGTAACTTTTGATACATATCATTACACTTAGAGCATACCTCAGAGTTAGTGGATGAACTTGGTGAAGCAGCTACCATAGCAAGCTAAACAGGTGCTTCTTCAAACTCCATGCTCCAATCAAAGCTTCCTAGATCATCTCTTGACTCCAAAGCAACATATCCAGGCTCTTCATCAAATGTTGTGCTCCAGTCTTCTAATGCAACCATTGAATAGGTTACAGGTTCATCATCAAACTCATTGGACCAATCAATTTCTAACAGATTCTCTTGAGCAACCAAAGCTTTTGGTTTTGGTTGAGTAATTGGAATCTCTTTTCTTTCAGGCTTGGGTGGCTCAATCATTTTGTTTGCTTGATACTTTGCAAATTTGCACTCCCTTGCAAAGTGACCAGTCCTTTGACAGTTGAAACACTCAATCTTGGACTTGTCAAATGTGATTCCTTGTTTAGCTCTGAAATTGATGCCTTTGCCTGTCTTGTTGACATAATTCTTGATCCTTGCAGTGAGCATGGCAACTTGCCATCTGATATCAATTTCTTCCAAAGCATCATCATCTATTTGCAATACATCTTCTTGATAGGTGACAGGTAGATCATCTTTGAAATCAAAGAGATCATCATCACCTCTCGATGGAAGTGGATTGGTGTGAGTGAGTTCATCGGCGAACTCCTCGAGAAGAAAGTCAACATTAGAGTGGGGAAAGGATGCATCAACATACTCAATGTCTCCATAAGATAAACAATCATCACTGGAATCAGAGACAGTCTCAATTTGATCATTTGGATTATCAGGGGGTGAAGGAATATCACACACTTGATCAAAAGTTCCCTGTGACTCTCTCGGGATTGGGACAAGGATCTCAAGACTAGACTTTATTAATTCGTCCGATTCCTTATTAGGAACAGTGCTAAGATGATCATCCCCCATGTTTAGAGAGTGAGTGTGAACTTCAGGTGTGATAACAACATACTGAGGGAGATGAGAGGGGCTAGCATTCATGGATTGTACAAGTTCCATTTGATCTTCTGCTAGTAATTTCTCCGTCACATTATTTTCTCCCTGATTTTCAATGGAAGGAATCACAAATGATGAATCTGACGAACCCTTATAAAATTGAAGGATATTAAGGGTGTCCTCATTATCACTATCATCATCACAGTCGAGAAGAGCAGGTTTACGAAATTTGGCACGTGTTATATCTGCTTGTTCTAAGACTAGCAATTCTTCCATGCTCAATTTGTTTCTAGCATCTCGTTCTTCAACAAGTAATTCTGCCATAGATTTCTCACGAGAGTCTCGAAACGATGTTGTAACCAACTCCTCCTTAAGTTCTTTCAATATATCAAGAGCCTTTAGTAAAAGGTCTTGCTCAGTATCATGAGGAGTTGCTTGGATCATTTGGTACTGTGGAGGTGGGTCTGAAAACGAATAGTCGTAATTATTACAAGGAAATAGATTCCTTGTTTGACAATCTGAGCTAGAGTGTGGACCTCCACAGTACTCACAACAGTAAAACCGATGTGGCTGTGGGTTGTATGTGCTAGAGTCATAATTGTTATCAGGAAACTGCTCATAGACAAGCGTGTTTCCCGATCGACAATCAGAGCTGTAGTGTGAATCACCAAAGTACTCACAACAGTAAAACTGTTGAGTCTCATGGTGTGGTAGCTGGTGGAATAAATCAGTCGTGTCATGGTAAGAATAGGGATCTTGGTTATAGACAGACCCGTTTCCTGACTCTACCATGCCACAACTGGGACAATTCCCGCCATTATGAGGACCACCACACCATTGACAACCACAATGGTGTGGATACGACATAGAAAGAATCAAAGGTTTACAGAGGGGTAGGGATGAAGAATCAAAGATGTGAGAGGGTAAAGGTGAATATTTTTCGTGTTTTTGAAAAACATTTTGTACAAATAAGAAAGAAAATGTTTTTGTGTTTTTGTGTTCGTTGAAAACTGATTTAAAATGTTTTCGTGAACTATTTTGTGTTTATATGAAAATAAGAAGATAATATGAACAAGGGTGGTAAATATACAATGGATGTATATCCAGGTTCACCAATACGCAAAATCGTTTAGAATAGCGCGCACACCTCCCCGGCAGCGGCGCCAAATTTTGATTTGCCTTAAACCGTCAACTTATATTGACCAAAGAATGGTCAATAAAGTCAAATGGCCTAGAGTCAATCTCCGGGTAATATATGAAATCACCAGGTCGTTATACCCCGACGAGGTGTGGATTGTATTCAAACGGGTTTGTGATTGGGTGAATTTGGAAAGAAAGGGGGTTTGTGTTTGATTAAACTAAGGAATATACAAGGAAATAGCTTAAATAAGCTATATGAACAAGACTGGAATTTTAGATAAACCAGAAACGTTTAAAACCTAAAACGCGTACGTTCAGATTAAAGTTACGTGAACGTACAAAATAAAACGCGAGTTTTATAAAAATAAAATACCTACTAATATGAAAATTACACTTTTACAATCCTAATAATAATAGAAAATTTTTGGAAAATTAAAATTATTTTTTACACTACTATATTAATTATTATTAATTAAATACTATTTTCTAATTACTTATTAATTATTTAAATTAACCTAAATTATAACTAATTATGAAATTACACTAAAAATATGAAAATTAAATTTGGAAAAATCTAAAATATTATAAAACTAATTTTAAAATTAAAATTATATTTTTAAGACTTTTTATCTAATTATTATTAATTAAAAACTAATTTAAACTATTTAATAATACACTAAATAATAAGAAAATGTAAAATAAGCTTAGAAAAATAAAAATAAAACTTAGAAAAATCTAAAGTAATATAAAACTAATTTTAAAACAGAAAATATATCTTTAAGCCTTTTTAAATAATTATTATTAATTAATAACTAATTATTAATTAATAAAAACTAATATTAATTATTAAAAATACTAAATGAAAAGAGAAAAATATGAAAAAATTACTGAAATTATTTTATAACTACAGGAACCTAGGAAAATTATAAAATTGAGATTTGCTTTTTGAAAAAGCTAAAAATAAGCCAAATGGCTTAAATAGAAGCTATCACTATTTGTAATTTTGGCTTTTTTGAAATTTTCTTTTACGAAACTCCTTAAATACATAAAATATGAAACTTTAATAAAGGGACTTTGCTAAAATTTAAAACATAAGCACTTTGGATGATAAAATGTCTAACAGTGCATAAAAGTGCTTATTAGGATTTTGAGTTGCTTGAATAAGCTTCTAAAAAGCCACTCAGATGAACACAGAGGAAAATAAGATGCAAAATAACTCAAGTATATAGGAAATGAACTATAACAAGCAAGAAATTACACTAAATAAGCCAATAAGCCAAATAAGCAACTCCACCCAAACCTGAGTACCAAACAGGCCTGTATGGCCAAGTTTAGGCCACTGTGGGTCCCACTAGGTGGATTGGAAGCCCAAAACAAAAGTGAAACCTGAGAACCCAGCTCCTAGGCTTTCCAAAAAGCTAGAAAGTAAGCTCTGGGGCTCATTAGATTGGTCAGGGGAGGGCTTGGAACCTTGGCACAAAAGCTGAGTGCATCAGCTTAAGCAAAATGGGACAAAGTTGAGGGGCATAGCAGCCCTAACAAATAAGCTCAAAACCCTAAAGTAAGACTTAATACTTAAAGATGAGCTTATTGGCTTTTCCAAAAGCCAATAAGCTCATTGTGGGACCCACTAATGAAACTAGGAGAGATTATTGAAAAGAGAGCAAACATGATGGTCTGTGTAGCAGGGCAACTCCTTGCCCTGCAGGTGTGTTTGAAGCAGTGTAGGCCCTACAGAAAAATTAGTAAAAATAAAATGAAGGTGGGAACTCAAAGTTCAACTGGGAGATTGTAACATGTGAAAGTTTCAAGGCCCAACTCTTATCAAAAAATTCACTAAAAATCCTACAAGATTTGAAAAAACTGAAAACATGCAAATTTGACTTTTTGGTATTTTTGATTATTTTGACTTTGGTGAGATTCTAATCTATCCTACTGATTTAGTATATTAAAATAAGCTATAAGTAAACTAAATTATGCTTACTCTCCTGTTTATGAATTGAAATGGTGAAATGATCACCCCTAAGTCTCAATAGTTAACAATTTAGGGGATCAAATTATGGATTTTGACTTTTTGATGAATGGAGACTTAGTTTATTGGTTCCATTAACCTAATATGACCTAGGTAAACATGTTTAAAAAACAAACAACAACAGAAATACCCTAGATCACAGAGATATCAATTAAACCAAACACTTCTCTAACTTGGACTGTTTTTGAGTTAGTGAAGGAAATGGTGAACTGAGACAATTCAACTAATACTAACCTATGAAATAAGCTATAGGGACAAGATATAAGCTATATTGAACAGGAATTAGGCACAACAACAAACACAAGTATAAAATAGTAATGGAAACTAGCTTTTGAACCTCAAGAGTGATTTATGATGAATTTTAAAGATGCAAACCTCAAAGCAGTAGCATAAAGCTCATAAAAGCTTGTCACCAAGCTGAATGAAACAGAAAGTAACCATAAACATCCTGCTGAATCACCTTACTACAATCATGCACTCTTTTTGACTTTTGTTGACCTATTGGATTTTTTGGAAACAAAACAATGTTTTAAACTCAACTGAGCTCACAATAAGCTATGATTAGCTTGAATGAGCTCAGTGAACAGAGGTGAAAGCGTATGGAGACTTTTAAACACAATTGGATTTTTAAGCTTAAATAAGAAATTGACTGCAAAGTAATTGTAAAGAGAACCTGAATTTATTGCATTAAAAAGATAAATTAACTACTGAAAAAGAGATTACAATGCATAAATTGAAATATTACACTAATGTAAACTACATTCGAACCTAATTTACACTAAAAATAAAAATTAACAAACTAACTAGTCTTTTCTGCTTCTCTTTCACTTTTATAGGCCCAGGAGAGTTTCATTGACTTTCCCACCACTTTCTAATCTGTTGGATAGCTTCTATTGATCTCAGCCTTTGAATCTTGTTTTGGCGGGAAAACAGGTTGAGTTGGTTTGGTGAGATATTATTGAGGAGATGGGGGGGGGGGTTGGGTGTAGGTGAGTGTATTAATGAGGTTTGGTGAGGTTGGTGAGAAATTGGGAGGAGGGGGAGACATAGAAGCGGGTAATCAGGAGGTTGGGGATGGTGAACAATAATCGGTGGTGGAGTTTGACTGGGGTGTTTGACCAGGGTTTATATTAAAATGGGATTGGGCTAAAGTGTGTTGGGCTTGGGGCAAGGGAGTGTGGATCAGGTTTTTGTTTGGTTAGGATTTGGAATTGGACTAAACATAACAAAATGGTCCATTAGGTGAAGGATAAATCACAAGGACCGTATATGTAAAACTGAAAATTGCAAGGGCTGCAATTGCCATATTCCCATAGTACAAGTAAGGATGAAACATGCCAAGTCTTCATAGTCCAAGGATATAATTTGCAATTTTCCATTTTTGGTCCTTCAGGGACTAAAACTGCCAATAGGTGAAACTTCAGGGACTAAATTGCTAACTTCTTCAAAATTTCATTTTAAGGACTAAATTTGACACTTGTGATTTTCTAAGGACCAATAATGATTTTTCTTCCAAAAATTTCCCACCAGGGACCAAATCTGTCAATTTCTAAAACTCCAGAGAACAAAATAGTAATTTTCCAAAACTTTTGAGATTTTTCCCCAAAGGACTAATAATTTTTATTTGTGATTTAAAAGGACCTTTGGTAACTTTTTCATATTTTTAGAATAACCAGGGACTAGTTTTGACAACTTTTAAAAGTTGAGGGACTAGAACTGCCAATTATGCAAACATTGTTCGTTTTTCATCTGTTTTTACTCATTTTGCATCTGAAACATATAAAACACAATTTTGGAATATTTTCAGTATTTTGATGCATATCTGAGTGTTTTTGTATGTTTTGCAGTTCAGATTTGACCAAAAATGATGAGTGTTTGAGCACTCATTACACATAAAGTCAACTTGTAAAATATGTAGAGTGAGGATTTAACCAAGATATACATGTGATCTTACAAGATCAACTTGATAAGACATGTATGATGCAATGCATGATGCAAATGCATATTTTCTAATTTAGACTTTTACTAATAAGAAAGTGAATTTGTAAAAGACTTGTAGTAACATAAAAAAGATGTTTGTGTGATGTGTTAAATGTCTAATTGAGTTACTACAGATGTTTCAAAACTTATAACTTAATTAGACACATGATTTAGTAAAACTTACTAAATATGTTTTGATAGTCATTATTGTTAATAAAAATATCGCCTAAAAACGTTATTTATATTTTACGATCTTTGCTAAGTTTTGTTAACGATAAAATGTAAACTTTAGTTTCTAAGTAAAACATAATTTTAGTTTAAAGACTTGCATAATTAGACATTTGCTACATTTGACATTTCACATTAAACACAACACTTTTTATATTTCTTAAAATAGAAAAATGTTAACATCACATCATACATTTATGGTAAGCTTGTGTGTTTGACTTACCATAACGTCTTACACATTTCTGAAAGCTTTCCATCTTTGATTCAATGTGTTTGACTAGAATTTAGGTGATGTGACTTTGGTTGGTTTGGATAAATATATTGCAAAACCAACTGCAAGCCTGGCGGAACCCTGGGGGTACACGGGCGGAACCCATCTGAGGGTTCCGCCGTATCCGTCAGACCTGCAGAAGGTTGCAGAAGGTCTTGCTATAAATACCAAGCCATATGTTTGAATTTTTGTCTTATCACTCTACATTACATTTTCACACACATACATTCATATCATTCATTTAACCCTTTAACATTTCATTTTGATGTGAAATTTCTTTTGTAGCAAAGAAGTTCACAAGTTCATATAAAGTTACAAGTATTCAACACAATGTTGCAAGACTTGTTAGCTTAGAATTGTGTCGACTTTGTGTAGTTTACACTTCATTTGATTGTGTGTTTTCAGTAGTGATCGGTTAGTATTTTAGTCCTCAAAATACAAAGAGTGACGGGAGTTGTTGTACCCTTGTAAAAGAACTAACGGGAGTGGTTGTACCCTTGTAAAAGAACTCGACATCTAGCTTAGTGTCGGTAAACGTCTATAAGCGACGTGTAAGGTTTTCTCCGCCGGTGAAAGGAGCTTGTTGACTAGTGAAAGAAACTCTTGATTTGGATACTCGGGGCATGGACGTAGGGCAAGGAAAAAGAGTCCTTGTAGCCGAACCACGATAAATACTCGTGTTGTTGTTTGATCGTTTCTTTCTTTATACTTGCATGTTGTATATTGTGTTTGTGTTCATATATTTGATTAAACAGAAAGTTTCAAAAGATAATTAAACAAGTTTAAAGTTTTTAAATGGTAAACTATTCAACCCCCCTTCTAGTTTTCCACAATTGGCATCAAGAGCTACATTACTCAAGCTTTTAAAATATATTGTGTTTTAAAACTTGAAACGATCCATGGATTTTGAAAATTACAAAGAAAGGTAATCTATGCAAAGACCACCACTTTTTGAAGCAAATGGTTTTATATATTACCGTTTTGAAACTTACGTGAAATCTAAAGATATAGATTTATCGTATATAATCATTGATGGTGATAATATAGCTACAAATAGTAAAGATGATGATCAAAAGAAATTGATTGCTAAAAATAATGAAGCTAAAATGATGCTTTACAATGCTTTGCCTAAGAAAGAATATGAAAGAGTCTTTATGTGTAAAACCGCCAAAGACATTTGGCAATCTTTAATAGTCACTCATCAAGGAAACTCACAAGTTAAGGATAACAAAATTGATCTTCTTGTTCAACAATATGAACAATTTGTTATTCCCGAAGATGAGATTATTGATAGTGCATTTGCTAGGTTTAACACTATTATTACTTTACTTAAAGCACTTGATGAATCTTTTTGTAGCAAGAATTTTTTCAGGAAATTCCTTAGAGCAGTCCATCCGAAGTGGAGAGCAAAAGTGACGACAATTGAAGAATCCAAGGATCTTTCAAGCATGTCACTTGACGAGCTAATTGGAAACCTCAAAGTTCATGAAATGGTAATGGAAAAAGATTCGGAAATAGTTAAAAGCAAGAAAGAAAAGGTTAAGTCCATTGCCTTGAAAGCTAGAGTCCAATCAAGTGATGATGAAGAATCTACTTCGGATAGTGATGATGAAGAATATGACATGGCCGTTAGAGACTTCAAGAAGTTCTTTCGTAGACGAGGGAAGTTTGTAAGGCAACCTAAAGATGACAAGAAAACCTTCCGTAAAGATCGTGATGATAGGAAAGGAAAGGTTGAAAGGAAATGCTATAGGTGTGGAGACATAAGTCATCTCGTAGGAGAATGTCCAAAACCACCCAAAAGCAAGTCTCAACAAGCTTTTGTGGGTGGTGCTTGGAGTGACTATGAGGGAGATGACGATGAGCCAAAGAATGATGATATTGCTCTCTTGGCTCACAACTCAAATGAGGTACTCTCCGACTCATCTTATTCTTCCATTGATGATGACACCTTACAAAAAGAATATAACAAACTTTGTCAATTAAGCTCAAAAATCATAAACAAAAATAAGTTTTTGAAAACTAAAAAGGAGTTTTTAGAAAATGAGGTTTATGAGTTAAAAGAAAAAGCTAAGAGATTAGAAAAGAGTAAAGGTATTGACACATCGTGCAAATCATGTGAAGTGCTTAAACTCAAAGTTGAGAAACTTAAAATTACTCAAGATGATTTAATAAAACAAACCACAATGTTTAAGAAGTTCGATAAAAGCATTTCTTGTGCGGATGAAATTATGAAACTTCAAAAGTCAACATTTGATAAAACAGGACTAGGTTTCATGAAATTAGAAACTTTGAAGAGTCAAACGAAACAAGAAAATAAAGCATAAGAAACTAGCAAAACAACTACAGCAACCCGCGAATTGGACGGAACCCAAAATAGGGTTCCGCCCGTTGAACCCAAAGGTTCCGCCGGGTCTGCAGCAGCAGTAACAACTTCCACGTCGGATCGTTCAAAATTTGTTAAAGTCACATATAAAAATGGAATAAAACCTGCCTTTAAAACTGGAGTAGGACTTAGTAAAAACAAATTTAGAGCTAGAACTACTCAACCAAGACCTAAGACTCCAATTCCCAAACACCCCTTTCCAAAGAGTAACTACAACACACGACCAAACTACCAACATGTTTGGAACCAAAACACTCCTGGACATTACCAAATTCCAAATTACATGTCATGGAACCCTTATGTTCTATTTTCATACTTGGATCAAGTTAATGGTATGCTTAACCAAAATGGACCCATGAGAAATTGGGGACCAAATGTTCTAGTGTTTTTCGTAAAATAGGTGTGCCTCAAAGTATGTTTGGAACCGGATGAATGGATTAAAGATAGCGGTTGTTCAAGGCACATGACGGGTAACAAAAGCAACTTCTCTACTTATCACAAATGTGATGGAGGTAACGTTACGTTTGGCAGTAAAGCTAAGAGCAAAATCATCGGAAAAGGTACAATCTCCCATGACTCTCTTTTCATAGATGATGTAGCTCATGTTGATAACTTAGGTTTTAATCTCCTTAGTATTAGTCAACTTTGCTGTAATAACTATAATGTCCTTTTTAGTGAAAATGGAAGTAAAATACATAGAGATGGTATAACCATAGCTAAAGGTGTTCTTAAGAACAACGTGTATGTCATGAAGATGGATCAAACATCTAGAGACAAACTTTGTCTTACCTCATTAGATGAATCTTCAACTTTATGGCATAGACGTTTAGGACATGCTAACATGAGACTTATACAAAACCTCTCCTCCAAAGACCTAGTTCGAAACCTACCTAAGTTGAAATATGACCAACACTTTTGTGACGCTTGCAAAGTCGGTAAACAAGTCCATAGTAGCCATAAGGCTAAAAACTTGGTTTCTACATCTAGGTGTCTAGAACTTTTGCATATGGATTTATTTGGTCCATCCGCTATACAAAGTTATGGAGGTAACTTCTATACTTTGGTCATAGTAGATGATTATTCAAGATATACTTGGACAAAATTTTTGAAAAGTAAAAATGAAGCTTTTGATAAATTTGAGAATCTAAGTAAGAAAATTCAAAATCAAGTAGGGTCTAGTATAGTGTCTATTAGAACGGATCACGGTCGTGAATTTGATAATGAATTTCAATTTGGAAACTTTTGTAATAAAAATGGAATTACTCATAACTTTTCGGCTCCACGCACTCCTCAATCTAATGGTGTAGTAGAACGTAAAAACCGGACTTTTCAAGAGATGAGTAGAACAATGCTTAATGAACAAAACATTCCAAAAAAGTTTTGGTGTAACGCCGTTAACACATCAACGTACATTTTAAATCGAGTCTTAATGATGAGGCGAAAAATGATCCGTTTTTAGGGGGTCATTTAAGTCGGAATTTGAATTTATTTGATCAAATATCGCCCTAAATCGTTCCTTTTGTGATTTTAGGTACTTTTGGAGTGAATTCTGGAAAAGGAAGCATTTTGGACGTTTTTGGAGCATAAAAGTGAAGAAAACGGCAAAGTCTTAATTTTCCTTGCTGGGAACAGTACCTGACGGCATCAAGAGCATTTTGATGACTGCGTCAAGAGCAAAAATGGTGATGGCCCAGTAGAAATGTGATGGCATCAAAGCATGGCCGTCAAGAGTAAATGTGATGATGGCACAGAACAACATTACACATGACGGCGTCAGATCTGGATCTAGGCAGTCCGAGAATATTATGGGCGGCGGGTTGACGGCGTCAGAACTTTCTTCTTGACGCCGTCACCTTAGGAAATGTATATATAGTCTTTGTAATTTTCATTCTAAAGAGAGGAGAATTTTAGGGTCGACTTGAATAAACCCTAGCTCATTTTTAACAGTATTTTCAAGGGTTTTCACCCCTTGAAAACTTTCATGTTCAATTAAGATAAGTATCCTTTCAATTCATTCAATATGTCTATTTGTTGTTTGAATATATCTTACGCTTGTCTTAATTCTAACATGCTAGGCTAGATCTCTTGTGTGTTTGCTTAGATGTAATGAAACCTAGATGTTGATTATAGGTTGATTGCTTGTTTATAGTTGTAATGGATGAAAGATTTCGATGTTAGGCTTATGAAAACTGGCAGACTTCCATAGTGTAACTTGCTTGAACGTCTTAAGAAACATGAACCAATGCGCACTAGGTTTTTATGGTTGTATTTAATGCATGAGCGGATTCTAGTGATCCCATGTTAGGAGCTTCTTGCAGGCTCGACATAGGAGTGAAATAGGAGCTTATAGAGATGGGGAAGTACGTACGCCACCCCACGATTGGTATTAAGGAATATAACCCGTCATCCACGCAACCGTAACAAACAATTAACCTGTAAAAGATATCTAGGGAGTAATGAAATCTAAGTAAACACAATTCTCCCATTTATTGTTCACATCACATTAGTAATTAGCTTTATTTTCATTTTTGTTATTTTATTTTGATTGCATCTTAGATATTGGGTTAGTTGACTAGCAACTAATTCTGCCCACTCCTCTAAAACCCGAGATTTTTACTTGCTTTATTAAAAATATAAAAATACAAAAAGAATCATCCCTCACCTCTAGACCTAGTTTTTAGGCTTTCTAATCCTAGCGACACTATTCCTGAGTTGAACGATCAATCCCCCGGTACTTGTCACTATACTATACTAAAATGATCAGGTACACTGCCTGGTGGGGGTTGTAATCTTCTCGAGATCCCTCGAGAGGTAAAGCCTGGTGCAATTCCCACGCATCAAGTTTTTGGCGCCGCAGCCCGGGGAATAGTTATTGTCTAGGTTAGAATTTCTTTTTATTAGGTCTACTTGCTAGATTCCTTTATAGTAAGATTTTATTTTTATTTTTAGGTTTTCTTTAGTCTATCTATTTCTTCGTGTCTTTGTTTGTAATCTTTACCATCCGACATCATGGAAATTGGTAACATCTTTAAACCCATCAACCCACCACAACAAGACCACCCACAAAACCCACCACTAGCAAACTGTCACACCCCCAAAATCGGGTCCAGCGGAAGCATACGTGTAGCTGGGGTGTAACTCAATTAGTATTACAACACAAGTTCAAAAATGGTTTTCACTTCAATCATTTAGAATAAAATAGTTAAGTTAAAAATATTGTATTTACATCGTTAAAAGTAGTGCGGAAGTAGGCCCTTAAAATAGTTTAAAACGGTCCCCATATAAATAATCAGAGTCTTCTATGACCATGCCATGCCCTGCCAAAACCTCCAGTAGTGTGCCATAGGTTAAAACCTGAAAATACATGCTAAAGTGTCAACACGAGGTTGGTGAGTTCATAGAGTTGTTTAACAAATAAAGTATATAGAAAATGATCACACAGCAAAGGCATCGTAAATCCACTCAGTTGCAAGTCCCGCCATAAGAGATTTGCAACCTGTGTGTTTACAACCCACTGCTAAAATAGTTTAAGTCTAGTAGTCAAACACCCGTGGTCAATAATAAGTCAAGGCCGCTCCGAACAAGGGAGACTTTATAACGTTGCTCCGAACAAGGGAGACTTTAAGTCACTCCACCACCTAGGCAAGATTTATTAGTCACTTTACCGACTTGGCAAAGATTTATTAGTCACTCCACCATGGCGAGATTTATTAAGGATGCTCTGAACATGAGAGACTTTATAACGTTGCTCCGAACATGGGAGACTTTAAGTCTTAGAACATACAGTACAATAAGTCAAAAAGTTTAAGTCAAGTTCAAAAGGTCAAGACAAGTCATAAGTTCATAATAAAGTTCAAGTCAAAACCATGTTTAAAGAGTCAAGTAATAGTTCAAGTAAAAACGAGCATGTATTCTCCCCCAAAAGTTGACAAAACAATTTAAAAGAGTAGGGGCTATGACTCACCTGGTGCGATAGCTACGAAGACAAAAGTGGATACACAGAAATGAGGTTCGATCTCTAACCGCGACCTAAAATGAACGAATGATACGATCTACTTAAATTATGAGGGGATGCGATGAATGTACATGCACATGAAGCCTATACCACTCGTAGTTTGAAAATAAGTGTTGGCGTGATTTATAGTGTTTCCATAACTTAAGAGAATAAGCGTTATTAGAAGTTGTCAAATATATATATAGTTCGTCTAATTTCAAAAGTGTATATCTTGGTCGTTTTAGGCTCGTTTTCTACGTTCTTTATATCCACGGATTCGTTTTAGTATATACTAATATATTTTCAATAGCTCGGCTCCTCTAGGTTACGTTTAACGCCTCTATTTGTCCAACGAAAAATGTCAAACAGCATGCAGTTTTCAGAAAATATAGTTTTCGTCGTTAAACTAGTTTTTAGCGTATCTCCTTCGTTATTAACTCGTTTTCATCCCCGTTTTCGGCCATAGTTCCGTCTTGGAATGTATTTTCTAAATATTTGGTCAAAAGTTACCCCAAACCCACTGAGTTTGCCACGTTTTCATTTTAAGGACAGTAGGTACAAATATAGTTTCAAAAATTCAATTATAGTGTTCTAATCTAGTTCCAACTTCAACCAAACCACTTTCAATCACCACAAATCTAGTCTAATCTTACCATACACCTTCTTAGGGTGTCATGGGTTCCTAAACATCATAAATCAAGTGGATCTAACAAGGATCTAACAATAATCCATTTCTAGGAATCAAAAGTTATATATATATATAAATGAGTGGTATATACTAACATATGCATGTAAACCTTGTATGAAATCATATGACCATAAAAATAGCATGAAGAAATTATGAAGAAGAGTTTGACAACTTACAAAGAAAGATTATAGAGCTTGGATGAGTAAAACCTAAGAAACCTTGAGTTTTTATATCAAAACTCAAACAAGGACAACAAAAGGAACAAGATTAGAGCTTGATCTTGGAAAAATGATGGATCTTGCTTGTGTTTCTCTTCTTGGCCGATCACCACACCAAAGGAAAGAAAGAAAGAAAATTGCTAGTTGTATAATTTGGTGAAATGAGAAATGAGATGAAAAAATGTAATAAGATGATATATATATATATATGGTCAAGGGAGCAAGATCCACAAATTGGGGAAAAGGGTGGAAAAATGAAAGAAAGTTGGGGACTAATTAATGATCTTGTCCAAAGAGTGCAAGTATTTGTTAGTTTTGGTTGTGTATTGGGTGTTATCGGGTACCGAGTTAACTAAAAATAAACCGTGACGAGTTGAAGTAAAATATGATGAAGTTGTAAAAGTTGTAAAATATTATTCCTAATGAGAATCGGGAGTTAAAATAATGATCGTGTTGAAATATCGCAAACCGACGGAGTTATAAGGTTTGACCGGAAAACGTAACAGTTGATTTGAAAACACCGGGTAAATTAATAATAAAATTTTTATATTATTATTATGAGTATAAAAATATGTTAGAACCATAGTTGGGATTATCGGATCAATTATTCAAAATAATAGCTCATAAGATAACGTTTCTTAGGTAGATAACCGTACGTTTACAAAAATGACGCAACCCACGTATAAATGACAATTTTTCTCCGGAGGTGAATAGTGTTTTATGAATAGTAAAATTTTAAAACGCTTCTCAGAATATCAAACTGACTCCGAAAAAGATGAATAGTAAAATGATGAATAGTGATCGATGAATAGTAACTGATGAATAGTAAAATGTGAAAGTTCGGGAAAAGACTAGAATTTACGAGTTGTGACAGTCTCTACCCCTTAAGGGAACTTCGTCCCGAAGTTCAGTTAACGTTGGTCTCCGAAGTGTTATAAAGGTGAAGATTCATGAGATGAAATGACCAGTTGACGTGCTTCCAGGCGGCGGTTCACAAGGTGAGGAAAAATATAAGCGTTCTGACAACGAGGGTATACACACACATGAATGAAACATTCGGAAATTGAGTAGAGGATTCAATCCAGACAAAATTTTATTATAACCATTCTCAGTGTTGCAAAATTCATTTCTGAGTCGGACATAGGTGGTCAGCCTATATCTCACTATCCCGGGTTGAATATAGATGACCAGTCTATCTTCCACCGAGGTTCCATGAATTTTGAAATACTCAGCTCAGTTATACTAAGACTATGTCCTTCACAAATATCAAGACGTTCAGCAATACCAAGACAGGTGACCAAACTCGAGGTCAAAAGATGGGACTATCAAAGAGAAACATAACAGGGTGACATATATGATACGTGAACATGCTTATATGAAAGACAAAGATAGAAATCAACTAGAATAAGTGAATATAATATACCAGATAATGAGACACAAATCTCATCACCAAAGTCAGCAACAAACCACAATGAGGCTTCAGCTTGGCAGGCAGGCACGTGACGGTCATAGGGTTAAGTTTTTCATAAAAGTAGCTATAGTCTAGGTTTTAAAAACACTTAGTTCGCTATAGCCAAAGCTCTGATACCAATCTGTCACACCCCCAAAATCGGGTCCAGCGGAAGCATACGTGTAGCTGGGGTGTAACTCAATTAGTATTAAAACACAAGTTCAAAAATGGTTTTCACTTCAATCATTTAGAATAAAATAGTTAAGTTAAAAATATTGTATTTACATCGTTAAAAGTAGTGCGGAAGTAGGCCCTTAAAATAGTTTAAAACGGTCCCCATATAAATAATCAGAGTCTTCTATGACTATGCCATGCCCTGCCAAAACCTCCAGTAGTGTGCCATAGGTTAAAACCTGAAAATACATGCTAAAGTGTCAACACGAGGTTGGTGAGTTCATAGAGTTGTTTAACAAATAAAGTATATAGAAAATGATCACACAGCAAAGGCATCGTAAATCCACTCAGTTGCAAGTCCCGCCATAAGAGATTTGCAACCTGTGTGTTTACAACCCACTGCTAAGCTTAGAAATGATATCTTGATGTTCTAATTGCAACCTCTTAGGCCCCGAACCCTAGGAGAGTATTCCCGACCTAGCCACCAAGGCTATCAAAACACTATTGAGCTCACCCAAGGAGCCAATGTGTCCCCCTTGTAATCCGACACCATCCGGTTGGTGCAAAGCGGATGTGCATTCCATGGACTTTGTTCCGAAGATCCTAATCAACATCTCAAAGACTTCCTTAAAATCGTAGATTCTATAGACCTTGATGTTACAACTAAAGAGTCAACCCGATTACGCCTATTTCAATTCTCTCTACGTGATCAAGCTAGTCAATGGCTTGAACATTTACCCGCGGGATCCATCACCTCATGGAATGATCTCACCACTCGTTTCCTTGCTCAATTTTCCCACCGGAGAGAACTACCAAGCTTAGAAATGATATCTTGATGTTCCAACAACGTCAAGGTGAAACTCTATATGAAGCATGGACTCATTTCAAAGACTTACTCCAGAAAGTCCCTCATCATGGCATAGATCTTTGGCTCCAAGTCCAAATCTTCTATGACCATATCGATCTCTCCACGAGGCGAACCATTGACCAATCGGCCGGTGGTAAGCTACGTGATCTAAGTGCGGAAGAATCATGGGAACTCATAGAAGATCTTGCTCTCTATGAAAACAAAAGTTGGAATGATCCCCGTGATTTAAACAAAACGGTCAAGGCAATATCTTTGCCTTCGAACAATTCTAGCACTCCCAACCGTAGGATCATGGAACTTGAAGGTCGAGTCAGGTTTCTCATGAAATCTTACGAAGCTCCTAAGCCTTCAAGCCAAGTGTGCAAAATTGCCTCTTCATGTAAATTGTGTAATGGCCCTCACGAAACTCATAACTGCATGGAGCTTCCAAAACGTGCTTATAAGGAATTCACATCGTCACACGTTGGTCAAGGTCCTTGAAACTTTGATGAGGCCTATGAGGCATGGAAGGATAAACCTAATTTCAGAGGGTACCAAACTCGGAGCGTATCCTTCAATGATTCCTCCCAACTCGAATGGTCCGAGCATTTTCCATTACAGAGCACTCCTAGGCAAAGCTATGAAGATGCCTTGCGAAAGTTCATTCTATCTCAAGAATTACAGCTCTCTATGCTCGAGACTAAATTTAGACAACAGCAAGCCGAAATGAATAACAAGATTTGTAATCTGTTAACTGCTATTAAAGAGAACGCTGTTAATAAACAGATTCAAGCTGAAGAGGTCAAGTCTGTTACCGTCATGAATCAGCCAACCTCTCCTGTGAAAATAAAAAGTCCTAGTAAACTCTTTAAACATCTATCACCAAAAGTAAAAGATCCTGTTAACCCCATAGGACCAATCCATTTTGTAAATACTATCACCACAATATCTGCTCCTGCACCTAACCAGAACCAACAACCAGCTGGAAATATGGGTTATAAAGCTAAGGATGAAACCTCAAGGTTAGACCACGAATTGGCCAAGAGCCCTACCAACTCATTCGAGGACTCCGTCACTCAAGAGTCTAGGAAATTGGATGAAGTGAAAGAGAGATAGAAAGAGCATACGAGAAATCCAGCAATTTCGGGTAAATCTATTATAGAGGAACTCGAGAAAAATTTGGTGAGTATGACTAATGGGAGTAGTGATAGGACTGAGGGAAGCAACTCTAAAGTTTTCAAGATTTCCTGTACTATTAGGAAAATGCTCTTAACCGATACTCATATAGATCCTAACCTCCCTGTCAACATAATCCCCCTTTCCCTTTACCACGAAGCCTTTCCTGAACGCACGGTGTATGAAAGAATCAATAATGCAGGGGTAGTAAAAGATTTATCAGTTATGATTGGAGAACTTGTCTACAACATCGACCTAAATGTGGTCGATGACATAAACCCTATCACTAATCTAACATTAACCAACCTTGTTCTCGGGAAACCATTTGTCAATGAATCGGGAGTAATCCTTGATGAGAAGGATGGTAGTGCATTATTCACCAATGTCGTCAAGAAGGTAATTTTTCGTAAGGGTAATGAGGAGGTGTATGAGTACCGTCCATCACTGGAAGGGAATCTATATGGATCAAGGGATGGAGGATCGGGGAGGATAAGGCGGTGTGATCCGAATAATCTCAAAATCCCCTGCATGATCGGTCATAAGTATTTCGATAATGTCTACATTAACGTATTCCTACCTAAGAATTTTATGTCCCTATTCCGCTATAACAATATCTGTAGATGGGGAATGATTTATAAGGGAGAGAACGTGGTTGGTATAGATCATGAAATCCATGTATTCGTAGGAAATATGGCATTCACTATGGAATTTACGATCGTGGACAACATCGAAGACTATGTCGACCCAAGGTTGTCACAAGTTGTTTTCAGAGCACCCTTTTGTGAAATCACTAATTTGATAGTAGATGACCGGAACGGAATCATGACCTTCGCTGATGGAATTAGGAGGGTGTCATACCAAACGCCATACAAGAGAAGAGATCTCAATGAAATCGATTATGACGGGCTTGATAAGCTAAGTTCTCAACTTATCTTATGTGATGAAGATGTTCGGAGAGGATGTAGGAACACTTCTGATTTATCATGTGGATTCTTTAAGGATGTTAGTAAACTTGGGTCCAAGTATCGAAAAGATGTCTTTGAGTTCGAAGACCCAAAATACATGCACTATGAAAGTGATACCGAGATAGGAGATGACCTAGAGAGTGAGACCAACGATGAGGTCACGTAATAACCCATGACCTTGAGTCTAGCTATAAGACTCGTAAATAAAGAAAAGCGCTTCTTGGGAGGCAACTCATGATTTGTGTGATTTTTAATTGTTTGATTGTTATTTGTTTCCGTATGCATGCTTTATTTTTATTGTTGGTAGATCATGTTTCAAACTAAATGGTGAAAATACTTTATTTTGTCGTTTGGCTTAGTCTTAACTTCATCCAAAGGTATTTCGCAAAAGATAAGTGTAAGGGAAAACCCCAAATATGTTTTTAAGAAATAAAATTGATCATGATTGTCCACGATATTAAATGAACATGTATATTCGTATTTGTTAGAGTCAAATGCTTGTATCGACTCATAATGACGTTTTGCATGATTTTCCAAGAAGTAGGACATAAGTTTTCCAGAAATTTTCCAGAAACTTAACATAAATATTTCTGCAGATCACTTCTGACGGCGTCAGGAAGAAATTCCTGACGACGTCATGTGTAAAATTCTGGAAATTTTGCTAGTTTTGTTTTTTTAACAGAGTCTTAAAGTTTTTGATTAATTCTTTAGTTTTATAAACTCCAGGAAATCTGCAAACATTCATTCCGCAAGCATTATATCTTACTTTGCTTTCTAGGATTTGTTATCATATATAGATTGCCGCCGATTTTACGCGAGGTTGCCTTGTTTGTTTTCTCAGGTTTAACAGGTTATGTATGACAAGAAGATGATTTATATTCTGGAAGGGAAGCTTTGATTGTTCATTTTCTTGGAGGAAGATCTAACCTTGTTACCACACTATCCATACCGAGCGAATCAGGGGAGTATTTGATTTCATTCTTTTACCTGTTTTACTTTTACATTCTTTAATTGAACATTGGGGACAATGTTCATCCTAAGTGTAAGTGGAGAGTAAATGATGATACCTTATAGGATACACTTTCACTTGAGTTAGTTTGTTCGATGGTAGGTGTGTAATAAAACTAGGAGAAATACTTGTTAGTGTAATTTTAGCGCCAAATTTAAAATTTTTTACAACATTTAGGAGTGAAACTTTAGCCTTAGCAAGCGTCTCACGGATACGAGATCGTATGACTAGCACAAAACCGTACTATTCAGAAAATTTTCCACCCAAATATGTGAGGTTCGCCTTTAGATTTGATAGGAAAAGCATTTACTATTAGTGCTTATGAGTGTACTGGTAACATTTAGATTCTAGAACTTGCGTTAGTGATGCATCCCGAGACCGCTAGTGAGACTACATTCGTGTAGTAGGATTTACTACATGATAAGAGGCATTAGGATCACCCTTGTGTTAAACCCGTATCATAATTACTTGACCATTTAAGTCATATTACTTGGCTAGTAAAGTCAATTAATTTTTCCCACACCATTAGCGTTGTACTCATTTTTAGTACACGAAACCCCTAGTACACCCCTCCGAGCCTATCTTTTTGTTTCTAACTTTAAGCATCTTACTTAAAGGAAGAATTTGTTACAACCCACCCAAATGTACACCCAAATCGCCTTAGCCTTCTGTGTATGCACTCATCTTTAGTGCATTATTGTTACATGTTTAAACCCTTAGTTAATTATCTAATTGATTACATGGTTGCTAAGTCGAGTCATATCCTTGTACATATTGTTTTGGGACGATTGAGACTCATGGGTAAAGTACTAATATTATATAGTAATGGGGAAGAACATCATATTATTACCCCCATATGTGCATTAATCATAAAAAGTACTCAAAGTGTTTTGATTTTCTTAATTCGAGTCATTAGATTAGATAATTGTAAAGTATGTAAAAATTCAAGTGTAAGGGGAATGTTCATTCCCTATGATGTATTATTTTGGATTGTAGGGTTAGAGTTTATGCAAAAAAAAAAAAAAAAAAAAAAAAAGGAAAAAAAAAATCGAAAAATCAAGAAAAATAAAATAGAAAAAAAGGAAAAAGAGAAAAGAGAAAAAACATTCGGACTACCATCTCGTTTCATTCTATGTTTATTTTATGTTTTTGTTATTTTTCATTTATTAGCTTAAGTCGAGTCGAGTCTTGGCTTAGCAACGCCATATTGTTCATGTAATTAACCAAGATTATTAACTCGCCACCAGTAAAGATTGCCTATATCCAACAAAACCGTGTATTCCATATCCCTACACCTAACGTTATAACCCTTTGATAGTTTATCCTAGGTGCTTACGCCATGTGGTGGAGGTTTGATCCTTTCCCAAGCCTATGGTAATCTATTTTGCTACGACAGGTAGTGAGGGATATTTTCCATTTCCATATTGTGATATATACTTTATTACACCCAAGAGATGTGAGTATCTAAGCACTATTTGTGAGGTGCTAGTGTATGACCTCCGTGCTTGTCTTTGGTCTTTAGTGGAACGATTATTTGTTGTAATTACTTTTATATTAGTGTTAAATGACCCCTAACTTGTATTTTGATTAGAATAAAAGCGCATTTGCTTGAGGACAAGCAAATCTCAAGTGTAAGGGTATATGATGAGGCGAAAAATGATCCGTTTTTAGGGGGTCATTTAAGCCAAGATTTGAATTTATTTGATCAAATATCGCCCTAAATCGTTCCTTTTGTGATTTTAGGTACTTTTTGAGTGAATTCTGGAAAAGGAAGCAATTTGGACGTTTTAGGAGCATAAAAGTGAAGAAAACGGCAAAGTCTTAATTTTCCTTGCTGGGAACAGTACCTGACGGCGTCAAGAGCATTTTGATGACGGCGTCAAGAGCAAAAATGGTGATGGCCCAGTAGAAATGTGACGACGTCAAAGCATGGCCGTCAAGAGTAAATGTGATGACGGCCCAGAACAACATTACACATGACGGCGTCAGATCTGGATCTAGGCAGTCCGGGAATATTATGGGCGGCGGGTTGACGGCGTCAAAACTTTCTTCTTGACGCCGTCACCTTAGGAAATGTATATATAGTCTTTGTAATTTTCATTCTAAAGAGAGGAGAATTTTAGGGTCGACTTGAATAAACCCTAGCTCGTTTTTAACAGTATTTTCAAGGGTTTTCACCCCTTGAAACCTTTCATGTTCAATTAAGATAAGTGTCCTTTCAATTCATTCAATATGTCTATGTGTTGTTTGAATATATCTTACGCTTGTCTTAATTTTAACATGCTAGGCTAGATCTCTTGTGTGTTTGCTTAGATGTAATGAAACCTAGATGTTGATTATAGGTTGATTGCTTGTTTATAGTTGTAATGGATGAATGATTTTGATGTTAGGCTTAACAAAACTGGTGGAATTCCATAGTGTAACTGGCTTGAACGTCTTAAGAAACATGAACCAATGCGTACTAGGTTTTTATGGTTGTATTTAATGCATGAGCGAATTCTAGTGATCACATGTTAGGAGCTTCTTGCAGGCTCGACATAGGAGTGAAGTAGGAACTTATAGAGATGGGGAAGTACGTACGCCACCCCATGATTGGTATTAACGAATATAACCCGTCATCCACGCAACTGTAATAAACAATTAACCTGTAAAAGATATCTAGGGAGTAATGAAATCTAAGTAAACACAATTCTCCCATTTATTGTTCACATCACATTAGTAATTAGCTTTATTTTCATTTTTGTTATTTTATTTTGATTGCATCTTAGATATTGGGTTAGTTGACTAGCAACTAATTCCGCCCACTCCTCTAAAACCTGAGATTTTTACTTGCTTTATAAAAATTATAAAAATACAAAAAGAATCATCCCTCTCCTCTAGACCTAGTTTTTAGGCTTTCTAATCCTAGCGACACTATTCCTGAGTTGAACGATCAATCCCCCGGTACTTGTCACTATACTATACTACAATGATCAGGTACACTGCCTGGTGGGGGTTGTAAGCTTCTCGAGATCCCTCGAGAGGTAAGGCCTGGTGCAATTCCCACGCATCACTTAATTAGACCTTTTTTGAATAAAACTCCTTATGAACTATATAAAGGTAAAAAGCCTACATTATGATACTTTAGAGTGTTTGGGAGTAAATGCTTTATTCTTATCACCAAGGATTATCTCACCAAATTTGACCCAAAGTCTTATGAAGGTGTATTTCTTGGATATTCACAAAATAGGAAAGCTTACATTGTTTTGAACAAAGAAACCTTAAGAGTCGAGGAACCGTTGAACGTAACATTTGACGAGAGTCCACCTCCCTCTAAGAAATCACCTTTGGTAGATGATGACTTAGTTGAAAGCCAAGCAATAGAAAGTCAAGAGATCTTAGGTAATGACAAGGAAGATGAACTATTAAACAAAGAATTTGTTAGGTACCCATATTGATAACACAAAAGCAAGAATGAGATAGATATAAGGATTTGGGTGATTATGAGAATAAGATAATTATAAGGGCAATAGTTTCCTTAAGATGTCAAATAACCAACCAAATACAAATGAGTACATAAGGTCCTATTTATAGGAGGGGATGCTAGGGCAACACTCCTAGCTCCCACCTTTCTACCATTCGTGGGCCTTGGTGGCCTTGTGGGCTTTTCATAAGCCATTGATACACTAAACATAATAAAGTGTAAGTAACTAATAACTAACCAACCTAACATTTATTACAAATGACCGAGACTTGATAAAATAGTAAAACTTCGTTCCCAACATTCTCCCCCTAAGGGTCGATCATCACGGTTGCTTGACGTCTTTGTCATTTCTTCATCTTTGACTTTCATAGCTTTAGACGTCTTTCAAAAAAATAATGAGATAAAATCATTCATCATTCTTTGTTCATTGTTCATTGTGATAGCGATCAAGTTATGAAGTTATCTGCCTTTCGTCACTTCTGCGTCTGTGGTGGTAGTCTGCCATTCCAACATGCTCATACATCTTTGAACTTTGACTTATGCATGCACGTAGTTCCCTTTCTTAAACTTTAGATCTTTAGTCTTTATACTCTGTAGATTCTTCCCTCTTGGCGTAGAATCTTTCTTTGAATTTTGTGTTGCATTGATCTTTGAGGGAGCTTTTGATGACTTCAAGATGTATATATGAGCATGTGGAATCCGTCGCCATAGAGAGGATGTGTCCCTGGAGGTAGATATTTAGCAATAAAACATCCGGTACTTACAGATGAGGAACTAGAGATCGTCAACAGCATAGTGTGAAGACTCCTTCTAACCCTTATCAAGGCCGTTCCCATGTCAGATACCCCCAAAGGAGCTTACAAGACCTACTAAGTAGCTCAATGACTGGGTGAGTCGCTGGGGATCACTCCACGACTGTAGACCGCTAAGAAACCACCGCAAACACTAAGCGTAACCCACAAGGAGTTAACGAAGTGACCTGCTGTCAGGGCTGTTTGATGTTGACCCTGGCAGGATTTTCGTTCAATCATTGAGAAATACTTATGTAAATTCTCTCATAAACGTTCTCGGCAGATTGTTAAGATCTGTGAAGGACTCAGTAATTTACAGCTAGTGTCCATAGATGTATCTCCTGCTTCAATATCAACCATCTCTAAGAGATAGGTCGATAGATTACACCGGTTCCCCGTGAGAATGAAACAAGCTCTTTTAAGATAACTTGAGTGGTTAGAAGGTTTAGTGCATTGCGTCACTGGGTCCATGACGGCTTTATCTTCAATACCGGCGTTACCTTACTAACAACCAGTAGCATTCGAATTGAACCCGGTGTCTGCCCTAAGGTTGAACATATGGATTACTTTTCTTTTTAATTCTTCAACTCCTTCTTTCCCCATTTCATTCTTTTCTCCTTTTTTTTTTCATATCATACCTAAGGACTTCTAATTCTAACTATTGGTGATGTCCTTGGGTAGATCCTTCCAGCTCTGGCGGATCATAGGACGGTTATTCCTATCTTAATCACCTTAGAACTCCATGATTATACGACAATAGCCATGAAACCTTTGATTGAAAATCTCTCAAAGTGTTTGTGATTATCAAGCATTTTGTTTAACACTTTGAGAGTTTAGTGTTTTCTTATGAAGGGCTCCCCCTTCACATGTGCTCATAAGTGTTTAATAAATTTGCACATGCGGGAGGAGCAAGCACTTTTTGAATTGATCCACTTTCAGTGAATAGGACCGATTCGAGACACGCTTACATCACTAGTTATACTAGCTTGAAGTTATTACCCGGCCTGGTTAAGTCCACAAAAAGTTTCTCGAAACGGTACATTTCTACTAAGACAAATCCTTTTCGAGACACGCTTACGTGGCTAGTTAAAGAGTTCCATTGTCAGTTTTTAGGTGACAACTAGCTCTAGTAACTAACTTGATGTCATTACCCATCGAGGATAAGTCCTTTCGATTATTAACTTTTATGTTTCGTCAATTCTTTGGTGAATCTAAGTCTAGCTCGCATGAGATTTGACTTTTAAGCAACTTTGAACTTTCATATTTTAATCACATTCACTTTTTCTCCCCCTCAAAAATAGCATATAAGATGATATTTTTGACAATCTTTTGATTAAAATATGCCTTTTGAGTCTTATGGGGAGAATTCAACAAGAACTTTTGATTTCAAGAACGATGATTTTGTTTCAAGTGCTCCCTCTCAAAAAGTGAATTCTTATTGAGGTGAAATACTTGTCTTTTGAATAGAGTTATGAAAATCAGAAAATGTTTGATTAACTCTACTCAAAAGTAAGTAGCCTTCGCTCCTTATATTAGGATTGAGGCACTGATGCGTACCCTAGGGTCCTTTCTTTACAAGAACGGGTTGTACACTGTTATGTGTGCACAAGCCATAATAATAACAAATCAATCAAATGAAATAGTTGTAATTGAAATGTTAATACCCTTGTGTACCAGTTTATGATTCATCAATGATCGGAGCATCAAAGTCTGTGAATTGAGGATCCGGTCTTTGGAAGAGTCTGACGGGAAATGAAGGTCTGACACCGATATAACTTTCCAATTGTCTGATCTGCTCCCGGCGAAATAACCTTTCTTCAATTTTCATGACAAAGTTTCGAACTTGTCTTCTGGAAATGGATTTCCACCTTGGAGTTTCACCTTTTGATATCTTTCTCTGATCATCATTCAACCTTTTGACTAACCCATCACGAACAGTTTTTAGCGTTGCATCACAGAACTTGTGTAACTCATCGAGCCTCTTAAAAATTAGTTGCTTTTTGCTGTTGAGGTAGGTGAAACCAAATGAAGGTTTTTGGATGAGTGTATACTGTGACATTTGATTTATTCCATTAAATGAGAGTTGTGGCTTAGTCAAATTGATCTCCTGTTGGTAACTTTCAACTCCAAGCTGAAGATCTTCCACTCTTTCTTGAACTATCAGTAGTTGGATGAAGAGGAGTAGGGATGAAATGAAGTTGTATTGCGTATCAGTATCGAATCCACGCATTCTTCCTTGAACCTTTTCTAGATACATGTCTTCAATGTCATTTAGATAAAGGTTGGGAAAGTCTGCTTCAGAGAACTTGTACTTCTTTTCATCTTGCCTTTTAACCACAATCTCGTTCATGAACATGTAGTTGAACCTTTTTGACTCCTGAATCTCCAAGATAGCAATGATTCTAGATTTATGCTTCACATTTTCTAATGACTTGATTTCTAATCTGTGAGTGTAACCGTGTCGTCAACGTTCAGGCCAGTGCTGAATCCCGTGTAAAGCATCTCTGTCGTAAGCAACAATGGAGTTGCTAAATACTGGAGTTGATTCTTCAATTGCAGGAACATCGTATCTTGCAGCTGGCACTGAGATAGTTAATGATGAAGCATATTTTTGTTTAGAGTTCTCTTGAGTGAGTTGGAGGTTACGAAGATCTTTGTTGAAGAAGAAGCGGTAAGGGATCTTCGGTTTTTCTGGAAATCCTTGTAGAGGTAATGGTTTAGTCCAATCGGTGAAGTAAGTCTTGTCGGGTTTTCCTGAATGGATGTCGAAATTCGCTTCAGGATTTAGCCAGTCAAACTTTCCAGACATTGCACTAGCTATATTCTGCATGTGAAATTCAAATTCCATCTTGTATCCAGATCTAGAGTTTAGGAATTCCTGTGCATCCTGATTGATTCTTCTTAACTCAGCCTTTGTAAGTTACTCAATCTGAAGATCCGCCATTATACTATGAGTGTATTGCAGTGTATTGCCCGAAAGTGGTTCTTCATTTTCGAGAGGAGGTTGAGCCTTGACCAAATTAGTCAACCAATCATCTTGAGGTGTGTCGTCATTGTCTATCCATGAGTGACGTCTCCTTTTCTTTGACTTCATAGACTTGGATGTAGTATCCTTGTCTTGAGCTTTAGAGGTTGATGATGGTCCAGGTTTAGAATCGGGAATTGGAGAGGCACGGTAGTCGGTATCAGGTTGTCCTTCATAATCATTAGTAGGTTGCATGAGTGTTTCTTCCTGGTCCGTGGGACCTTGACCAGAAGCTGAAGGATGTTGTTGATTTCCAGGAGGAGTGGAATCCTTTTGTGGTTGGTGAGAAGATGATGGACAGGTTCCAAACTTGTGTTTCTTTCCTTTTGAGTTCGGATCCGGGTCGTCATCTTTCCTTGACCTCTTCAGGGATCCAACAGCTTCTTTGCACGACTCTTTTGACAAATTAGCTGCAATGGCATCGATAAGTGTAGTTTCTTCGGTTGTCAAATTGGTTTTGTATGCAACTTTGTCGTAGAGCTGAGCAAGCATGTCTTCAACTGATGTTATAGAAATGGTTGGAGTTGATGTTGAAGCTTTTGCAGGGTGAAGTGTAAGTGGTGTTGTTGATAGCATTTTCTTTACAACACTTCTGATCCTGTGCTCCAAGTTATCCTTGATTGGTTCATTAAGACTTGTCACTTCAGGAGTGACGATATGAACAAGATTATCTGTAAGGTAATCGAGTGTGAAAGTCCTGATGAGTCCTTCCAAGTCTGCTTTCATGAACTCATCGATTTGCTGCTTTGCCTCCTGAACGTATTCAACTTGTTTAGCAAGATTAGTAACCAAGGTTGTAAGACTGTTGACTTGCTCCTGAAGATCAACTGGTTTAGTGGGTTCATTGATTGATTGTTGCTTAGATGCGGTTTCAGAAGGTGAAGGACATGAAAGTTCCGGTGATGATTCAGAAGATGACTCGTTGTGGGAGTTCGAAGAAGAAGCTGGAGGAGTCGGATCCTTTGGTGGAGAGTCTTTAGGAGGTGGAGGCTGTTCTGAAGATGTCTTCATAGAGTGTGAAGATGATTGAAGAAATATGTTGGTGTCAAATGCTTCTTTTTCTTCACTTTCTTTTCTTCTTCATTCCTCTTCTTCCTGTGCAAGAAACTCTGGAGTGCTGAAATGTTCAAATCCCTGATCCGTGGCAATGTTCTCCTGTTCATCAACATTCTCCTCAATATTTGCAGTTTCCGTCATAGTGATGTCGCCTGTTGCATCTGTGTTTTTTACTTTGTCACCGGGTTGTAAAGCTGGTTCTAAAGTAGTAGACGCAACAGGAGGAACTATGCTGCTAGTAGTGCCTTCATGTTCAGATTGATCAACAGGTGGTGATGAAGGTTGAGGATGAAGTCGGCTGAGGAGTGATGCTTCCCTCTGATCTTTGAGAAATTTCTTTTCTTTGGCCCATGTGTCGACAACAATACTTTTCAATTTTCTTTTGTCGACCAATAGTTCAACTATTGGCTCATCTTCTTCATCATCATTAGGTTCATTGATCGTGATCCCTTGCCTTTTTTGTTTATCTGCTTCAAAAGTTTCGAAACTTTGTTGTTTAGCAATTTTCATTTCTTGAAATTCTTCTTCAGGTACTCTTACTCTTCGTTCAAAATCTTCCTCTTCTTCTTCAGTTTTTGTGTCAAACTCAGAGTCGTTTTCTGAAGGTGGCGGTTTAGGTTCATCTCGAAGAGCGCGCTTTGGTGTAACCTTCTTTTTGGGCTTAGGTGCAGGCTTGGGTTTGGGTCGGTTTGGTGGCAGGTTTAGTTTTGGGAGTAGCCTTTGATTTTGATTGTAGTGAACGAGTAGTGCTACTAGTACTCCCTGATTTGGCACCTCCTTTACTTCGAGTCTGTATGGTAGTCTCTTCCTGAACCCCTTTATAAGCATTATCGTAGAATTCATAGCTTGAGCTTTTCCTGATATTATCATCAAGAAAGTACTCAGGAAGTCTCTTTCCTTTTTGCTTTGTAGAAGATGTGGTCATTTTGACAAAAGCAATGGTGAAGTCGTCCTCGAAGAGGTTCTTAGGCTCATTTGGATCTCCTATTCTTTTGATGAATTCAGGTGTATCTTTGTAGAAATGCTAAATGATTAGCTTTGTAAACCTTGTGAACGGGATCATAGTCTTTTCACGTTCGGTTTGAATGTTGTAGACTAGATCACTCATTATGGGAATTGCAAAGTCAATCGGTAGCATACTGACCATTCCCCAAAACACTTGTAGATGCTCAAGTCTGGGATGTTCGTGACCACTTTTTCTTCCTGATATTGAACGTACGACCAACATATAGAAGGTTCTCCAAGGCTGAGGCATGTTCTTTGCATTGAATCTAGAGTGCTTAAGCAGAGGTAAGTCGTCTTGAACATCGTATCCTAGATCAATGAAGAAGTCCAGGAGATCCAATTCAGCCAATATTGGAACAAATTAATTCTCAGGTTAAGGTAGAGCGAAAACTGTGCGAAGGACTTCGTTGTCTACAGTGTAGACTTGTCGATCCAGCGTGACAGTGAAAGACTCATCATCCAAGTTAACCTTTGCCGTAAGCCAGAACTGATGAAGGTAGAACACAGGAACTGAAGTTGATTTGTCGAGCATATGCTTGCATGGATGTGCGAGGAGAATATATTTGACAATCTTACATGAGTTCTCAGGAATTCTTAATTTGTCGAAGTCAACTCGAGGATTGTTTTTGCCAATGGTGACGCTGTAGTCAGCAGGGATGATGTCATTCATTGTGAGCAATGGAAGAGTTTGTTCGGGAACATTCTCGTTGTGTTCAGCCATGTTAATCTGAAAAGACATTATCATAAACCAAACATCCAGATTTGTTACTCGTTAGCACGATCACAAGTTTGATTACAGATAAACACTTAGAATCATTTAAGCACGGATGGTGTGATTATTATATGTGAAGTGGCGTTTGAAGTAAACTTAGGTAAGATTGAACTTTAAGAATCATGAAATCAAGCATAGAGTACTTAGACATTCACATAGGCACAATTATTATCCAAGATACATGATTACATCACATGTTACATCAAATAATAATCACAACATAATTACGTGTTTTCGAAATTACAACAGGCCACAATTTCGAAACTTAGTATAAATAACATTTTATCGCAAACATAACTTATCTTTGATTTCGAAAACAATTTTAAGTGTGATTTCGAAAAAAACAGAGTTTTTGCAAATGCCAATTATGAGTGACTTCGAAATAATCCACTAGATGTGTTCTCGATAAATATGTTATCGAAAAAAGATCTTTGCAAAATATTTCACAAACACAGAAATTGAGTATTCTCAAAAAAATTTAATTGACTTGTGTTTTCAAAAAAATGACCAGGGATGAAAGGTTTTCGCAAATGCATTAAACAATAGTTTTCAAAAGAATTACAAAGTGTATTCGCGAAAAAAATGGATTTTTCGAGAAAACACAAAACTTTGAAATTTTTTCGAAAACCCTTGTTATATGTGTTCTCGAAAAAACTTCCACCAGTACTGGTGATTGCGAAATTGTGTTTTCGAAAAAATTCTTTTACAAGAATTTCGAAATCATGTCAACGTACATTTCTTTTGAGATTAAGAGGTTCCAAAGGTTGAGACCTGTTGTGCAGGTTGAAAAACAACTATGCGATTCATAGAAATAGCATACATGCAACAATTTCGAAACAAAGGCATGAACACATTATCGAGAATCACAAGTAGATGCTAACTTTCATCACATCTATGAATCATGTATCTCTTATCATGCATTTGAACAGGTTGGGCACAAACAATACGACTAATTGGACATCATACGAGAAACGCCCAATATGAACATAAACCCTAACTTTCGAATTTTATGCATTCATGGATTAGGCATAATCAAAGTGATTCAGAATGTTACAAGAACTGAAAACATCAAAATCCACCAAGAAAATTGACTGGGTCCCAAACGGTCAACCTAAATGGACCAGGTGAATGGTCAACCAGGTCAAACGTCTCAGACCAAATCTCCGTGGAAGTATAAGGGTTTCCCCGGGTCGTTATGTCCGGACGAGGTGTGGATTGTATTCAAACGGCTTTGTGATCGGGTGAATTTGGATGGAAAGGGGTTGTGAATGATTACACTACGAGATGAGGAATGAAAATAACTTAGAAATACTATATTAACATTCACTGATAATCAGATATACTAAAAACGTAAGCTAAGACTAAAAACGCGTTCGTTTGATTTAAAGTTACGTAGACGTACAAAATAAAACGCGAGTTTTGTGAAATAAAATACTTACGGACACGAAAATTACATTTTTACAATCCTAATGATAAAAGAAAATTTTTAGAATATTAAAATTAATTGTTACACTATTTAATTAATTACTATTAATTAATTACTATTTAATAACTAATTAATAATATTTAAATTACACTAATTATGAAATTAAGCTAGAAAAATGAAAATTTAATTCTACAAATTCTAAAATAATATAAAAGTAATTTTAAAACAAAAAATATATTTTTCCTACTTTTTCTCTATTTATTATTAATTAACTACTATTTATTAATTACTCTAAAATAATTAAAATTAAGAAAAATAAAAAATGAATAGTGAAAATTATGAAAAATTTCCTAAAATTATTCGATGATATATAAAACCTAGGAAAAATATAAAAAAGCACTGTTGTTAAATAAAAATTTATAAAACTATTTAATTAACTAATATTACTTAATTATTATTAAACTAATATTAATTATAATAAATACTAAATGAAAGGAGAAAAATCTGAAAAAATTCCTACAAATACTTTAATGTACTAGGAATTTAAGAAAAATATAAAAATAGATAAGTACTTGACAAAAATTTAAAAAGAAAAATTAAAAAGCTAAATTATGTTAAATGGAAGCTACACTAAAAATTAAGTTTGGTTTTTTTTGGATTTTTCTTTTTCAAAACTAATTAACTACTGATTATATGCAACTTTAATGAAAACAAAAGTTTTGAAAATAACAAATAAGCAAACTGTGAGCTTATGGAACAAGCAGATGAGCTTTTGGCTCAAATGAAGCTCAAAAGCTCAAATGAGTTATGAAGCTGGAAACCAAGGGTAATTATGATGCAAATATGTTACAGGAACTGGAAATGGACAAATGGAACAAGAAACAAGCATTGAATAAGCTCAGAGGGAGCAAATAAGCACTTCCAAATACCATTGCCCAAACAGGCCTCATAGGCACAACTACAGGCTTGTGTGGGTCCCACAGGGGGGATTGGAAGCCTAAAGTGGAACTTGATCCTAACAGCTGAGCTAGAGGGCTTTCCAAAATGTCCAAGGTCAAGCAATAAGCTCAAGTATTGAGCTTATTGTGGGCTTAGGAAAAGGGGCAGTCAGCACAAGACAAATCTAGATTAAGAAATAAAGAACAAGAGAGTAGCAGCAGCATACAACTACAAGCTCAAATAAGCACATAAGCTTACAAGAGCTTATCAAAACACATAAACAACAATAATGACAACCAGAAACAATAACAACAAGATCTAACTGCAATGTGGGGACAAAATCAACAAGTCTTGCTCATACAGAAACCAACAGCAGCAGCAACACCAAATTTGGGTCCAAAATAAGGTTCAAAATAAGCATCCTAGATAAGTACCAAAAGAAAACTAAAATCTCACACATGTAAACATCCTAAGTGGCTTTCTAAAACAACAAAAATCAAGAAAATTGGCTAGCAATTGAGCAGTTTATGGCTTAAGGAAAAATGGGTCAAAAGGTAGAAGCTGGGTGCAGGGGAGATAACTCCCCCTGCAGGTTTGGTTAGGGAGTTGTGGAGCCCACACAAAAAATCAAAAAAATCCAATGACTGTGGGATTTGAAAGTTGAGTTGGGGGACTACCAATCCCAAAAAGTTCAAACCCTAAAACCAAACACTAAAATCACAACAAATCCTGGACTTTTTGAAATTTTCTACCTAAAGTCAATTTGACTTTTTGAAATTTTTGCAAGACTTGACTAATTTGAACTTTGGATGCTTCTAATAAGCTGAAACTGTTTTGATAAGCTAAAGTGAGGCTAAAATGAACTACCTTAAATACTTTTTTAGACTAATGTGAGAATTAAACTTAAACAAATTCCAACAGTTGAGCAGAAGGCTAAGATCCAAACTATTTTTTGACTTTTATACTAATGACTACTAATTTTATATTATGACTAACCTAAATAGACCTAAAGTAGAATGCATGAACCACAAATAACATAAGAAACAGATTTTATCATCCATAACCACCTTAATCCAAACACTCCTTAAATCCTAAGTTACACTATGATTAAGCAGATACAAACTTAAGAAGCCTAAACTAGTGATCAATCCTTACTCCTTATCTGTATTAGAAGCTAAATTAACAATGAATACAAACTAAATACAGTAGGAACTAAAAATGCATACTATGGCCAAGCTAGGCAGTGAATTCAATGGATACTAAACTAGATCTTATAATAACCACACAAAAGCACTACCACAGTCAAAATAAGTTGAAAAAACAGAACTGATACTACAAAATAAGGAAATTCAGAAATTAAGTAATGAAACTTACTTGATGAGTGCTAAGTGGAACTTGAACAATGAAGGATGATAGACTCACAAAAACTATGGAAGAGTTTTGTGAGCTCATCAGTAGGGTGTATGAGCTTTTTGAGAGCTTATGTACCCTGAGCAACTACTAGTTAATCAATATACATATATATTTTTTATAGACTGAATATAATCTGAGAGCTTATAAAGTAATGATGAAAGCTTAATGCAACTTAAAAATAAGGACTTTAGAGGAATTGAGAACTTATGGCTAATAAAGCAATTAATGGTTTTAAGATTAATCTAAACAAAACAGCAACTTCTATTAAATTGAAAGATACGATTACATTAAGAAAGCTTTAAAACATTACAAAGAACATTAAAATAAACCCCAATCCTACAATACTCTACCTTATTCCTAATCCTAATTACTACCCACTACTGCCAAAACAATGGCTACAAGAGTCCTATTTATACTTGAAATAATAAAAATTAGGGTTTCACTTTTTGTCTTGTCCTCTTCTGATCTTCTCCTCATCAAATCCCATCCATTGGTTTGCCTGGATATCATCTCAGCCATCAAAGGTACTTTGGCGGGAAAAGGTGAAATTGCAAGTTGGGGGTATTTTACTTGTGTTGGGAGGTAAGATTTGGAGGGTAGTGGTGGAAAGTTATTATATGGGTGGAGTGGTGGCAGAGGAGAGGGAGTAGGGTGAATGATGGTGTTGGTTTGGCAGTGATTTGCAGGTCACAGGTGTGGGAAGTGATGTGGAAGAGGTGGAGTCAAATAGGGTCAAACTTGGGGTGAAATATAAAATGGGGCAAAGGATTGTTTTATGTTGGGCCAGTAATGGTAAATGGGCCAAGGGGATGAAATGGTGTGGGCTGTGTTTGGTTTTGGGGTAAATAATAAACAAGGGTCCGTTTGGTATTTAACACACAAGGACCAATATTGTAATTCCATCAAACTTTGAGGACTAAAGCTATAATTTCTCTAAAGTGTTTCAAGGGACCAACCATGCCAAGCTCCAATAATAAAAGGACCTTTGATTTATTATTTTCCAAAATTAAGTTTCCCGGGGACCAATTGTGCAAAATTCCAAACTACGGGGACCAAACATGTAAATTTACCAAATTTTCATCCCAAGGACTAAAAATGACTTTTATGACTTCCCAAGGATCAAAAATGAATTTTTCTTTCAAAAATATCCTACCAGGGACCAATCTTGCCAAAGTTTGAAACTCCAGGGACTAAATTGCAATTTTCCAAAACTTTTGAGATTTTTCACCAAGGACTAAATATGACAACTTATGATTTCAAAAGGACCTTTGGTGACTTTTCCTTTAAAATATGTGCTCAGGGACTATTTTTGCCAATTTTTGAAAGTTTAGGGACTGAAACTGCCAATTATGCAAACTTTGTACATTTTTCATTTGTTTTTACTCATTTTGCATCTAAAACATATAAAACACAATTTTGAAATATTTTTAGTATTTTGATGCATTACTGAGTGTTTTTGGATGTTTTGGCAGTTCAGATACGATAAAAATGATGAGTATTTACACACTCATCAATCCCCCACACTAAACTATTGCTAGTCCCTAGCAATCTTTTGAGAAAATTTAATGGATTTGAAACTCTTTACCAAAAGCCATTACTTATGTAGTAGCCAAATGTATCAGTTCGAGTAAGAACTGTGGTCCACTTGATAACCATGTGATTTTGAGAAAACCACCAGCTGTCAACGGATTTGATTAGTCTTTACCAAAAGCCGTTTGCTTCTGGACTAGCCAGCTCTTGATGGAATAGTCAACATCTTGGTGAGCTGATTACCAATTATGGATTTTCCATGGCCTTTACCACAAGCCATAATCTTGTAGGCTAGCCAACTCATTCGCTTTATGGGATATGGCGAGTTGATTTACCATACAATTTTGGGCAAATTGCAAGCCATCAACGGATTTGAGATGTCTTTACCAAGAGCCGTTTGCTCATGGACTAGCCAATCCTTTTGTCGGTTAGACATGGCGGACTGATAACCACAAAAAATTTTGAACTTTAGTGGAAAAATTTTAAAAATTTTGGTCAAAAACGGGGGTACTAGATAGTAAAATGTGATAAAATTTGCTAAAATAGCGAAATACCCTCTTGATGGAATAGTCAACATCTTGGTGATCTGATTACCAATTATGGATTTTCCACGGCCTTTACCACAAGCCATAATCTTGTGGGCTAGCCAACTCATTCGCTTTATGGGATATGGCGAGTTGATTTACCATACAATTTTGGGCAAATTGCAAGCCATCAACGGATTTGAGATGTCTTTACCAACAGCCGTTTGCTCCTGGACTAGCCAATCCTTTTGTCGGTTAGACATGGCAGACTGATAACCACAAAAAATTTTGAACTTTAGTGAAAAATTTTTAAAAATTTTGGTAAAAAACGGGGGTACTAGATAGTAAAATGTGATAAAATTCGCTAGAATAGCGAAATACCCCCCCACACTTAGAATGAATATTGTCCTCAATATTCAAAGTCCCGGCTATTATGCCGACTCTTTGAACGTAAAAGGGCAGCATTACAAGCTAATCATGGAAAACACCATTTTTTTCACTTTGTTTGTAACCACAGTAGGGGTAACTCCCCCACACTTAGGGTGAAAACCCTAAAAGCATGATACTGTTTTTGTTTACCGAATCGCTAGCTTGACTCGACCCCGAATTCATTTGTCCTTGGGGAAACATGATGTGGAAGAGACAATCTTAATCGGACTTTCATTCAAGATGTTTGGACAAACATTTGAAGCACGTGAAAGTTCCACACCGATGAGATAAGTATCCGGCTCAAGATAATGATACATGAAAATGCCGGGATCAAAGATGGTATCTTCATTCCCGAAGGAGTGAAGAAAAGAAGAAGTCACCTTATAGGTGAAGAAAAGGAAGAAAACCATGATGAAAATCATGATAAGATCTTCTTCCTCGAGAGCAGGCTCATTAGCCTAAGTTTGGATTTCAAGGGTTAAGCTCAAAAACATCCCGGGAGGGTGGGTGGGAATTTGCAAATTCTCATGATTGAGTGCATCTCCCCCCGGGCTATCAAACTCCGGAGGAGTCATGATATGATGAGTGAGTTCACCGGAGAACTCCTCATGAAGAGAATTATTCACAAGATGTGAATCTGTGAATTCATGTTCCATTGTGGACTCATCACAATCCTCATTCTGAATATCAAAGAGTGGATTATCAGAAATCAAAGTGAATTCAGAATCGAATTCAAATAGAGGATTGGTGAGAGTAGTGTTGAATGCTTCAGGAACAAAGTGATTATTATTCTCTATTGGACTGTTTGGGTAAGAAGTAAGTGGTGGATCATGATATAGGAGACTTTCAATTTCTCCCAGATCGGCTTCGAAGTCAAGGAGACCATCATCACTTTCCAGTGAAAGTGGATTGATGTGAGTAAGTTCATCGGCGAACTCCTCAAGAAGAGGATCAGCATCAAACTGAGGGAGTGATGCCTTAATATACTCAATGTCTCCATGAGATGTACAATCATCATTAAAATCTAAGAAAGTCTCAAAATGATCGTTTGAACATTCAAGAGGGGAAGGTAAATCACACACATGATCCAAAGTTCCCTGTGACTCTCTCGGGATTGGGACAAGGTTCTCAACACTAGACTTTATGAATTCGTCCGATTCCTTATTAGGAAATGTGCTAAGATGCTCATCCCCTATGTTTAGAGAGTAAGTGTGAACTTCGGGTGTGATATCAATAGACTGAGGGAGTTGAGAAGGACTAGCAGACATGGGTTTTATAAATTTCATTTGTTCTTCTACTAGTAATTCTATCATAGTCTTTTCTCCTTGATTTTCCGAGGAAGGAATCACAACAGATGAACTTGATGAACCCTTACAAAATTGAGAAATATCAAGGGTAACATCATCATCATCATCGTCAAGAAGAGCAGCAAGGCGAAATATGGCACGTGTTTTAGTTGCTTGTTCTAAGACTAGCAATTCTTCCTTGCTCAATTCGTTTCTAGCATCTCGTTCTTCAGTAAGCAATTCTGCCATGGATTTCTCACGAGAGTTTTGAAATGATGTAGTAGCCAACTCCTCCTTAAGTTCTTTCAATATATCAAGAGCCTCTAGTAAAAGGTCTTGCTCAGTATCATGAGGAGTTGCTTGGAATATTTGGTACTGTGGAGGTGGGTCTGAAAACGAATAGTCGTAATTGTTACAAGGAAATGGATTCCTTGTTTGACAATCCGAACTGAAGTGTGGACCTCCACAGTAATCACACCAGTAAAACTGATGTGGCCGTGGGTTGTATGTGCTAGAGTCATAATCGTTATCAGGAAACTGCTCATAGACAAGCGTGTTTCCCGATTGACAATCGGAACTGTAGTGTGAACCACCACAGTACTCACAACAGTAAAACTGCTGAGTCTCATGGTGTGGTAGCTGATGGAATAAATCAATCATGTCATGGTAAGAATAGGGATCTTGGTTAGAGACAGACACGTTTCCTGACTCTACCATGCCACAACCGGAGCAATTACCACCATTATAAGAACTACCACACCACTGGAAAACCAGAAGGTGTGGATGAGACATAGAAAGAATCAAAAGGTTTGGGAGGGTAAGGAATGAAGAATCAAAAGGGTAGGAGGGTAAGGATGAATATTTTTTGGTTTTTGAAAAGACATTTTGTACAAATGAGAAAGAAAATCTTTTTGTGTTTTTTGTGTTCGTTGAAAACTAATTTTAAAAAGTTTTCAGGAACCGTTTTGTTTTTAAAATAAGAAAATATGAACAAGGGATGGTAAATATACAATGAGTGTATATCCAGATTCACTAATCTGTAAAACCGTTTAGAATAGCGCGCACACCTCCCCGGCAACGGTTCCAAAATTTGACTGGGTCCCAAACGGTCAACCTAAATGGACCAGGTGAATGGTCAACCAGGTCAAACGTCTCAGACCAAATCTCCGTGGAAGTATAAGGGTTTCCCCTGGTCGTTATGTCCCGACGAGGTGTGGATTGTATTCAAACAGCTTTGTGATCGGGTGAATTTGGACGGAAAGGGGTTGTGAATGATTACACTACGAGATGAGGAATGAAAATAACTTAGAAATACTATATTAACATTTACTGATAATCAGATATACTAAAAACGTAAGCTAAGACTAAAAACGCGTTCGTTTGATTTAAAGTTACGTAGACGTACGAAATAAAACGCGAGTTTTGTGAAATAAAATACTTACGGACACGAAAATTACATTTTTACAATCCTAATGATAAAAGAAAATTTTTAGAAAATTAAAATTAATTTTTACACTATTTAATTAATTTCTATTTAATAACTAATTAATAATATTTAAATTACACTAATTATGAAATTAAGCAAGAAAAATGAAAATTTATTTCTACAAATTCTAAAATAATATAAAAGTAATTTTAAAACTAAAAATATATTTTTCCTACTTTTTCTCTATTTATTATTAATTAACTACTATTTATTAATTACTTTAAACTAACTAAAATTAAGAAAAATAGAAAATGAATAGTGAAAATTATGAAAAATTTCCTAAAATTATTTGATGATATATAAAACCTAGGAAAAATATAAAAAAGCACTGTTGCTAAATAAAAATTTATAAAACTATTTAATTAACTAATATTACTTAATTATTATTAAACTAATATTAATTATAATAAATACTAAATGAAAGGAGAAAAATCTGAAATAATTCCTACAAATACTTTAATATACTAGGAATTTAAGAAAAATATAAAAACAGATAAGTACTTGACAAAAATTTAAAAAGAAAAATTAAAAAGCTAAATTATGTTAAATGGAAGCTATCACTAAAAATTAAGTTTGGTTTTTTTTTGGATTTTTCTTTTTCAAAACTAATTAACTACTGATTATATGCAACTTTAATGAAAACAAAAGTTTTGAAAATAAAAAATAAGCAAACTGTGCGCTTATGGAACAAGCAGATGAGCTTTTGGCTCAAATGAAGCTCAAAAGCTCAAATGAGTTATGAAGCTGGAAACCAAGGGTAATTATAATGCAAATATGTTACAGGAACTGGAAATGGACAAATGGAACAAGAAACAAGCATTGAATAAGCTCAGAGGGAGCAAATAAGCACTTCCAAATACCATTGCCCAAACAGGCCTCATAGGCACAATTACAGGCTTGTATGGGTCCCACAGGGGGGATTGGAAGCCTAAAGTGGAACTTGATCCTAACAGCTGAGCTAGAGGGCTTTCCAAAATGTCCAAGGTCAAGCAATAAGCTCAAGTATTGAGCTTATTGTGGGCTTGGGAAAAGGGGCAGTCAGCACAAGACAAATCTAGATTAAGAAATGAAGAATAAGAGAGTAGCAGCATCATACAACTACAAGCTCAAATAAGCACATAAGCTTACAAGAGCTTATCAAAACACATAAACAACAATAATGACAACCAGAAACAATAACAACAACAAGATCTAACAATGTGGGGACAAAATCAACAAGTCTTGCTCATACAGAAACCAACAGCAGCAGCAACACCAAATTTGGGTCCAAAATAAGTTTCAAAATAAGCATCCTAGATAAGTACCAAAAGAAAACTAAAATCACACACATGTAAACATCCTAAGTGGCTTTCAAAAACAACAAAAATCAAGAAAATTGGCTAGCAATTGAGCAGTTTATGGCTTAAGGAAAAATGGGTCAAAAGGTAGAAGCTGGGTGCAGGGGAGATAACTCCCCCTGCAGGTTTGTTTAGGGAGTTGTGGAGCCCACACAAAAAATCATAAAAATCCAATGACTGTGGTATTTGAAAGTTGAGCTGGGGGACTACCAATCCTGATGAGGCGAAAAATGATCCGTTTTTAGGGGGTCATTTAAGCCCAAATCCGACTTTATTTGATCAAATATTGCCCTAAATCGTTCCTTTTGTGATTTTAGGTGTTTGGAGAGTGAATCCTGGAAAAGAAGCCATTTTGGACGTTTTTGGAGCATAAAAGTGAAGAAAACGGCAAAGTCTCAAAATTCTATGATGTGAACAGTGCATGAAGGCGTCAAGAATTACTCTTGACGGCGTCAAGACATCAAGAATAAAATACCGTAGGTGGTGACGGCGTCACCAAGGCCGTCACCAAGGCCGTCACGTGTAAATTTGTCAAAACTTGCGCGCGGAGTAGCTGACACCGTTTTGGCCATAACTTTTGCATACGAACTCGGATTGAGGCGATTCAAAAAAGGAAACGAAGAGGACGAAAAGATCTACAACTTGGTGAAAAAGGCTTCTTGACGGCGTCAAGAGTATGGGCTGACGCCGTCACGAAGGGCCGACATAAAACAAGCCTATAAATATAACTTCATAACTTCACTTTTTGTAAGCCCTAAACCCTAAGGTCGATTCCTGGGTTTAGGTGGGTGTTTTTCCAGCAACTTAGAGGGTTTCAATCACTCCATAAACATCATGTATTGGTTTGATGATTCTATCTTAATTATGTTTTTCATTATCATTGTTGTTTGCTCTTCTTTGATGATGATTTGCTAATTCACCTTGTGTCTACTTATGATTATGTGAAACTTGTATATAATTGATTAGATCTCATTGATTTCTTGTTGATGTTGTGTCTATCTCCATCAATTAAGGTGTGACAACTTCAATAGATCTAGTTGGTTTAGTTTATAATCCTTGTTTCCTATTGATTCTTGTTTTGATTGAATGATTTATATGTTAGGCTTAAGAAAACTGGCAGATCTCCAAATGGTAACATGCTTGAACGTCTTAAGAAACATGAACCGAGGCGTACTAGGTCTTTATTGGTTGTATTTAATGCATGAGCCACTGTTTACAATCCCTATAGTTGTGCTGGGTCATGGTGTAGGAGGAGATAAGAGCTCATAGAGTTGGGGAGTTATGTATGCCACCCCACGAATGGTATTAAGGAATACAACCCGTCAATTAAAACAAGGTTACAATTCAATAGGTAGGATTGGATAGCTAGCAAGGAGTAACATATCATGGGTAGACATGCTTCACTTATCTTGTAGAACCTTAGTTTAGTTTTCTTGTTAATTAGTTTAATTAGTAGCTTTTGGGTTAGTTGATTAGCAACTAATTCCGCCCACACTCCCAATACCCGAGATTTTTACTTGCTTTTCATAAAATATAAAAATACAAAAAGAATCATCCTTCACCTTTAGACCTAGTTAGATTAATTTCAATCCTAACGACACTATTCCTAGCTGAACGATCAATCCCCCGGTACTTGTCACTATACTATACTACAACGATCAGGTACACTGCCTGGTGGGGGTTGTAAGCCTCGCGAGATCCCTCGAGAGGTAAAGCAAGGTGCGATTCCCACGCATCAAGTTTTTGGCGCCGCAGCCCGGGGAATAGTTATTGTTTAGGTTGAATTTGATTTTTATTAGGTCTACTCATTAGATTCCTATCAAGTGAGATTTTTTCTTTTTATTTTGTAGCTTTCTCGTAGTCTATCTTTTCTTTGTGATTTTGTTTGTAACTTGCTTCAAATGGACCTTACACTTAGGCTTCTAAGATTGCAAGATAGGGTTGAGCGGCTAACATACCAAAGAGTTCAAAATACCTCATTTAGAGACACCTATGAATCATATGAGCCTTCACCTAGGATAGATTCTTATGAACAATCTCCATGTTTAAGATCTAGTTTTAGTGAGGCCAATAGGAAATGCGACCTAGTTTGCCAAGGAATTATGAAAAGAGCCATTGCAACAAATCATAAGTTGGATGAAGCACTAGGTTTGCTATTATCACTACCTAAGAATACAATTGAGGAGGATTTAGCCGAGCATGATCACATTGATCAAAAAGACCTTGGTTTTATGATCGATGATGATGAATCTCAAGAAACAGATGATGAATCTCTTAGGCAATTTGTATATAGCAGTCAGAAAATTGAAGATGATCCTTATGATTCGGACATAGAAGTTGAGATGCCTAGAGAAGCACGTGAGATACTTGGGAGAATGTTAGGACTAGATCCTGACACATGGAATGATGAGGTGAACAACATAAGCCCACAAAATACTCAACCATCATTTGAGGCACATACACCGCCCGTGACTTACCCGGAAGAAGTAGAAGAAACTTTAGGAATTCCTATGGAGGTAGAACCCTTGGACCAGGCACCACTTGAGGATATAGGTTTGAACACCTGTAGTGATAACCTTACTCCTAGTTCTAGGGAATTTCCTAGTGTTGATGAACCGGAACCTCAACCTTTACACAACTTCCCATCCTTAGATTTATTTCTAGGAGACAAAAGAGGAACCGACCCACCCATCAACCAATATTATCCGGGTAGTTTTAGGATGAAGGAAGCCATTCACTCACCCCCTTCACCTCACGTGGCATATTCACACCCTAAGGGTGTGTATCGCTACTTTCACCCACACTTAATCCTAAGTGTAGGGAGAACCTCCCCTATTTCCATTAAATAAGGGTAGAGTCAGGCTCGTGACTCGAACAAAAACAAGCGCTTCTTGGGAGGCAACCCATGTTTTGTGTGTTTTTATTTGTTTGTTTGTTTGTTTGATTTTATTTGTTTCCGTATTCATGTTCTATTTTTATTGTTTGTGGCTCATGTTTCAAAGTAAATTGTGAAAATGCTTTATTTTGTTTTTAACTTCGTCTTAATTGCATATAAAGGTATTTTGCAAAAGATAAGTGTAAGGGAGATCCAAATTTATTTATAAGAATGAAATTGAGCATGAACCACAACAATATTAAATGGACATGTGTATTAGTACTTGTTAGAGTCAAATGCTTGTATCGAGTCGTAATGATGTTTTGCAGGATTTTCCAGGAAGTAGAACGAAGTTTTTCCAGAAATTTTCCGGAAACTTAACATAAGAATTTCTGCAGGTCCATTCTGACGGCGTCAGAGTTTTACTCTTGACGGCGTCAGGAGTTAAAAATCTGGAAATTTTACCGGTTTTGTTTTTCTACCGGACTCTTAAAGTTTTTGTTAATTCTTTAGCTTTATAAACTCCAGGAAATCTGCAAACATTCATTCCACAAGCATTATATCTTTAATTGTTTTATTTTTATTCCTAAGTCTGGAATTACATCTAGTTGTGAGTTATTTTTGTTCGGGTTGATGCTTTGGGGTTTTGTTTGTTTTGTCAGGATTTACAGGTTATTTATGACAAGAAGATGATTTATATTCTGGAAGGGAAGCTTTGATTGTTCGTTTTCTTGGAGGAAGATTTAACCTGGCCAACCTAAAATCCATACCGAGCGAATCAGGGGAGTATTTGAATTCATTCTCTTTACTTTTAACTTTTACATTCTTTACTTGAACATTGGGGACAATGTTCATCTTAAGTGTAAGGGGAGGGTAAAAAGATGATACCTTACATATGCACTTTCGCTTGAGTTTGTTTTGTTTGATAGTAGATGAGTAATAAAACTATGAGAAATACTTGTTAGTGTAATTTTAGCGCCAAATTTAAAATTTTTTACAACATTTAGGAGTGAAACTTTAGCCATAGCAAGCGTCTCATGGATAGGAGGTTGTATGACTAGCACACAACCGTATATTCAGAAAAATTTTCCACCCAAAAATGTGAGGTTCGCCTTTAGTTTTGATAGGAAAAGCATTTATTATTGGTGCTTATGAGTGTACCGGTAGCATTTAGATTCTAGAACTTGCGTTAGTGATGCATCCCGAGACCGCTAGTGAGACTACATTCGTGTGGTAGGATTTACTACATGATAAGAGGCATTAGGATCACCCTTGTGTTAAACCCGTATTACGATTACTTGACCATTTAAGTCATACTACTTGGCTAGTTAAGTCAACTAATTTTTCCCACACCCTTAGCGTTGTACTCATTTTTAGTACACGATACCCCTAGTACACCCCTCCGAGCCTATCCTTTCGTTTCTAACTTTAAGCATTTTACTTAAAGGAAGAATTTGTTACACCCAACTTAAATGTACAACCAAATCGCCTTAGCCTTCCGTGTATGCGCTCATTTTTAGTGCATTATTGTTATTTGTTAAACCCTAAGTTAACTTTCTAATTGATTACATGGTTGCTAAGTCGAGTCATATCCTTGTACATATTGTTTTGGGACGATTGGGACTCATGGGTAAGTACTTATTTTATCGAGTAATGGGGAAGAACATCACTTATTACCCCCATATGTACGTTAATTTTAAAAGTGCTCCAAGTGTTTTGATTTTCTTAATTCGAGTCATTAGAATAGTTAAATGTAAAGTATGTAAAGATTCAAGTGTAAGGGGAATTCTCATCCCCTATGATGTATTATTTCGGATGGTAGGGTAAGAGTGTATGCAAAAAAAAAAAAAAAAAAAAAAAAAAAAAAAAAAAAAAAAAATAGAAAAGAAAAAAAAAAAAAAAAGAAAAAAACATACGGACTACCATCCCGTTTTTATTTTATGTTCATTTTATGTTTTTGTTATTTTTCATTTATTAGCTTAAGTCGAGTCTAGTCTTGGCTTAGCAACGCCATCTTGTACATGTAATTCACTAAGATTGTTAACTCGCCACCAGTAAAATTCCCTTTATCCAACAAAATCGTGTAATTCATATCCCTACACCTAACGTTATAACCCTTTTAAAAGACCTCTTTGATAGTTTATCCTAGGTACTTACGCCATGTGGTGGAGGTTTGATCCTTTCCCAAGCCTATGGTAATCTATTTTGCTATGACAGGTAGTGAGAGATATCTTCCATTTCCATAATGTTATATTACTTTATTACACCCGAGAGATGTGAGTATCTAAACACTATTTGTGAGGTGCTTGTGTATGACCTCCGTGCTTGTCTATTGGTCTTTAGTGGAACGATTATTTGTTGTAATTACTTTTATATTAGTGTTAAATGACCCCTAACTTGTCTTTTGAGTAGAATAAAAGCTCATTTGCTTGAGGACAAGCAAATCTCAAGTGTAAGGGTATATGATGAGGCGAAAAATGATCCGTTTTTAGGGGGTCATTTAAGCCCAAATCCGACTTTATTTGATCAAATATTGCCCTAAATCGTTCCTTTTGTGATTTTAGGTGTTTGGAGAGTGAATCCTGGAAAAGAAGCCATTTTGGACGTTTTTGGAGCATAAAAGTGAAGAAATCGGCAAAGTCTCAAAATTCTATGATGTGAACAGTGCATGAAGGCGTCAAGAATTACTCTTGACGGCGTCAAGACATCAAGAATAAAATACCGTAGGTGGTGACGGCGTCACCAAGGCCGTCACCAAGGCCGTCACGTGTAAATTTGTCAAAACTTGCGCGCGGAGTAGCTGACACCGTTTTGGCCATAACTTTTGCATACGAACTCGGATTGAGGCGATTCAAAAAAGGAAACGAAGAGGACGAAAAGATCTACAACTTGGTGAAAAGGGCTTCTTGACGGCGTCAAGAGTATGGGCTGACGCCGTCACGAAGGGCCGACATAAAACAAGCCTATAAATATAACTTCATAACTTCACTTTTTGTAAGCCCTAAACCCTAAGGTCGATTCCTGGGTTTAGGTGGGTGTTTTTCCAGCAACTTAGAGGGTTTCAATCACTCCATAAACATCATGTATTGGTTTGATGATTCTATCTTAATTATGTTTTTCATTATCATTGTTGTTTGCTCTTCTTTGATGATGATTTGCTAATTCACCTTGTGTCTACTTATGATTATGTGAAACTTGTATATAATTGATTAGATCTCATTGATTTCTTGTTGATGTTGTGTCTATCTCCATCAATTAAGGTGTGACAACTTCAATAGATCTAGTTGGTTTAGTTTATAATCCTTGTTTCCTATTGATTCTTGTTTTGATTGAATGATTTATATGTTAGGCTTAAGAAAACTGGCAGATCTCCAAATGGTAACATGCTTGAACGTCTTAAGAAACATGAACCGAGGCGTACTAGGTCTTTATTGGTTGTATTTAATGCATGAGCCACTGTTTACAATCCCTATAGTTGTGCTGGGTCATGGTGTAGGAGGAGATAAGAGCTCATAGAGTTGGGGAGTTATGTATGCCACCCCACGAATGGTATTAAGGAATACAACCCGTCAATTAAAACAAGGTTACAATTCAATAGGTAGGATTGGATAGCTAGCAAGGAGTAACATATCATGGGTAGACATGCTTCACTTATCTTGTAGAACCTTAGTTTAGTTTTCTTGTTAATTAGTTTAATTAGTAGCTTTTGGGTTAGTTGATTAGCAACTAATTCCGCCCACACTCCCAATACCCGAGATTTTTACTTGCTTTTCATAAAATATAAAAATACAAAAAGAATCATCCTTCACCTTTAGACCTAGTTAGATTAATTTCAATCCTAACGACACTATTCCTAGCTGAACGATCAATCCCCCGGTACTTGTCACTATACTATACTACAACGATCAGGTACACTGCCTGGTGGGGGTTGTAAGCCTCGCGAGATCCCTCGAGAGGTAAAGCAAGGTGCGATTCCCACGCATCAAATCCCAAAAAGTTCAAACCCTAAAAGCAAACACTAAAATCACAACAAATCCTGGACTTTTTGACATTTTCTACCTAAAGTCAATTTGACTTTTTGAAATTTTTGCAAGACTTGACTAATTTGAACTTTGGATGCTTCTAATAAGCTGAAACTATTTTGATAAGCTAAAGTGAGGCTAAAATGAACTACCTTAACTACTTTTTTAGACTAATGTGAGAATTAAACTTAAACAAATTCCAACAGTTGAGCAGAAGGTTAAGATCCAAACTAATTTTTGACTTTTATACTAATGAGTACTAATTTTATATTATGACTAACCTAAATAGACCTAAAGTAGAATGCATGAACCACAAATAACATAAGAAACATATTTTATCATCCATAACCACCTTAATCCAAACACTCCTTAAATCCTAAGTTACACTATGATTAAGCAGATACAAACTTAAGAAGCCTAAACTAGTGATCAATCCTTACTCCTTATATGTATTAGAAGCTAAATTAACAATGAATACAAACCAAATACAGTAGGAACTAAAAATGCATACTATGGCCAAGCTAGGCAGTGAATTCAATGGATACTATACTAGATCTTATAATAAACACACAAAAGCACTACCACAGTCAAAATAAGCTACAAAAAAGTTGAAAAAACAGAACTGATACTACAAAATAAGGAAATTCAAAAATTAAGTAATGAAACTTACTTGATGAGTGCTAAGTGGAACTTGAACAATGAAGGATGATAGACTCACAAAAACTATGGAAGAGTTTTGTGAGCTCATCAGTAGGGTGTATGAGCTTTTTGAGAGCTTATGTACCCTGAGCAACTACTAGTTAATCAATATACATATATATTTTTTAAAGACTGAATATAATCTGAGAGCTTATAAAGTAATGATAAAAGCTTAATGCAACTTAAAACTACTTAAAAATAAGGACTTTAGTGGAATTGAGAACTTATGACTAATAAAGCAATTAATGGTTTTAAGATTAATCTAAACAAAACAACAACTTTTATTAAATTGAAAGATAAGATTACATTAAGAAAGCTTTAAAACATTACAAAGAACATTAAAATAAACCCCAATCCTACAATACTCTACCTTATTCCTACTCCTAATTACTACCCATTACTGCCAAAACAATGGCTACAAGAGTCCTATTCATACTTGAAATAATAAAAATTAGGGTTTCACTTTTTGTCTTGTCCTCTTCTGAGCTTCTCCTCATCAAATCCCATCCATTGGTTTGCTTGGATATCATCTCAGCCATCAAAGGTACTTTGGAGGGAAAAGGTGAAATTGCAAGTTGGGGGTATTTTACTTGTGCAGGAAGGTAAGATTTGGAGGTTAATGGTGCAAAGTTATTATAGGGGTGGAGTGGTGGTAGAGGAGAGGGAGTAGGGTGAATGATGGTGTTGGTTTGGCAGTGATTTGCAGGTCACGGGTGTGGGAAGTGATGTGGAAGAGGTGGAGTCAAATAAGGTCAAACTTGGGGTGAAATATAAAACGGGGTAAGGGTTTGTTTTATGTTGGGCCAGTAATGGTAAATGGGCCAAGGGGTTGAAATGGTGTGGGCTCTGTTTGGTTTTGCGGTAAATAATAAACAAGGGTCCGTTTGGTATTTAACACACATGGACCAATATTGTAATTCCATCAAACTTTGAGGACTGAAGCTGTAATTTCTCCAAAGTGTTTCAAGGGACCAAACATGCCAAGCTCCAATAATACAAGGACCTTTGATTTATTATTTTCCAAAATTAAGTTTCCCGGGGACCAATTATGCAAAATTGCAAACTACGGGGACCAAACATGTAAATTTACCAAATTTTCATCCCAAGGACTAAAAATGACTTTTGTGACTTCCCAAGGATCAAAAATGATTTTTTTTCTTTCAAAAATATCCCACCAGGGACCAATCTTGCCAAAGTTTGAAACTTCAGGGACTAAATTGCAATTTTCCAAAACTTTTGAGATCTTTCACCAAAGGACTAACTATGACAACTTATGATTTCAAAAGGACCTTTGGTGACTTTTCTTTTAAAATATGTGCTCAGGGACTATTTTTGCCAATTTTTGAAAGTTGAGGGACTGAAACTGCCAATTATGCAAACTTTGTATGTTTTTACTCATTTTGCATCTAAAACATATAAAACACAATTTTGAAATATTTTTAGTCTTTTGATGCATTACTCAGTGTTTTTGGATGTTTTGGCAATCCAGATACGATAAAAATGATGAGTATTTACACACTCATCAAAAATCAACGACACATACCAAAATTTAAAAAAACCCAATTCATATATAAACCCTAGTTTTCGAAAATCCTACAAACATGTTTTAGGTTGTGATTAATTGTTATGGGCTAGTTAAGAACATGTTATAAGACAAAATCCCCATGAAAAATTACTTCCCCAAACACGTTTTGATTATCTCCAAAATTTGCGAAACCCTAGGACTATAAATCATGATTACTTGAAATCAAACCGTTAAAATTGTGATCCATTGCTTGAGATTGCCTTAAGATCATGTAGAAACTTACAGGTTGAAGATTTGTAGCTTGGATTTTCCGTTTGATTATGAGCCGTAGGTTTCAAATATGGGTGTTTGTTTGATATTTTGATAATATAGAAAAAACGGGTGTTTGTTTGTGTTTATGTTTTAAGAACTTTGGTATTTTGACACTTTTAGTCCCCTAACTACTTACTTTGCATCATGTGTCCTTTATTTTGATACAAGTTGATAACCAAAGGCAATAATCTAAGATATACTCCTTATGACATCGTTTATGAAAAGAAAAAGTCACGAGACATCCATTTTATCCTGAAACAACGCACTTATGGGAATATGCAAGTATACCATTTTGAAAAATTGAGAAAAAATTTTAAGCGTGACTCCCCCTCAACACTTTGTAAAAGATAAAGAAATAACAAGGTGTTGAGAGGAAGCGATATACTTGCCCTTTTTTTTTTCTTTTTTTTTAATATAAGAAATAGAAAAATCTTTGTGTGATTCTGATGTTTTTAGAATTTTGTATTTTGTTTTTGAAAAGATATTTACAAAGATAGTTTTGATGTTTGACATTTACTTGTGTTTTAAAAACTTTTCCAGATCCTCTGGAGTCAAACATCGCATACCAATTTGGTGAACTAAACTAGCAAACCTTGATGGAGCTAATGCTTTTGTAAGTAAGTCCGCCAATTGGTACTCAGTTCCCACAAAATATAATTCAACAGTACCCTTTTCGACATGCTCCTTGATGAAATGATATCGGAGATCAATGTGTTTGGATTTGCAGTGATGGACTGTGTTGCAGGAGATTGCAATGGCACTTTTGGAATCACAGTAGATTGGAATCTTATTGAATAGGTAGCCAAGTCTTTAAGTTGTGATCTTATCCAAATGACTTGAGCACAACAAGCAGACATAGCTACGTATTCAGATTCTGTTGATGACAGTGAAGTGCAGTCCTACTTCTTTGATTGCCAAGACACAAGCTTATCTCCAAGAAACTGTAGTCCACCTGATGTACTTTTTTGCGTGTCTAAGCATCCTGCATGGTCAGCATCTGAAAAAGCTATTAGTTCAAAACCAGAATCCTTCGGATACCAGATTCCCAAATAGATGGTTCCCTTTATGTATCGAAGGATTCTTTTTACCTCATTGAGGTGTTTCTCAGTTGGTTTAGACTGATAACGCGAACACATATAGACAGCAAATACAATATTAGGTCTGCTAGATGTGAGATACATGAGAGACCCAATAATACTTCGGTATTTTGTAGGGTCAGCAGGAGTCCCATGTATATCAGCATCTAGTTTTGTGGAATTGGCCATAGGTGTATTCATTGTATCACAGCTTTGGATTCCATGTTTCTTTAAAATCTCAAGAGCATATTTAGACTGATTTAGAAAAATTCCATGGGGTGATTGATGAACTTATAGTCCTAGAAAGAACGTAAGTTCACCCATCATGGACATTTCAAAATTATCTTTCGCTAATTTTGCAAAATCAATTGAGTAACATTTCTTGGTTGAAGCAAAAATAATGTCATCGACCAAATTAATAAGTCTGCCCCGTATGTTTTTGTAAAGAGTGTTGGGTCCACTGAGCCTAGAGTAAAGTTATTAGCCAACAAGAATGTAGATAACTTGTCATACCACGCCCTTGGGGCTTGCTTGAGACCGTAGAGAGACTTGTTTAGCTTGTAGACATGATTAGGATGTTCTGGATCAACAAATCCTTCAGGTTGACTGATGTAAACCACTTCACAGAGTTGACCATTCAGAAATGCCGTTTTCACGTCCATTTGATAAACAACCATATTCCGATGAGCAACATATGCTAAGAAGATCCGTACAACTTCAAGTCTAGCTATTGGAGCAAATGATTCTTCAAAATCGATTCCTTCTTCTTGAGAGTATCCTTTTGCTACCAAGCGTGATTTGTTGCGTATGACAGTTCCTTCTGCATCCAGTTTGTTTTTCCAGATCCATTTTAAGCCAATGACAAGGTTTTTCGACCATTTCCCAGACTTCCAATCTTTGAAATGATTCAAATTCCTCTTGCATAGACTCAATCCAGTTTTCGTAAGTCATAGCTTCTTTGACATTCTTTGGCATGGTTTCACATACTGTGAGTGCGTATATGTAAGTTTCACCGTCTGTATGAAGTCGTTGTCTTGTCATAATAGGTGCATCTGGGTGGCCAATAATTTGAACTAAGGGGTGATCTCTAGTCCATTTGTGTGTCGAAGGGTGAAATTGATAAGTATCTCGCAGGTGAGCAGGATCCAAATTGCGTGTAGATGACTTAGCAATGTCAGGGGCAAGTGTAGCCGGTGCAGGTTAATGAACGGTTCTGGGTCATGATCTACGGTTTGTGGAACTGATATAGGTATGGAGTCTCCAGCTGATTGTCATGAGTTGGACCCGGTTTGTGTTGTAGTTGTTGGGGATACAATTGGAGGACCGTCTCGTTCAACAATTGTTGTTGTTTGTTGAGGTGTATCAGGTACTTGATGTTGATCAAGATGTGCAGCGGAATTTGATGAGGCCTCTGATGGACGGTGATCAATCGTATCATCAAACAATGGAGCAAACAAGGTTTCCACTTCTTTACGGGAGAGTGACAATGGTTCAGCCAAAGATTCCGAAAAGTTAAGACGGTTGGATGCGGGTCCTAAGCTGTTTTGCTCAGAAGCCATTTGAGTGAGTTCATCAAAATTAGCATGAATAGTCTATTGAATTTCTCTTGTACGACGATTCCATATCCAAAAGCCTTTTGAATTTTCACAGTATCCAACAAATATTCCAATGTCAGCCTTTCCTTTAAGTTTACCTAGATCATCACAATCATTAACTGGATAACATAAAGCTCTAAATACATGAAAGTAATTGATGTTTGGTTTCCTTTTGTGAACAATCTGATAAGGGGTTTTGTGATGGCGTTTTGTGATCATACAACGGTTTTGAGTGTAACATGCGGTTGAAACAGCTTCCGCCCATAAGTAATCCGGTAATTGTTCATTGATTAACATCGTTCGTGCAGCTTCCACTAATGTTTTGTTGCGTCTTTCGACTACTCCATTCTGTTCGGGTGTTCGTGGAATTGATGTTTGATGTTCAATTCCCACTTTCTCAAAATACGACCTGAGAGTCTGATTCTTAAATTCTGTGCCATTGTCAGTTCTAACAATTCTGACTGTGTTGCATAGCTGAACTTGTATTTTGGTGAGAAAGGTGATGATCATTTGAGGAGCTTGATCTTTACTTCGAAGAAAATAAACCCAAGTCCAACGGGAGTAATCATCAACAATTACTAAAATGTAGTTTTACTGTTGATACTTTGAACACGCATCGGGCCACACAAATCAATATGAAGCAGTTGTAAAACATGATTAGTAATGTGTTTAGGTTTTGAAGGAAAATGAGCACGGGTACTTTTTCCTTGTTCACAGGCTGGACATAGGTGATCTTTGGCATAACGGAATCTTGGAAAGCCTTCAACCAATTTGTGACGAGCGATTTCAGTCATCGTTTTGAAATTCAGGAGAGAAAGGCGTTTGTGCCATAACCATGATTTAGTCGTTTCACCTTTGGATAAAAGACAAATTGGAGATGAAGCGATCATGTCAGACATTGAAATTTTGTAGAGGTTAGTGCCACGCTTTCCTGACATCAGATCATTTCCTTGTAGATCACGAACAAAACAAGTTTTCTCCCGAAATGCTACTTCTAAGTCCTCGTAACAAAATTGACTAACTGAAAAGAGATTGTCACCCAAGCCTTCAACATAGTAGATTCTGCTAATTTCAATATTCCCATTCACATAGTGCTGAGGCGAAAAATGATCCGTTTTTAGGGGGTCATTTAAGCTGGAATTTGAATTTATTTGATCAAATATTGCCATAAATCGTTCATTTTGTGATTTTAGGTACTTTTGGAGTGAATTCTGGAAAAGGAAGCATTTTCGACGTTTTTGGAGCATAAAAGTGAAGTAAACGGCAAAAGTCTTAATTTTCCTTGCTGGGAACAGTACCTGACGGCGTCAAGAGCATTTTGATGACGGCGTCAAGAGCAAAAATGGTGACAACCCAGTAGAAATGTAACGGCGTCAAAGCATGGCCGTCAAGAGTAAATGTGATGATGGCCCAGAACAACATTACACATGACGGCATCAGATCCGGATCTAGGCAGTCCGAGAATATTATGGACGGCAGGTTGACGGCGTCAGAACTTTCTTCTTGACGCCGTCACCTTAGGAAATGTATATATAGTCTTTGTAATTTTCATTCTAAAGAGAGGAGAATTTTAGGGTCGACTTGAATAAACCCTAGCTCGTTTTTAACAGTATTTTCAAGGGTTTTCACCCCTTGAAACCTTTCATGTTCAATTAAGATAAGTATCCTTTCAATTCATTCAATATGTCTATGTGTTGTTAGAATATATCTTACGCTTGTCTTAATTCTAAAATGCTAGGCTAGATCTCTTGTGTGTTTGCTTAGATGCAATGAAACCTAGATGTTGATTATAGGTTGATTGCTTGTTTATAGTTGTAATTGATGAATAATTTCGATGTTAGGCTTAAGAAAACTGGAAGACTTCCATAGTGTAACTTGCTTGAACGTCTTAAGAAACATGAACCAATGCGTACTTGGTTTTTATGGTTGTATTTAATTCATGAGCGAATTCTAGTGATCCCATGTTAGGACCTTCTTGCAGGCTCGACATAGGAGTGAAGTAGGAGCTTATAGAGATGGGGAAGTACGTACGCCACCCCACGATTGGTATTAAGGAATATAACCCGTCATCCACGCAACTGTAACAAACAATTAACCTGTAAAAGATATCTAGGTAGTAATGAAATCTAAGTAAACACAATTCTCCCATTTATTGTTCACATCACATTAGTAATTAGCTTTATTTTCATTTTTGTTATTTTATTTTGATTGCATCTTAGATATTGGGTTAGTTGACTAGCAACTAATTCCGCCCACTCCTCTAAAACCCGATATTTTTACTTGTTTTCATAAAATATAAAAAATACAAAAAGAATCATCCCTCACCTCTAGAACTAGTTTTTAGGCTTTCTAACCCTAGCGACACTATTCCTGAGTTGAACGATCAATCCCCATGTACTTGTCACTATACTATATTACAACGATCAGGTATACTGCCTAGTGGGGTTTGTAAGCTTCTCGAGATCCCTCGAGAGGTAAAGCCTGGTGCAATTCCCACGCATCAAGTTTTTGGCGCCGCAGCCCGGGGAATAGTTATTGTCTAGGTTATGATTTTTTTTATTAGGTCTACTTGCTAGATTCCTTTCTAGTAAGATTTTATTTTTATTTCTAGGTTTTCTTTAGTGTATCTATTTCTTCATGTCTTTGTCCGTAACCATTACCATCCGAAATCATGGAAGGTGGTAACATCTTTGAACCCATCAACCCACCTCAACAAGACCACCCACAAAACCCACCACTAGCTAACCAACCTCTTAGGCCCTGAACCCTAGGTGAGTATTCCCGACCTAGCAACCAAGGCTATCGAAACACTATTGAGCTCACCCAAGGAGCCAATGTGTCTCCCTTGCAATCCGACACCATCCGGTTGGTGCAAAGCGGATGTGCATTCCATGGACTTCGTTCCGAAGATCCTAATCAACATCTCAAGGACTTCCTTGAAATCGTAGATTCTATAGACCTTGATGTTACAACTAGAGAGACGACCCGATTACGCCTATTCCAATTCTCTCTACGTGATCAAGCTAGTCAATGGCTTGAACGTTTACCCGCGGGATCCATCACCTCATGGGATGATCTCACCACTCATTTCCTTGCTCAATTTTTCCAACCGGGGAGAACTACCAAGCTTAGAAATGATATCTTGATGTTCTAACAATGTCAAGGTGAAACTCTATATGAAGCATGGACTCGTTTCAAGGACTTACTCCAAAAAGTCCCTCATCATGGCATAGATCTTTGGCTCCAAGTCCAAATCTTCTATGACCATATCGATCTCTCCACGAGGCGAACCATTGACCAATCGGCCGGTGGTAAGCTACGTGATCTAAGTGCGGAAGAATCATGGGAACTCATAGAAGATCTTGCTCTCTATGACAACGAAAGTTGGAATGATCGCCGTGATTTGAACAAAACGGTCAAGGAAATATCTTTGCCTTCGAACAATTCTAGCACTCCCGACCATAGGATCATGGAACTTGACGACCAAGTCAAGTTTCTCATGAAATCTTACGAAGCTCCTAAGCCTTCAAGGCAAGTGAATAAAATCACTTCTTCATGCGAATTATGTAGTGGTCCCCACGACACTCGTGATTGCGTGGAACTCCCCGGAACAACTTTTGCGGACTACGCATCTTCACGTACCCACGAAGCGGGAGATAAGTGGTACACTTTCAAACCCGAGCCAAACCCTTACGGTGATTCCTACAACCCTTCTTGGAAAAATCACCCAAACCTTAGGTGGAAACAAAACCAAAACAATTCTTCCAATCCGCCTAATCGTTACCAACCAAACGGTCTGCCCTCCAACCATACTTTCAACAACAATCCTTCTAACAACTATGGTAGTACCAATAATCTTGAAGCCAATTTCAAACAAAAGCAAAGCGAGATGACCACCAAAATTCACACATTGTTGAAAGTTCTCAATGACCGAGAAATAGGAGCACTCCCAAGCGACACGGTCAAGAACCCGAAACTAAACGTTAACTCCATATCATCAGTTTCGTCACCCACTTCTTGTCCTCAATACTAGTCGGTTAAATCAATGAGCACGTGTTTCAAGCAAAACCAAATTCTTCAAAAATGCCAATCAAATGAAACACCCGATATCAAACCGGTCAAAAGCATAGTTGAAACACCTCCTACACAAGACCTTGACGATGAATTCAAGGAGCTTCACCTTGAACGCCCCGTCATTGATGTCTTAGCCCGTGCTCCCTACTACAGTGCCCTCCTAGAAAAATATGAGAAATTTAAATTAGGTAAAAATGGGATCGCCTTCGTCCAAAACAAGTTGCCTAAAAAGCTTGATGATTCGGGTATATTTGTTTTGCCTTGTAAGAAAGGAAAATCCGAAGCTTTCGACACACTAGTCGATTTAGGGTCAAGCCTCAATTTGATTCCCTTATCCCTTTTCACCACTCTCAAGCTAGGAAAGTTAGTGGAGACAGAGGTATTAATTGGTCTAGCGGATGGGAGTATTTCCCACCCGGTTGGGATGATTAAGGATGTAGTTGTTCACGTAGGGAAGTTAACTATTTTAGCGGATTTTCACGTCCTAGATATGGTTTGTGATACTACATGCCCTTTATTAGTAGGAAGAGGATTTTTAGCAACCGCTAGCGCCATGATAGATTGTAAGGAGTCTAAGATAGCGGTAGGTGAGGGCGATACTTGGTCGGTATATGATGTTAAGAAACATAGCTACAATTGTGAGAATAAGCCGACACCACATTGGGTAGAGATGAATAGGATACCATCTAGATATGGACCTTGGATAGAAAGAAACTTTATAGGACCCCAACGCCCATTCTATCTAGAAAAAGATTTCATCAATAAAACACATTCGGTGGAACAACTCATAGCTGGAGATGAAGAGCTAGACCCTTTTGAGGACCCCCTAGTCTTTAGGAAAATGATTGAGTTCTTATGCATAATGCCTATTAACATAGAGATGAACAAGTGGAAGAGAGAGGGGGATAAGTGTAAATGGAGGTGGGACAAGCCACCTAAGGAAGGTGACGGATCATGGCATATGAAGATGATTTTGTATGATCCGGATGGAGAAATGTTTGAAAGGTCATACCGCACAAAGAAAACCGATAGGAAGTTGAAACCTAAGTTTGATCCCAAAGATGTCCTCAATGAGGAACTCACCCATATCACGTAATAACCCATGACCTTGAGTCTAGCTACAAGACTCGTAAATAAAGAAAAGCGCTTCTTGGGAGGCAACCCATGATTTGTGTGATTTTTAATTGTTTGATTGTTATTTGTTTCCGTACGCATGCTTTATTTTTATTGTTGGTAGATCATGTTTCAAACTAAATAGTGAAAATACTTTATTTTGTCATTTGGCTTAGTCTTAACTTCATCCAAAGGTATTTCGCAAAAGATAAGTGTAAGGGGAAACCCCAAATATGTATTTTTTTAAGAAACAAAATTGATTATGATTCTCTACAATATTAAATGAACATGTATATTCGTATTTGTTAGAGTAAAATGCTTGTATCGAGTCATAATGATGTTTTGCAGGATTTTCCAAGAAGTAGGACAAAGTTTTTCCAGAAAATTTTCGGAAACTTAACGTAAAGATTTCTGCAGGTCACTTCTGAAGGCGTCAGGAAGAAATTCCTGACGGCGTCATGTGTAAAATTCTGGAAATTTTACTAGTTTTGTTTTTCTAACGGAGTCTTAAAGTTTTTGTTAATTCTTTAGTTTTATAAACTCCAGGAAATCTGTAAACATTCATTCCACAAGCATTATATCTTACTTTGCTTTCCAGGATTTGTTATCATATATAGATTGTCGCCGATTTTACGCGAGGTTGCCTTGTTTGTTTTCTCAGGTTTAACAGGTTATGTATGACAAGAAGATGATTTATATTCTCGAAGGAAAGCTTTGATTGTTCATTTTCTTGGAGGAAGATCTAACCTTGTTACCACACTATCCATACCGAGCGAATCAGGGGAGTATTTGATTTCATTCTTTTACCTGTTTTACTTTTACATTCTTTAATTGAACATTGGGGACAATGTTCATCCTAAGTGTAAGGGGAGGGTAAATGATGATACCTTATAGGATACACTTTCACTTGAGTTAGTTTGTTCGATAGTAGGTGTGTAATAAAACTAAGAGAAATACTTGTTAGTGTAATTTTAGCGCCAAATTTAAAATTTTTTACAATATTTAGGAGTGAAACTTTAGCCTTAGCAAGCGTCTCATGGATAGAAGATCGTATGACTAGCACAAAACCGTACTATTCAGAAAACTTTTCCACCCAAATATGTGAGATTCGCATTTAGATTTGATAGGAAAAACATTTACTATTAGTGCTTATGAGTGTACCGGTAGCATTTAGATTCTAGAACTTGTGTTAGTGATGCATCCCGAGACCGCTACTGAGACTACATTCGTGTAGTAGGATTTTCTACATGATAAGAGGCATTAGGATCACCCTTGTGTTAAACCCGTATCATAATTACTTGACCATTTAAGTCATATTACTTGGCTACTAAAGTCAATTAATTTTTCCCACACCCTTAGCGTTGTACTCATTTTTAGTACACGAAACCCCTAGTACACCCCTCCGAGCCTATCTTTTCGTTTCTAACTTTAAGCATCTTACTAAAAGGAAGAATTTGTTACACCTCGCTTAAATGTACAACCAAATCGCCTTAGCCTTCCGTGTATGCACTCATCTTTAGTGCATTATTGTTACATCTTTAAACCCTTAGTTAATTATCTAATTGATTGCATGGTTGCTAAGTCGAGTCATATCCTTGTACATATTGTTTTGGGACGATTGGGACTCATGGGTAAAGTACTTATGTTATGGAGTAATGGGAAAGAACATCATTTTATTACCCCCATATGTGCGTTAATCTTAAAAGTACTCCAAGTATTTTGATTATCTTAATTCGAGTCATTAGATTAGTTATTTTAAAGTATGTAAAACTTCAAGTGTAAGGGGAATGTTCATTCCCTATGATGTATTATTTTGGATGGTAGGGTAAGAGTGTATGCAAAATAAATAAATAAATAAATAAATAAATAAATAAAATCGAAAAATCAAAAAAAATAAAATAGAAAAAAAAAATAGAAAAGGAGAAAAGAGAAAAAACATACGGACTACCATCCCGTTTAATTCTATGTTTATTTTATGTTTTTTGTTATTTTTCATTTATTAGCTTAAGTCGAGTCGAGTCTTGGCTTAGCAACGCCATATGGTACATGTAATTAACCAAGATTATTAACTCGCCACCAGTAAAGATTTCCTATATCCAACAAAACCGTGTATTCCATATCCCTACACCTAATATTATAACCCATTGAAAGACCTCTTTGATAGTTTATCCAAGGTGCTTACGCCATGTGGTGGAGGTTTGATCCTTTCCCAAGCCTATGGTAATCTATTTTTCTATGATAGGTAGTGAGAGATATTTTCCATTTCCATATTGTGATATATACTTTATTACACCCAAGAGATGTGAGTATCTAAACACTATTTGTGAGGTGCTAGTGTATGACCTCCGTGCTTGTCTTTGGTCTTTAGTGGAATGATTATTTGTTGTAATTACTTTTATATTAGTGTTAAATGACCCCTAACTTGTATTTTGATTAGAATAAAAGCGCATTTGCTTGAGGACAAGCAAATCTCAAGTGTAAGGGTATATGATGAGGTGAAAAATGATCCGTTTTTAGGGGGTCATTTAAGCCGGAATTTGAATTTATTTGATCAAATATTGCCCTAAATCGTTCCTTTTGTGATTTTAGGTACTTTTGGAGTGACTTCTGGAAAAGAAAGCATTTTGGACGTTTTTGGAGCAAAAAAGTGAAGAAAACGGCAAAGTCTTAATTTTCCTTGCTGGGAACAGTACCTGACGGCGTCAAGAGCATTTTGATGACGGCGTCAAGAGCGAAAATGGTGACGTCCCAGTAGAAATGTGACGGCGTCAAAGCATGGCCGTCAAGAGTAAAAGTGGTGACGGCCCAAACAACATTACACATGACGGCGTCAGATCTGGATCTAGGCAGTCCGAGAATATTATGGGCGGCGGGTTGACGGCGTCATAAGTTTCTTCTTGACGCCGTCACCTTAGGAAATCTATATATAGTCTTTGTAATTTTCATTCTAAAGGAGGAGAATTTTAGGGTCGACTTGAATAAACCCTAGCTCATTTTTAACAGTATTTTCAAGGGTTTTCACCCCTTGAAACCTTTCATGTTCAATTAAGATAAGTATCCTTTCAATTCATTCAATATGTCTATGTGTTGTTTGAATATATATCTTACGCTTGTCTTGATTTTAACATGCTAGGCTAGATCTCTTGTGTGTTTGCTTAGATGTAATGAAACCTAGATGTTGATTATAGGTTGATTGCTTGTTTATAGTTGTAATGGATGAATGATTTCTATGTTAGGCATAAGAAAACTGGCAGACTTCCATAGTGTAACTTGCTTGAACGTCTTGAGAAACATGAAACAATGCGTACTAGGTTTTTATGGTTGTATTTAATTCATGAGCGAATTCTAGTGATCCCATGTTAGGACCTTCTTGCAGGCTCGACATAGGAGTGAAGTAGGAGCTTATAGAGATGGGGAAGTACGTACGCCACCCCACGATTGGTATTAAGGAATATAACCCGTCATCCACGCAACTGTAACCAACAATTAACCTGTAAAAGATATCTAGGGAGTAATGAAATCTAAGTAAACACAATTCTCCCATTTATTGTTCACATCACATTAGTAATTAGCTTTATTTTCATTTTTGTTATTTTATTTTTATTGCATCTTAGATATTGGGTTAGTTGACTAGCAACTAATTCCGCCCACTCCTCTAAAACCCGAGATTTTTACTTGTTTTCATAAAATATAAAAAATACAAAAAGAATCATCCCTCACCTCTAGACCTAGTTTTTAGGCTTTCTAAGCCTAGCAACACTATTCCTGAGTTGAACGATCAATCCCCCGGTACTTGTCACTATACTATACTACAACGATCAGGTACACTGCATGGTGGGGGTTGTAAGCTTCTCGAGATCCCTCGAGGTAAAGCCTGGTGCAATTCCCTCGCATCACATAGTCACCGTAACCCATGATTAAAGTGTATTGATCATTCCCAAATCTGACAGTTCCGATAAACTTTGAAACAAAGTTTGCTAACAGTTTGAGATTGCCTGTCATGTGTCGGGTGCAACCGCTATCAACAATACATAGAACTATCTGAACCACCTGCATCACAAGGAGACGACAAAGATGGAACAGAAGTAAGGGTGGAACCCGAAGAAATGGTGGGTTCCTGTTGGTTAGAAGCACAAATATTCAACTGTTTAGGAATCCATTTAAAATTTCGTTTGTATTGTAACCAACATTGCCAGTTCCAACTAGTTTTTGCTTTATTTTTGGTAAATTTACAAGCTTTTGGCTTGTTCCTAGATTTGTTGATTTCTGCTATGGGGGTGACTACAACATCATTCGAAACAGTAGTTGGTGGTTTTCCTAAGGTAGACTTAGAGGCAATAGTGGGCCTAGAAGGAATGCCTGATCTACGTTTCTTGTGATTGTGTAAGAGATTATTAGCTACACACTTAGTATGATCACCAGATAACACACTTTGACGACAAAACACACAAGATGCATTAATATTCAAAACATTCAAAGGTTCATCATTCGTTACATTAAGATTTTGATTACAATTTGCCAGATTAGAATCTAAATCAGATGCAACATGAGTTTTATTCAAGTTCCTAAGGTGAGCTTCTACTTCTTGCACATCTAGTGTTCCTCTTCTACGTTGCCAGAGCCTAGTCTTTTTAGTCTTCTTAATGCTTTTCGTCGTAGGTCTGCTAACCCTCTTAGGGGAAACTAGTCCTGTAGAAGTGGAAGAGCTAACATTAGAACTCTGAGCATTATTACCCTTATCTGTTTTGTCTATTTGAAACATTCCTGGTGCTATCACTGTGGTGTCAACAAACTTTCCTTTTTGATGTACCATAATTTTCTCTTTCAAATCAATGATGATGTGAATTTTATCCTGAATATCAGACTCAAGTAAACCATTGCAATAATTGATGTGATCGCGGTCTTGTTGCCATTCGATGTTTTCAATTTTTAAATCTGCAATTTCTTTTTCAAGAATGAGACATTGATTTTTAAAAAATGCATTGTCTTTGCAAGTTTGACAATTTTTTGAAACCTTTTGACTTTGAAGTCGCAATTCCGTTTCAAGACTTTGAGCTTGACACCATTCAAGCCTTTGTTTGAGTTGACAATTTTCTTTTGAAAGTTTGTTTTGCACATCATCACTGTTTGTTTTCAACGTATCATATTTATGTTTTAATGTCTCAATTTCCGTTTTCAGCAAATTGTTATCAACACGAAGATCATCCACAAGCATAGAAGTACCAGATTTATAGAGATCGTTCATGATAATAGACACAATATATGCTTCAAGAACTTTTTCCAAGAGTCGATCATAATCTGTTTTCAAAAATCTGTTTTTTTACGTTGTTGAACCAAAATTGCATTTTCATTTAAAGTGAAAACGTTTATCATTGATTTAACTTCTTTTTGGAGTTCCTGTTCCCAACGAGTAGCACAATGACGCAAATTTTGAACTAAAGGCATAAATTGTTTTTGAAAAATTTCTCGATTTTCGCGCTCGTAAGCTGATTGAAAAGTAGCAATTTTTATTTCTGAATTATGTTCAATTACGTTTTCCAAATTTTTGATGCCTTTCATGAAAGTTTTAAAATATTCTAAGACTCGACAACGTGTTGGTAAAGGTGTCACAGTACCAGAAGATGGTAATGGTCCATTTACTTGTGCCACGGGTTTGACAGGAGCTCCATTGGAAGATGAAACATATGACACAGTTACATACCATGATTTTTCAGGTATTTCTCTTGATGGAACAAGAGATTTTGAAATATGAGGAACTTTTGAGTAATCATATGGTTTGCAATATTTAATTTGACTCATTTTCGATCGACTCTGTTCTTCAAGTTCTTCTTCTTCCTCAGTATTATATACAACAACACGCACGATATTATTTTCAAGAAATTGGTCCATACTGTAAAGTTTAGGAATTGTTTTGAACGCAGTGTGAAGAAAAGTTGATCTGTAATCGCCAATGGCAAAACCTTTATCGGGTCTTGGTTTTAACGTAAACTTTTGAATCATTGTTACAGATTCTCCATGTTTGTAAACAATATTTTGAAATTCTTTTATTTGACGTTCGAGAGTGAGATTTTCTTCAATTAAAGAATTTTCTTTTTCCCTTTTTCGCACTTTGTGTTCATAAAATTCCTGTTTGCAATTTGACAACTCTAGGGCTAGTAGAGTTGTGCACTTTGTGTTCATAAACAATATTTGTGTTTTTGAAAGTTCCATTTGAAGTTGTGCAACTTGTTTTTTGAGATCATTTTTGTCATTTTCCAGTTTGGAAACCAATTTACCGTTTGACTCAATTAACTCATGCATTTTCTTTTGAAGATTTTGTTCTTTGACATACGATTCCTGAAATGACTTTTCAAAACACTTTTCACGTTTAACTTCATTTTGAAAATGTGAAAGTTGTATTTTATAACATTCAATGTCCTTTTTCAAAATTGCGTTTGTTTCTTTCAAAACTTTATTTTGCTCGTTCTTTTTCTGAGTAATAAGAATTTGTGCTTGAAGTTGTTTGGCCATGACAATATAGTCAGGATCTGGATCAGAAGAAGGTTCATGTTGTTCAACATGATCATGTTTGTCTTGCTCAATAAGATCATCAAATGAAACGACAATGTCATCATCAAATATAACAACTGTATTTATTTGTTCATCCTCTTGAGAAGATAAAATTGATTCGGATGGAACAACTTGCGCCTTATCTGATTCAGAAGCAGAGGGTGATACATTTTCTTGTATTAAGCACGTGTTTAGGTTATGAACCTGACACAAACCATCAGTGTCATACACTGGGCCTGAATCATTAAACTGGAGTTCCTGCATGTTTGCCATAAGCATCACAGCTGCATTGGCTTCAAGATCTTCCATATCATCATCGTTGTAAGCATTGGCAAAGAAACTATTCTCTTGTTCAGTGAAAGTTCCTTCCTTTTCATCTTTGAGAGCCATTAGTAATGCCTGCTTGTGAAACTTACTGCCGCGAGTTCTCGGTTTTGGACATGCTGTTGCAATATGACCTTTTTTGTTGCAGTTGTAGCACCACACTGCATTCCCAGATTCTGTACTACCATTTGCCGCATTGTCATTTCTTCTCTAAGGAGCACCTTAATTGTTTCTGAATCCCCCATTGTTGTTAAACCTTTGTCCATACCCAGAATTTCCTGAATACCCTCCTGAACCTGAACGTCCAAAATTACGGTTCTGAATCTCAACCCGACCATCTTGAATGACAGCATGATTCCTTGTATTTGATGAAGAACGAAGACGGTTGTTAGTCTTGTTTGAGAATTTGTAAAAGGCACGAGCAATAAGAGCAAGTCCCTGATTCAACGTATTGACGTCTTCATCATCATCTTCTATCTGGTTCGAGTAGTACATGCTATCATGGTTGTCATATGGAGCAACTTGAGGAGAAGCCTGTTGCGAGGATGATTCATATGGGACCATTTGGTGTGAGGTTGCAGGTTGTGGGTAACTGAAATAATTCTGTTCCTGAACATAAGCATGATTAGACATTGGAGGATGTGCAACATGAGATTGAGCAACGAGTGCTAGTGGATTTGAAGTTGGTGGTGGTGTATATCCTCCTCGTGCAGCTCTATCTTTTTCAACTTCAACTTCATGGTGCTTGAGATAGTCATACAACAAACCATATGGACAATCATGAAGATTCTTTCCTTGTCTCACAAATGTCACATGCTTTTGCCAATCATAACCCAGACTACTGAAAAACTTCGTATTGACTGCGATCCTTGGAAGGTGTACTTCATGTCTCTCTAAGTCATTGACGACATTGGTGAAACAATGATAGTAAGATTCAAGTGATTCCCCTGGTTCGATCATGAAGTTAGTGTATTCCATGTAAAGTTTAGATTCCATATCTTCTTTGTTCAGTTGTGTGCCTTCCATTAGTAGATGAACGTGTTCCCACATAGCTTTTGCAGTTTTCTGAGCATCAACATTTCTGAATATTGGATTTGGGATTCCATGAAGTATGAAAGCCATAGCATACTCATCTGCTTCATGATGAAGATGTTGTTTAGTAGTGAGTGCAGACTCAGGAACTGGTACAGCAGTTGGAGCTACTGGATGATCAGCAGTTGGGACACCTCCAACGAAGTTAATAGGCCACTGAAACGGTCCTTCAAGGATAACTTGTTTCATGTACTTACCATTGAGTTTCTTGAGTTCGATAAACCTTAAGAATCGACTTGCCTACTGAACATAATTGCCAGGTATGAGCATTCGTGGAGTGTCAATAGATCCTGCCTCATATCGCGATTGTTGAGTTGAGATTAATTCACACATCCTGTCAAACTAGTGAGTCTGTTTGGATGGAAGTTGGCCTTATTGTTGTGGCAGTGGATAGGATTGTTGTAGCGGAACCATCTGATGTTGTTGCATGAGAAGATGTTATTGTGAGAAAACCGGTTGTTGATGATACTGTGGTGATTGTTGATACTGTTGATGTTGCTGATGATACAGCTGATTCTGATGTTGCTGAGGATAATTAAAGTTGTAGTACGGTGGTTGAGACATAATGAAACACTTGTGTGAAAAAATGGATCTTGTAGAAGGTATAGGTTTAGCCACATCTCGAAATTTTGCACAAATGTGATTGTGAAACCTGTGACTTATGTGATCTCGAAACTTTGTAATAAAGTATATCTCAAAACTTTTGAAACTTGAGATTGCGAAACATGAGATTGCGAAACATGAGATTGCGAAATTTAGGAATTTCGAAACTTAGTTGCGAAACTGCGTGGCTTCTATTTTCGTGAAACTTAGTGAATGTAGAGTGTTTTCGAAACTGTGGAAGTTTGCGAAAAATGTGTTTTCGAAAACGCAAACACACTAACAAATTTCAAAATTATCCAATTTCGAAATCACGCCAAAAGTCGAAGTAATTTTCTTTCTTATACAAGAGAGAAAATACTGAGTTCACGATCCGTAAGTCGATAGGAAGCAACTTTAAGTGATTTCGAAACTTGGTCAAATGTGTGATTTCGAAACTTAGGCAAATTTTTGTTTTCAAAGAAAGCTTACCAAAAACTCGTTTTTATTTAAAGATTCTTGTACTATTATGTATAAAATGATGAGATCTAAGAAAGTTGAAAACTTGATAAACTTTTTCAAAAATGAAAAAAATTTCGAAAAATAGTACAAAACCCAAAATCGTATGTTTGGATAAACGTTTGAAACTTTTTTGTTTGTAATGTTTTGTAACACAAGTTTGTAAGCAAATATGTGATAAAAAACAAGAAACAAACAAGAAAGTACAAAAATTTAACAAAACCACGAAGTAAAAAGGAAAAGTTTGGATCGCTTTCAATGAAAACAAGAACTACACCTTCATATGGCGAATGATACCATTTGTTAGGTACCCATATTGATAATACACAAGCAAGAATGAGATAGATATAAGGATTTGGGTGATTATGAGAATGAGAGAATTATAAGTGCAATAGTTTCCTTAAGATATCAAATAACCAACCAAATACAAATGAGTACATAAGGTCCTATTTATAGGAGGGGATGCTAGGGCAACACTCCTAGCTCCCACCTTTCTACCATTCGTGGGCCTTGGTGGCCTTGTGGGCTTTTCATAAGCCTTTGATACATTAAACATAATAAAGTGTAAGTAACTAATAACTAAGCAACCTAACATTTATTACAAATGACTGAGACTTGATAAAATAGTAAAACTTCGTTCCCAACAGAATTTGTTAATGTCAAAGAATTTAAAAGTCATTCATTAGATGGTGTCATAGGAAACATTAACGAAAGAACACTAAGATCAATAGTTCAAAATGAAAGCAACTTCTTTTGTTTCGTGTCAACCATTGAACCGAAAAACATTAATGAAGCCATTAAAGATGAGTCTTGGGTAATAGCAATGCAAGAAGAGTTAAACCAATTTGTTAGGAATGATGTATGGACATTAGTTCTTCAACCAAAGAGTCAAACAATAATTGGAACAAAATGGGACTTTCGTAATAAAATGGATGAAAATGGAATTGTGTCTAGAAACAAAGCTAGGCTAGTAGCACAAGGATATAATCAACAAGAAGGCATTGACTACGATGAAACTTTTGCTCCGGTTGCTAGGCTCTAGTCAATTAGAATCTTACTTTCATATGCATGTGCACTGATTCATTGTGTTTTGGTGTGTGTAAACAACAATTTATCAAAATATCAACAAACGTGAAGTTTAATTTGTCATGAGACAAATAAACGTGAAGTAATATGAGTAAACCGTTTAGGAAAACGATTACCTCGCAAAACTTGTGAAAGTGATATTCAAATTGTGAGACCGGGAAGTGATTTCCCGGGTCGTACCCCAACGAGGTGTGAATGGAAAGCTTCGAATGAGATTTGGATTAAAATCTTGTATGATTGGAAAGGTTATTTGGTTTTGCGATACGTTAAATTAACGAATTGGAAAATTAACGAACGAATGTAAAAGTAAATTAACCTAAGGCAACTAACAATCTAAGAAATACCTAAAACACTACGGGAAAACATAATTAGGTGTCGGGAACCCTAAAACATAAATTAATTTAAAAATGCAAAAGTTATTTGAAAATTATGCGAGAGCGCAAAATAAAACACGAATTTTAAGTTCCAAACACCCTACGGGTTTTTAACTAATTTTTTAACGTACTACAAGACAAAAGAAAATTTTAGAAAAAAAGAAATTTAATTTTTTGACAAAAATTCTATTTATTACGAATTTAAATCTAATTTACACTAATTAAATTATAATAAATGTTAAAACTAGTCTAAAAATTCTGAAAATTTTTAGGTAATTAAATAAACTTAAAACTAACCTAAGAAAAATAAAAATGTGAAATCAGAAATTACCAATAAGCAGATAATAAGCAGTTTAAAAACTTAAGTGTTTAAATAAGTGAAACAGGAAACTAATAGGCTTATATTAAATTTTGCAAAGCTTTATTGAAAAAGTCCCAAGGGCAAGTTGGTAGTGAGTGTTAGTGTTGTGTCTATTTTAACCCAAGAGGTCAGGGGTTCGACACCTAACTTTTGCAATTTTTTTTTTTTAATTTTCAAACCCTTAACCCAAGAGGTCAGGGGTTCGACACCCAACTTTTGCAATTTTTTTTTTATTTTCAAACCCTCTTTTTTTTTCGATTATGCTTGATTCTCTCTTGGTACTTAACATAAACTTGACAAAAACAAATCCTACTCACTTCTTTTTTTTTTTTTTTTTTTTTTTTTTTTTTTTTTGGAAAACAGTTAACAACAGCAAAGTTCAACAACAACAAGATTCAGCAAGAACAATTAATAAGGACCAAGTAGTAGCAGCAATAGCTAGCAACTGGTAGTTCACAAATACACTTAAATAAGCCAATACGCTTACAAAAGCTTAAACAAATGAATGACCAACACGAACATTACTACAAACAATGATTATATTGATACAAACAACAATTATAGAGCAGAGACATCAATTAATCAACATCAGTCTAACTGGGTCACAAGATCAGACCAAAAAAATGAACAAGGCAGCTGATAAATTAGCAGCAGTAGCAGTGATCGAACAGGCCTAAAGAGGGCTTATGTATAAACACTCAATAAGCAATTTGTCCAAAACTGAAAGCAGTCCTAACAACCTACCTAGGGGGCCATCTAAACTTACAAAAATCTAATCTTAACACAGATCAAGAAGCAATCTACAAGCAATTTAATTTCCTTACTAAATAGAGATACAGGGGAGAAACATGGCCAGTGGGTTAACTTTGAGATCGAATCACACCAAGCAAATGAGTTCCAAATCTAACTTTTATTTTTGATCATGAAAGACCAACAACCATAGAACACAAATCATTAAACCTTATCCATTTACATGTCGAATTGAATCCTACAGTCGATCTAGAAATCTGTCTTATTTCAAGAGTTGTTAAAGTTTGACTTTTTATGTTTTTGAAATCTTTGACTAAATTGAAAATTAACTGATCCTAGATGACTAAATAAGATGTAATAACCTATAGTAAAACTAAATTTAGCAAACTAAACAACTTTTAAACCTAAGATGATGATTATTCAAGCTAAAAATCCTAACAGGTTATGTAGACTAGGATTAAAGAAAGAGCTGACTTTATGCTAATGGGTTATGGACTCTTATGTTACTACTACCCTATATTAACTTCAAACGAGCTATAACAACTAAGACAACATATTACACATCCCTGAGCACAGAATAACTAGCAAACCCAAACACCCCTAATTCTAACTATTAAAAGATTTCAGAGTAAATGAGCAAATGACTAGCCCTCACTAACCAGTTAACTTACAACTTGACTAAACAAACTCAAATAGATGTATAACAACAATCATATACCACAAATACCAACTGATAAAGTTTATAATGAAAATAAGACAAGGAAACTACTTGACATCGAAGATTTTGTTGAACTGATAACCAAGAACCACCTAAATGCCCCCATGGGTTCTAGACCATACTCCCATTCATGCTTCTGCTACTCTCTTCTTCTTCAATTTTTTTTTTTATTTTCTTTTCTGGATGTTTTTTCTTTCTTTTTTCTCTTTTCTGAATTTTGTTTTCCTCAGATTCCAAACAACTTTAACAAAGTTTAGAGACTACTTTGAGACAATATAACTTGAATTTAAATCAAATAACAAACAACTTGAGATTTAGCTTGAAACATGAATTATAACAAACTTTGAAAAAACTTTCATTGAACTGAGAACTTGAAAATACAATAGCAAATTAACTCTAAAATAGAAAAGATACAAAGTAAAGATGGGATGCCTCATAAGGGCTTACAACACTACTATTTATACTAAACTAACTAGATGGTAGGGACGACTTTTGCTTCTTGTCTTCATCAGCTTGTACTTCCTTGATCTAATCCAAACCGTTGAGTCTTGTAGGAGTGATATCAACCCTTGAATCAGTTTTTGGCGCCCATTTGAGTGGTGGATTGCCAGCTTGTCCTTCCGTGACTGGTTATGGGTGTTAGGTACAAGCTTGAATGGGATTAGTGGGATTGGGGAGTGGATTTGTGGACAAAGGGGGATGTTGATGGGGGAGGATTTGGCTTATTGCAGGTTCACGGGGTGAAAGTGATGGAGGGATTATAATTTTTATTTCCGTTTGACCAGGTCAGGGAAGAAGAGGGTACGTTTCATTTATAAAACGTATTAGGGTTTAGTTTTGGGCTAGGGGTGGATATTTGGGCCTTGGGTGGGATTTCTTTTAATTGGTGGGTTGATGGGAGGGTGGATTGGGGTGTTAGTATTAAGTCGTTTGGTTTAGTATTGTAAAACCACAAGGACCAAATTTGCAACAAGCTGAAATTTCACGGACCATTCATGCCATTTTCCAAATTTACTTCAAGGGACTTAATCTGCCACACCATAATAACACAAGGACCAAAGTTGCATTTTTCTAAAATTTTAAAGCACCAGGGATCAAACTTGCCAATTAGCCAAAGTACAGGGACCAATTTTGCAATTTTCAAAATCTTTTTACCCAAAGATCATTTGTGATTCATTTTGACTTTTAAAGAGCAGGGGTTGACTTTTCTTTTGAAATGACTGACCAGGGACTAGTTTTGTAAAACTTTGAAAGTTGGGGGACTGAAACTGCCAAATATGCAAATTTTGTTCGTTTTTCATTTGTTTTCACTCGTTTTGCATCAGAAACATATAAAATACGATCTTTGGGATTTTCTTCGCATTTTGGTGCATTTTTTAGTGTTTTTGATCGTTTTACAGCTCAGATTTGACTAAAAATGATGAGTATTTACACACTCATCAATCCCCCACACTAAGCTATTGCTAGTCCCTAGCAATCTTTTTGAGAAAAATTAATGGATTTGAAGTCTCTTTACCAAAAGCCATCACTTCTGGAGTAGCCGGATGCTTTGGGTTCAAGTAAGAGTTATGGTCCATCTGATGACCATATGATTTTTAGCAAACTACCAGCTTTCAACGGTTTTGATTTGTCTTTACCAGAAGCTGTTTGCTCCTGGACTAGCCAACTCTTGATGGAACAGTCAACATCTTAGTGAGTTGATTACCAATTATGGTTTTTCCACTACCTTTACCACAAGCCATAATCTTGCGGGCTAGCCAACTCATTAGCTTTTGAGGATATGGGGAGTTGAGGAACCATACAATTTTTGGCAAATTACAAGCCATCAACGGGTTTGAGTTATCTTTACCAAGAGCCGTTTGCTCCTGGATTAGCCAATCCTTTAGTCGGTTAGACACGGCGAATTGATAACCACAAAAATTTTGAAATAAAGTGATTTTTTTTTTAAAATTTTGGCAAAAAAACGGGGGTACTAGACGGTATAATTTGATAAAATTCGATAGAATTTTCCCCTTCCCCACACTTAGAATTGAATATTGTCCTCAATATTCAAAGTCCCGGCTATTATGCCGACATTTTGAATGAAAGACGAGAATATTAAAAGCTAACTGTGGGAATGTCATTTGTTATTTTTCACTTTATTTATACAAACACGCATTTTTTTTGGAAAGATATATACATCTCGAATAGCAGCGGGGGGTGGCCACTCCCCCACACTAGGGTGTTAGAAAATAGAAGGAAATCAGATACACGGGTGAAAACCCATGTTTGTTGCTACTGTTTTTGTTTATCGAGTCGCTAGCTTGACTCGATCCCCGAATTCATTGGTCCATGGGGAAAGTTTGGAGGTCCGGGACAATAGGTGGTATGTCCCCTCCAAAATAATGTTTCAACCGATGCCCATTTACTTTGAAATTTGGATCGTCGTCTTGAGATAACTCGACGGTACCATAAGGATAAACTTTGGCAACGGTGAAAGGTCCAGTCCAACGGGTTTTAAGCTTACCCGAAAAGATCTTTAATCGAGAGTTAAAAAGAAGGACTCGGTCACTAACGTTGAAAACGCGGTTCTTGAGTTTGGAGTCATGGATCTTCTTTGTTTTCTCTTTATAGATTAAAGAGTTTTCGTAAGCTTGATCACGAAGTTCATTGAGTTCATTGAATTGAACTTTCCTGTGATCACCCGCAGACTTAAGATCGAAATTAGCATTCTTCAAAGCCCAATAGGCTTTGTGCTCGAGCTCAATCGGTAGATGACAAGCTTTTCCATACACGAGCTTATAAGGAGTACACCCGATGGGTGTTTTATAAGCCGTGTGAAAAGCCTATAAAGCGTCATCTAACTTATCCGACCAAGAGGCACGGTTTTCGCCTACGGTTCTTTCAAGAATCCTTTTCAAACCACGGTTTGAAACCTCCACTTGCCCACTCGTTTGTGGGTGATAAGCGGTAGCAAGTCGGTGAGTGACACCATACTTGAGCATGACTTTTGCAAATTGTTCGTTGCAAAAGTGAGTACCGCGATCGCTTATGATAGCGCAGGGAGTTCCAAACCTTGAGAATAATGATTTCAAAAATTTTACAACTACTCGGGCATCGTTGGTTGGGAGAGCTTTTGCTTTGACCCATTTTGACAAGTAGTCAACGGACATGAGTATGTACTTGTTCCCTCGTGAAGACGGGAACGGCCCCATAAAGTCTATGCCCCAAACATCAAAGATCTCACAAACTTGGATGACGTTTTGTGGCATTTCATCCCGTTGTGTGATCTTTCCTTGACGTTGACACGAGTCGCAAGATTTGACTAGGTCATGGGCATCTTTGTAAATAGAGGGCCAATAAAAACCGGACTCAAATACTTTTCGAGCGGTGTAGTTCGGGCCATGATGTCCCCCGGTGGGTCCATTATGACAAGCCTTAAGGATTTCCATGGCTTCTTGGCCATGAACACACCTTCGAATAACCTGATCCGCACAAATTTTAAACAGATAGGGATCGTCCCGAAAGTAGTGATTAACATCTTTGAAAAACTTGCTCTTTTGGTGGGACGACATCCCTTTAACAACGAAGTTCCCCGCATGGTAGTTTGCAAAGTTGGCAAACCATGGGGTACTAGAATCACCACGAGAGGAAATCACATTAAGTGTGTCGAGAGGAAACGTTTTGTTTATTTCCTTTTTCTCGAGAACACCTTGATGAGGGTTCTCCAATCGGGAAAGATGGTCAGCAGCGAGGTTCTCGGCTCCTTTTTTATCACGAATGATGATATCAAATTCCTGTAGGAGGAGAACCCAGCGGAGAAATCTCGGCTTAGCGTCTTGCTTGGCAAAGAGATATTTTAGAGCCGAGTGATCCGTGTACACTATGCATTTAGTCAAGATCAAATATGGCCGAAACTTCTCAAACGCATACACCACGGCAAGTAATTCTTTTTCCGTTGTGGTGTAGTGAGCTTGAGCTTCGGTCAAGGTTTTGCTTGCATAATGAATCAGCTGAAAATGTTTGGTTTTTCGTTGCCCCAAGACCGCACCTATTGCAAAGTCACTTGCATCACACATAAGTTCGAAAGGTAGGTCCCAATCGGGGGCAACTAGAATGGGTGCTTCGGTAAGATTTTTCTTGAGAGTTTGAAAAGCTTCGATGCACTCATCGGAAAAGACAAATGGAGTCTCTTTTTCAAGAAGTCGGGTCATAGGCCTAGCTATCTTCGAGAAATCTTGAATCAATCTACGATAGAAGCCGGCATGACCCAGGAATCTCCGAACACCTTTGACAGTAGTGGGAGGAGGAAGCTTAGCAATGACATCGATTTTAGCTTTATCAACCTCAATCCTACTCTTGGAAATCTTATGGCCAAGGAAAATTCCTTCCTTGACCATGAAATGACTTTTCTCCCAATTTAGACTAAGATTGGTGTCTTCACACCTTTGAAGCATTTTGTCTAAATTGGCGAGACATGATTCGAATGAATTCCCAACAACCGAAAAATCATCCATGAAGACCTCCATTGTTTTCTCAACCATGTCATGAAAAATAGCCATCATGCATCTTTGAAACGTGCCCGGAGCATTGCATAAGCCAAAAGGCATGCGTCGATAAGCAAATGTTCCGTATGGGCACGTAAAAGTCGTTTTTTCTTGATCTTGAGGATCAATGGAAATTTGGAAATAACCCGAAAAACCGTCAAGGAAACAATAGTATTCGTTTCCCGCCAATCTTTCGAGCATTTGATCCATGAAAGGTAATGGAAAGTGGTCTTTACGGGTGGCATCGTTTAATTTTCGATAATCAATGCAAACGCGCCAACCCGTTACCAATCGAGTAGGAATTAACTCGTTATCATCATTTTTGACCACTGTTATGCCACCTTTCTTGGGCACACAATGAACGGGACTCACCCAAGGACTATCTGAAATAGGGTAGATTAAACCGGCATCAAGAAGCTTAATGACCTCTTGCTTGATAACCTCATGAATCTTAGGATTTACCCTTCTTTGTTGTTGAACCGCCGGTTTAAAGTCATCCTCCATCAAAATTTTGTGCATACAAAATTCCGGGTTAATACCCTTGATGTCGGAAAGTCTCCAAGCAATGGCTCGCTTGTGTGACTTTAAAACCTTAAGAAGAGCGGTTTTGTTTTCCTCATTCAAGTCTTTAGCAATTATGACGGGAAACTTATCGTCACCCTCCAAAAATGCGTACTCGAGATGAGGCGGAAGTTCCTTGAGTTCGACCTCAGGAAAGTCATCAGTTTTTTCAACATCTTTAACTTCCTCATTATGAAGTTCTTTTGGAGGAAGAGACGATGGATCATCATTGAGCAACTTCTCAAGTAGAAGTATGTCTTCCTCGGGATTGATAGAATCATTATCAACATGAGAATCACACGACAAACAAGCTTCGATTTCTTCCAAAATGAAGTCACCTCCCAAAAATAGAGTAAGAGGGGGGGAGAGACGTCAATGGAAGAATTGATTGATCCTTACACATTTAACACTTCTTCAAAATGGTCATCGCATGCAAAATCGATGACATCAAGTTAGTTAATTTCTTCTCGTTCAAGTTCGAGAAGATCTTTAGAAGTGTTTTCAATGTTTATGACCAATTTTTCATCGCCAACTCTAAGAGTCATTTCTCCTTCGAAGACGTCGATTAATGCACGAGCCGTTTTTAAGAATGGTCTTCCCAAAATAAGGGGGACACGAGGATCGGCATCAAAATCAACGACTACGAAGTCGGCAGGAAAATGGAACTTGCCAACCTTCACAAAGACGTCTTCAGCAATACCCTTCGGAATCGTAACCGAACGGGTAGCTAATTCTAGAGTCATTCGTGTTGGTGTAAGCTCGGGGAGTAAAAGTTTTTGCCAAATAGAGAAAGGCATGAGGTTTATGCTAGCGCCAAGATCGGCCAAGACAAAGCATTCCTCAAGCTTTTGAAAATCACATGGAATGAGAAATTTTCCGGGGTCTCCTAATTTTTCGGGAAGTTTCTTTAGAAGGACCGCCGAACAATTCTCATTCAAACGAGTTTTGGTGAGTTCAAATAGTTTCTCTTTGTTACTTAGAAGACTCTTGAAAGTGGAAGCATACTTGGGCATATAGAGAAGAGCATCCGCGAAACTAATGTCGAAGTGTAATTTTTGAAAAATTTCAAGAAACTTTTTCATTTGTTCATTAGTTTGCTCACTGAGTCTTTGATCATTTAAACGCGAAGGATATGGTATTGAATCTTTTGGTTGAACGGGATTTTCCGAGGGTTCAAAAACAATTCCCGGTTTGGATTTGGTTTTTGGGACAATATGAGGTTGGACGTGTGCGGTACTTCGTGTGCTTGTAATTTGCACTTTGTCCTTTGTGGCCTCATGTTCACGTTCCACTACCTTGGGAGGAGAAGAAGATGAGGTAGTAGGAATCGCGGGTCCATGATAAGAAACTCCACTACAGGTTGTGATCGCCTTTACATCGCCCTTCGGGTTGGCGATCGTGTTGCTTGGTAACGTTCCCGATCCCGAAGGTCGATCATTTAAAGACTTCTTTAGTTCAGAAATTTGACCGGTCAACAACATGTTAGTTTCTTCTTGAGCTTTCATAAATTGCTTGAATAATTCATCGGTTGATGATTGAGGTTGAGCAACGGTTTGATTTTGAGGAAAGTTTTGAGCTCGGTTATTTTGATTGAAACCTTGATTTTGAAAATTTCCATGGTTTTGATTACCATGAAAATTGTTTCCTAGATTGAAATTACCATAACCTTGGTTTCTATTCAAGTTTCCTTGATTTTGAGAACCTTGGTTGTAATTTCCCCCTTGATTTTGATATTGGTTCATAGGGGCTTGAAATTTGTTTTGAACATTCGGGTTTCTTTATTGTTGATTTTGATTGAATCGATTTGGATTATTGGGTTGAGAAAAACCGGGTGGACCACTTTGATTATTAGCACGGTAATTTGGTTCCATTTGAGGACGGTATTGGTTACCTCCTTGATTAGAACTACCGATTATTGCATTGACTTCAAATTGATTGCCATCGGTGACAGTACAATTGTAGTAAGCGTGTGGACCACCACAAGTAACACAAGTGTCAACCTTTTTTACTTCAGCAGGTTGAGAAGAAACTTTCTTCATTTTGGTGAGAACCAAAGCATGAATAGCTTCCGTGACCTTGTCAAGTCTAGCATCGGTGCTAGATTGATCCACGGGTGATGAGGAAGAAGGACCAACATTAACTTGTGAAACAACCGATTTGCTTCGTGGAATGCGGACCTTAGACTTGTTTTCAATGATCATCAAAGCATCTTTGGTGGTGCGATTCAAGAAGTTGCCTCCCTAGGAGGCATTAAGAGAATCTTGATAGACTTGGCTCACACCATTATAGAAAGTGTCGAGTTGCATTAACTCGAAGAAACCGTGATGAGGACATTTACGAAGCATGTCCTTGTAACGATCCCATGCCTCACCGAATGATTCATCAAATTTTTGCATGAACTTCATGATCTCATTCTTGAGGGCGGTGGTTTTAGATGGAGGAAAGAACTCATTCACAAACTTCTTGACCAAATTTTCCCACGTTTCAATCAATCGAGGGGGTTGTTTGTCTAGCCAATTTTTGGCAGCCCCATTGAGGGAAAACGGGAAGAGAAGAAGTTTGATAGCTTCCTCAGGGACATTTTTGCATTTGATTGTAGACGTGATTTTATTAAACCATCGAATGTGATCTTGAGGATCGTCCCTCTCGAAACCATAGAATTGACGCGAGGTGACTAAGTTAATCAACCCCATCTTAAGCTCGAAATTGTCAGCCACGATGGCTGGAATGATGATAGCATCTCCGTAACCCTCGATGGGTGCTTGGAGAAGCTCATTCATAGTGGGCTCGGCCGCCATGATGGGAATAGTACGAAGCTCGGGTTTGACTATTCGATTGGTACGTCGTTGATTATGCCTTCTTCTTGGAATGTTATTAAGCGATTGCAAAGGACTTGTTGACGTAGACGAACGTGTGCGCATGCACCACAAAAATATCAATTAAAACAATACCACTTTAAAGTCAAGGGAACTTAAACCAGTAATCAAGAACGTAAGGTTAACTTCTAAAGAAAAACGCACAACGGAGCGGGAGAGAAGAATGGATCTCTCACTGGGCGAAGTTCATTGGATCGCCACATACCGTTCGACTCCTCTTAAAGTGTGTTTCTCGTTTAAAAGTTTTCCAAAACGCAAGTGATACAAAGGTAAGTTTTGACCTTTGGTTTGGGAACTTATTATGGTCACACCCCCAGTTGGTAGGTGTTCTGCCTTGGTTTGCGGTGGTAAGATTTTAATGTTGTAATTATTAAACAATGAAATGGGAAAATCTTTTTGTGTTTTTCTTAACTTTTATAGATATAATACATATACTAGAAACAAAAGAAAAATATTTTTGGTTTTTTATAAGTTTTATAAAAGCGTAACTTCTTGCGAAGGTTCTACAAGACTAATCGTCTAAACCTTATTGAGACCTTCAACACACAGCCTCCCCTGCAGCGGCGCCATTTGATTCGTTGTGTTTTGGTGTGTGCAAACAACAATTATCAAAATATCAACAAACGTGAAGTTTAATTTGTCGTGAGACAAATAAACGTGAAGTAATACGAGTAAACCGTTTAGGAAAACGATTACCTCGCAAAACTTGTGAAAGTGATATTCAAATTGTGAGACCGGGAAGTGATTTCCCGGGTCGTACCCCAACGAGGTGTGAATGGTAAGCTTCGAATGAGATTTGGATTAAAATCTTGTATGATTGGAAAGGTTATTTGGTTTTGCGATACGTTAAATTAACGAATTGGAAAATTAACGAACGAATGTAAAAGTAAATTAACCTAAGGCAACTAACAATCTAAGAAATACCTAAAACACTACGGGAAAACATAATTAGGTGTCGGGAACCCTAAAACGTAAATTAATTTAAAAACGCAAAAGTTATTTGAAAATTATGCGAGAGCGCAAAATAAAACGGGAATTTTAAGTTCCAAACACCCTACGGGTTTTTAACTAATTTTATAACGTACTACAAGACAAAAGAAAATTTTAGAAAAAAAGAAATTTAATTTTTTGACAAAAATTCTATTTATTACGAATTTAAATCTAATTTACACTAATTAAATTATAATAAATGTTAAAACTAGTCTAAAAATTCTGAAAATTTTTAGGTAATTAAATAAACTTAAAATTAACCTAAGAAAAATAAAAATGTGAAAACAAAAGTTACCAATAAGCAGATAATAAGCAGTTTAAAAACTTAAGTGTTTAAATAAGTGAAACAGGAAACTAATAGGCTTATATTAAATTTTGCAAAGCTTTATTGAAAAAGTCCCAAGGGCAAGTTGGTAGTGAGTGTTAGTGTTGTGTCTGTTTTAACCCAAGAGGTCAGGGGTTCGACACCCAACTTTTGCAATTTTTTTTATTTTCAAACCCTCCTTTTTTTCGATTATGCTTGATTCTCTCTTGGTACTTAACATAAACTTGACATAAACAAATCCTACTCACTTCTTTTTTTTTTTTTTTTTTGGAAAACAGTTAACAACAGCAAAGTTCAACAACAACAAGATTCGGCAAGAACAATTAATAAGGACCAAGTAGCAGTAGCAATAACTAGCAATTGGTAGTTCACAAATACACTTAAATAAGCCAATATGCTTACAAAAGCTTAAACAAATGAATGACCAACACCAACATTACTACAAACAATGATTATATTGATACAAACAACAATTATAGATCAGAGACATCAATTAATCAACATCAGTCTAACTGGGTCACAAAATCAGACCAAAAAAATGAACAAGGCCAGCTGATAAATTAGCAGCAGTAGCAGTGATCGAACAGGCCTAAAGAGGGCTTATGTATAAACACTCAATAAGCAATTTGTCCAAAACTAAAAGCAGTCCTAACAACCTACCTAGGGGGCCATCTAAACATACAAAAATCTAATCTTAACACTGATCAAGAAGCAATCTAAAAGCAATTTAATTTCCTAACTAAACTGAGATACAGGGGAGAAACATGGCCAGTGGGTTAACTTTGAGATCGAATCACACCAAGCAAATGAGTTCCAAATATAACTTTTCTTTTTGATCATGAAAGACCAGCAACCATAGAACACAAATCATTAAACCTTATCCATTTCCATGTCGAATTGAATCCTACAGTCGATCTAGAAATCTGTCTTATTTCAAGAGTTGTTAAAGTTTGACTTTTTATGTTTTTGAAATCTTTGACTAAATTGAAAGTTAACTGATCCTAGATGACTAAATAAGATGTAATAACCTATAGTAAAACTAAATTTAGCAAACTAAACAACTTTTAAACCTAAGATGATGATTATTCAAGCTAAAAATCCTAACAGGTTATGTAGACTAGGATTAAAGAAAAAGCTGACTTTATGCTAATGGGTTATGGACTCTTATGTTACTACTACCTTATATTAACTTCAAACGAACTATAACAACTAAGACAACATATTACACATCCCTGAGCACAGAATAACTAGCAAACCCAAACACCCCTAATTCTAACTATTAAAAGATTTCAGAGTAAATGAGCAAATGACTAGCCCTCACTAACCAGTTAACTTACAACTTGACTAAACAAACTCAAATAGATGTATAACAGGAATCATATACCACAAATACCAACTGATAAAGTTTATAATGAAAATAAGACAAGGAACCTACTTGACATCCAAGATTTTGCTGAACTGATAACCAAGAACCACCTAAATGCCCCCATACGCTCTAGACCATACTCCCACTCATGCTTCTGCTACTCTCTTCTTCTTCAAATATTTTTTTTTTATTTTCTTTTCTGGATTTTTTTTCTTTCTTTTTTCTCTTTTCTGAATTTTGTTTTTCTTATATTCCAAACAACTTTAATAAAGTTTAGAGACTACTTTGAGACAATGTAACTTGAATTTAAATCAAATAACAAACAACTTGAGATTTAGCATGAAACATGAATTATAATAAACTTTGAAAAAACTTTCATTGAACTGAGAACTTGAAAATACAATAGCAAATTAACTCTAAAATAGAAAAGATACAAAGTAAAGATGGGATGCCTCATAAGGGCTTACAACACTACTATTTATACTAAACTAACTAGATGGTAGGTACGACTTTTGCTTCTTGTCTTCATCAGCTTGTGCTTCCTTGATCAAATCCAAACCGTTGAGTCTTGTGGGAGTGATATCAACCCTTGAATAAGTTTTTGGCGACCATTTGAGTGGTGGATTGCCAGCTTGTCCTTCCGTGACTGGTTATGGGTGTTAGGTACAAGCTTGAGTGGGATTAGTGGGATTAGGGAGTGGATTTGAGGACAAAGGGGGATGTTGATGGGGTAGGATTTGGCTTGTTGCAGGTTCACGGGGTGAAAGTGATGGAGGGATTATAATTTTTATTTCCGTTTGACCAGGTCAGGGAAGAAGAGGGTACGTTTCATTTATAAAATGTATTAGGGTTTAGTTTTAGGCTAGGGGTGGATATTTGGGCCTTGGGTGGGATTTCTTTTAATTGGTGGGCTGATGGGAGGGTGGATTAGGGTGTTAGTATTAAGTCCGTTTGGTTTAGTATTGTAAAACCACAAGGACCAAATTTGCAACAAGCTGAAATTTCACGGACCATTCATGTCATTTTCCAAATTTACTTCAAGGGACTTAATCTGCCACACCACAATAACACAAGGACCCAAGTTTGCATTTTTCCAAAATTTTAAAGCACCAGGGATCAAACTTGCCAATTAGCCAAAGTACAGGGACCAATTTTGCAATTTTCAAAATCTTTTTACCCAAAGATCATTTGTGATTCATTTTGACTTTTAAAGAGCAGGGGTTGACTTTTCTTTTGAAATGACTGACCAGGGACTAGTTTTGTAAAACTTTGAAAGTTGGGGGACTGAAACTGTCAAATATGCAAATTTTGTTCGTTTTTCATTTGTTTTCACTCGTTTTGCATCAGAAACATATGAAATACGATCTTTGGGATTTTCTTCGCATTTTGGTGTGTTTTTTGAGTGTTTTTGATCGTTTTGCAGCTCAGATTTGACTAAAAATGATGAGTATCATAGTCCAAATCTATGTTGATGACATTATATTCGGATGAACTTATCAAGAATTATGCGTGGATTTCTCAAAAATCATGCATGACGAGTTTGAAATGAGTATGATGGGCAAACTCAAATTTTTCCTAGGACTCCAAATTAAACAACTAGAAGATGGTATCTTCTTTAACCAATCTAAATATATTAAGGACATGCTTAAGAAATTTGGATTAGAAGAATCGAAACCAATCAAAACGCCCATGTCCATGGAAACAAAACTCACCAAGGATGAGGAAAGTGAATCCGTAGATAGCACTAAATATAGAGGTATGATTGGAAGTCTACTTTACCTAACGGCTAGTAGACCCGACATTATGTTTAGTGTTTGTCTATGTGCTCGTTTTCAAGAAGATCCTAAGACAACTCATCTCGAAGCCATTAAAAGGATTTTTAGATATATTAAGGGCACTGCACATTTAGGTTTATGGTATCCCAAAGGAACGGGAATAGACACCATAGTGTATGCCGACTCGGATCATGTCGGTGATTATGTTGATAGAAAAAGCACAAGTGGTATTTGCACTATTGTTGGACATTGTCTCACCTCATGGTTCTCTAAGAAGCAAACGGCTCTTGCTATCTCAACAACGGAAGCCGAGTACGTTTCGGCCGGAAAGGCGTGTCAACAAGCTCTTTGGATGAAGCAAGCTCTTGTCGATTACGGAATTCAACTTAATGCCATCACCATTCTTTGTGACAACAAAGGAGCCATTGATCTTAGCAAAAATCCAGTTCAACATGCTCGTACCAAACATATTGAAATCCGTCATCATTTCCTTCGTAATAACATTCAAAAAGGAAATATCTCAATTGAGAAAGTTTCTTCCGAAGACAACATAGCCGACATTCTTACAAAACCTCATAAACGAGAACCTTTTAACCTTTTTAGGCTAGGCTTAGGACTCATGGAACCTACATTGTAGTTCTAGACATTAGACAAAAATCACAAAAATCAAAACAAATCAATAACTCTTTTTCTCAGCAGGGTCGCGCGGAACCCTCAGCCACAACGGACGGAACCCACTTTTAGGTTCCGCCGTATCCGCCGACCTGCAGAACCTTTTTCTTAGTTTATATTAAACCAAACACCCATTATCCCATACCACCACTTCCAAACTGCTACTATTCACTTTACCATTTATCCACACCTACGAATTTTTGGTCCTCCTTTCATTCACATTGCTCATCAATCATCATTGTAAGTATTCTAAACATGATTACACTCTTGATCTGAGTCTAGGAATTCTATTTTTGCACAAAAACAAAAACTTAGGGTTATGCATTAACTTGTTAAATTCATGCATGGAATTAGGTGTTTAACAAAACTAATTATGTTTCCCATAGTTAGGAATTGCATTATTATTAGTTATTAACATGTTTACTAAAACACCCCATGTCAAATTCTTGCAAACATTTCTCACAAATAGGACAAATATTTTTTTCGTCTCACATTGTGAATACAAAATCAAAACGTTATGTTCAAAAACATCACTTGCATAATGTCTCTTGAATGCTAAAGGGAATACATAACCAATATGTATTTTCGGGTACATTCAAACGAAGCCACATTGAACTAGGAGCGCTTGGGTTATCTTTTGTTGAAAAATTAAACTTGCACTCTAAAACGTTTTGAGCATCAAAATGAGTCAAGATAACCGCACCTCCACATTGTTTTCATATAGGCACACACTAGAACATCCGCATTACAATAGTCGTTTACTTAGACTAAAATGTGAAATTTTGTTTTTCTAGGAATCATCATGCCTCCTCTAACCCATTACGACCACAAGGACACCATTAAGTATCTACCCAAACACCACAAAACCAAAGGCCTTACTCCAACTCAAATCGAAGTTTTCAAAGCCCTAGAAAAGCATTATATCCACGAGGGTAGAACCATTGACCCATCCTTCATAGAAGGTACAAACCTACCCATGGAAGTAGCAACCATCAACTTTGATTGTCTCCTAGAAATCAATGAGCCTATTTCTCCTAGGTTTATCTTAGAGTTCGATGCATCCGTCACCCTCTCAACGGATGAGTATGGTCGCATGTCTATTAACTTTAGAGCTATTAGTCATCAATACTCCTTCACTCTCGAGGAATTTGCTCAAATCCTAGGTGTCCCAAACCGTGGTACTTGCATCTACTCCGGCTTGTACTCCCTTTCAACTCTTGATACACTCTTTGACCGCATCCATCCCTATGACACCCCTCTTGTGTCCAAAGATGAACTTCGTGACCACCTCTTCATTAGGACAACCAACACTAGGAGAACCCATTCTGGAAATGAGATCGATAAGGACCCATATGGAATGGAACTAAATGAACTCTAACCCCAATTCAAGAAATGGGAGGAACTCCTTCTAGCCAATGTCATTAGCACCATAGGAAACTGGGATCATATCAATCTTTGCCTTTGCTACATGCTCTACTCCTTGTCCGTTAGGCAAACCTTCAACCTTGCCTACTACATGGCCAAGAGAATGGCTGACATTCCCGTGCATGGCACAACGGCTATGCCGTATGGAATGCTCTTGACCCGTCTCTTTAGGTTCATCTCTCCCATTCCACCAACTCCTAACGGTCTTCGCCTAGACTACTCTCTCATTCCACACACCTTTTTCCTACTAAGTGATAAGAGAGTTTACAAAGCCCAAGGAAAACGTCCTCATCCTCCTGCCTCCTCATCATCATCCTCAATGAGTGAAGATGAGACTTTGCCCAACTCTAGGCTACCACCTCTAGAATACCTTTCCCAACTTCCGGAAATTCCGAATGAGTCGGCGGAGTTCAAGCAAACGAAGGGGATGTTCAAGAATCTTGGGAGATTCCTTGGAAAGCTCAAGAAGAAGATTGACTGTCAATGAGAGCGGGTGTGTAGGAGTGTTTGGCACAAGGTGGTATTTGAAACAATTTGGTCGTTTAAACAATGTTTGTCATGAATTTGTGTGTTGGTAGGATATTTGGTACAATTTGGTACGTGTATTTACTAACTATGATGCAGGACGACAACATTTGGCATGTTGTCAAATTTTCAAGTTTATGAAAATTTCACTAAGTATAGTGAAATTCGCTAGCCTCCGGTCAAAGTCCAATGGTATGTGCATTTACATGTCCAATTTTTGCATTTCCTAACCAGATATGAATTATATTTTTGGTTTTAGGAGTTTTCAAAAAATTTGAAAATTGTCTTGCGGGTCAAAATTGCGGACTGCCTACTTTTTCAGGCTTGGTGGATCTGGCGGCACCCAAAAATAGGTTCCGCCAGTGTATTTTCTGGGCAACCCAGAAATGGCCCAACGGACCAGACGGAACCCAATTCAGGGTTCCGCTAGTTTGCATGCAGATTTTTTTTTGGTTTTTGACATTCTAATATCCAATTCACAACAAATCATCGTTTTTAGATAGAAACCCATTTCGTACTATTTGTTAAGCACATTAGGATCTTTCTCATCCTCTAAAACTCATAGAAAACCATTTCCCGCTAAATTTCAAACTTAGCCATAACCACCTCAAGGAACCTTCACCCATAAAGGAAGGAAACCTTCCAAAGGTTCCTTGCAATCCGTGGAACATATACCTTCAACCAATTTTCCAAAACCACTAAGCATTTAGTGCAAATCTTTGTCTTCTTCCTTCACCATTTTCATTGGATTGACTTCCATGATTTGACAACCCTCATTAGTCTTCCAAATCATTAGGAACCTCCATTTTTGTATGGCTAAACATCAAATCCAAACACTCCTTCCCATACTTCTTCACCACTATAAATTAAACCATCTTAGAACACTCTCAAATCAGACCATCACCATCACAATCTCTGATTCTAAACCTCTAATAAACCATTTTGACAATGACAAAGTCAACAACAACCTCTCAACCATCACGACCCATTCGGAGAACCGCACGCATAAGTGTCAAACCACTTTGGTCAAACCACACAATCAACTTAACCTCTTCATCCTCGGATGAATTCTCCTCACCCATCAAAAATGAACATTTTCTAAACCTTGCATCTCCAACTCCATCACCCAATGAACCTAATGATCTAACCACTCCACCACCAACAAAATCACCCATTAACCCAACTCCACCAAGTGCTCCAACCCAACCATCCAAAACTCCATCACCATCACCATTACCTAAACTTGAACCAATGGAGTTATTTGGGTCTCCTCCAACATCACCACATCCGTTTGTACAAAATCTCAATGATCTTCCACCAAGACCAGCAAAACCACCACCTTTCACAAATGAAACACCAAGGTCATTGCTTGACCAAAATGAGTCTTTTGTCCGCAACCAATCACCACAACAAGAGTATCACCACTCAAAACCAATGTTGTTTCACCCTATCTACCATGACATCCATGGTCCTCTTTATGGAGAACCTAACTTTGAAAACCATGATCACCCAACTCCACCACATTCTCAATCCCAAACCTTTGAGTCTTTATTTCCTTCTTATGAGGAAATCCAAAGCATGGTTGAAAATCACCTCCATCAAGCAATGGAATTTCAAACCACCTTGCTTGACTCCATACCAAACCCATCCTCCAACCAAGAACCCAACACCAACCCACCACCACCAACATCATCAAATGACCCATTTCCACCCACTCATCATCATGTTTGCTAACAATGTGAGCAAATGTTAAAAATGGGTTAAAGCATCAAGTTGTTGCTTCACCAATTTCAAGATGAAACCCGTTTTGCAATCCAACACATCATAGAGCGTTTGGATGCTCTTTCCCACCCAAACAAATCCTAGACCACATTTGGAGGCCTTTTGCCCCATTTAGGAAATGTGTCGAATGACTTCTACTTATATAAGTAGGATTTGATTTTTCTTTTATTTCTTGGTTATTTTTTTATCTTTTATTTTTATTTTTAGAAGTAGGAGGATAGTTTTCATTTCTTGTCTTTGACTTTTGCAAAGTCAAATTTTACTTGAAATGACATCTTTTACTACTTTCTTACTTGCATTGTTGGTTGATCATATATGAGTTGTCATTGTGGTTGTATATTGTGTGGTGACTGCAAGCTTGATTATATGTCATTATCACCAACTAACCATTTTTTGTAGGTTCAAAATCCATGTTTCCCATCTTGGCACTCCTATTAGGGGGAGTATCGACCAAGGGGGAGCAAGTGCATCGTTCCGCATCACTACTCTACTTTTTGTTTCGACAAAAAGGGGGAGAAAGATATATTAACTTTTAAACTTAAAATGATTTTTATCACTTAAGTAAAACAAGTTTAATATAACATTTTTTTAAGTCTTAAACACTAAAATTTTGTATGTTACTTAAAAACAAAGTTTATGTTTTGTCATCAACAAAAAGGGGGAGATTGTTAATGCAAATATCGCCTAAAAACGTTATTTATATTTTACGATCTTTGCTAAGTTTTGTTAACAACAAAATGTAAACTTTAGTTTCTAAGTAAAAAATAATTTTAGTTTAAAGACTTGCATAATTAGACATTTGCTACATTTTACATTTCACATTAAATACAACACTTTTTATATTTCTTAAAATAGAAAAATGTTAACATCACATCATACATTTATGGTAAGCTTGTGTGTTTGACTTACCATAACATCTTACACATTTTTGGAAGCTTTCCATCTTTGATTCAATGTGTTTGACTAGAATTTAGTTGTTGTGAGTTTGGTTGGTTTGGATAAATTTATTGCAAAACCAACTGCAAGCCTGGCGGAACCCTGGGGGTACACGGGCGGAACCCATCTGAGGGTTCCGCCGTATCCGTCAGACCTCCAGAAGGTCTTGCTATAAATACCAAGCCATATGTTTGAATTTTTGTCTTATCACTCTACATTACATTTTCACACACATACATTCATATCATTCATCTAACCCTTTAACATTTCATTTTGATGTGAAGTTTCTTTTATAGCAAAGAAGTTCACAAGTTCATATAAAGTTACAAGTATTCAACACAATGTTGCAAGACTTGTTAGCTTAGCATTGTGTAGACTTGGTGTAGTTTACACTTCATTTGATTGTGTGTTTTGAGTTGTGATCGGTTAGTATTTTAGTCCTCAAAACACAAATTGTGACGGGAGTTGTTGTACCCTTGTAAAAGAACTAACGGGAGTGGTTGTACCCTTGTGAAGGAACTCGACATCTAGCCTAGTGTCGGTAAACGTGTATAGGCGACGTGTAAGGTTTTCTCCGCCGGTGAAAGGAGCTTGTTGACTAGTGAAAGAAACTCTTGATTTGGATACTCGAGGCATGGACGTAGGGCAAGGAAAAAGAGTCCTTGTAGCCGAACCACGATAAATACTCGTGTTGTGGTTTGATCGTTTCTTTCTTTATACTTGCATGTTATATATTGTGTTTGTGTTCATATCTTTGATTAAACAGAAAGTTTCAAAAGATAATTAAACAAGTTTAAAGTTTTTAAACGGTAAACTATTCAACCCCCTTCTAGTTTTCCACAATTATGCTATATGAAATGTCTTCTTAGAAATAAAGTTTCTATATATGTCAGACTCATACTATAATTATGCTTTGTTATAAAATAACATTTATACTTTTTCGACAACAAAACTAGCAAATATCATAAAATATAAATAACGTTTTTAGATGATATTTGTATTAACAATCTCCCCCTTTTTGTTGAGGACAAAACATAGATTTTATTTTTAAGCAACTAGATAATATAGTGTCAAGTCTTATAAAAATTCATATTAAACTAAGTTTTACTCATTTTCTTATTCTGTGTGAGTAAGTAATGAAATGCAAAAGATTAGGTGTGTTTAATATGTGTTCTCCCCCTTTTTGTTGAAACAAAAAGTAGAGTTGCGTAGCAGAATGATGCATTTCCAAATGCTCCCCCTTGGACAATACTCCCCCTAGTTGGGGTGCCAAGTCATGGATTTTGAACTTACAAAAACGAGTTAGTCATCGATAATGGCAAACAATAAATCGGCCAACCACAACAAGTCATGAAAATATAAGCAACCATATCACAATCACAACTCATATATGATCAACCAATAATGCACATAAGATAGTAGAATAGATATCAATTCAAGTAAAATTTGACTTTTAAAAAGTCAAAGACAAGAAATGAGAAAGTCAACATCCTACTTCTAAAATAAAATTAAAAATTAAAAATTAATTTAGAACAGAAAAATCCTACATCTATAAAAAGGCCACCACAAGTCCTTAATGAAGAAACACCCTCCTAGAGCAACTACTAAGGTTGGTGAGGATGAGATAGAGCGTTTATGCACTCGAGAATGTGCTGATTATGAAGCGGGTTTCGTCTTGAACCTTGTGAAGCATGATTTTTATGCTTTCACACATTTTGGTTGTTTCCTCACATTGCAAGCAATGATGAGGACTAGGTGGGATTGGGGTGGTGTTTGATGGTGGTGGTTGTGGTGAGACTTTTGTCGTTTGTTGGTTTGAGTTTGGTGCTACAACGGATGATATCAAGGCAGTTTGGTAGTCTACCGCGTGATGGAGGTGTGTGTCAATCATGCTTTTGAAGGCATATAGGTTTTCTAAGGGATCACTAATCTCCTCATGGTTGTTTTGGGGGTTATACCATAAGGAGGCCTCTATTTCCTTGTAAGAGGGAAACAAGAAATTAAAGAGTTGGGTTATTAGTTCTTGAGATGGTGCTTGTTGTTGAGGTTGATCGTTTTGTTGGAAATTTGGTACTCCATATTGAGGACCATCGATGTCATTGTCAATGGGATGGAGCACTATTGATTTTGGTTGTGGTGGTTCTTGTGGTTGAAATGAGTGTGGTTGTTGTGGTTCCAATGGTGGTGGATTTGTTGATCTTGGATGAAGATTTTCCAAGTTGTCCATAAATGAAAGTGGTGATGATGGTGGAGAACCAAAGAGTTCCATGGGCTCTATCTTAGGAGAATTCGGAGGTGATTGTGATTTTGATAATTGAGTAGGTGCGGATGGTGGTGTTGGATCAATAGGTGTCTTTGTTGGTGATGGAGTAGTGGTGATATTGCTAAGCAAGTTGTCTTCCTTGATAGGTGATGGTGGCAAGAGTGGTGATTTCTCCGAGGAAGAAGAGTCAAGATTGATAGTGGAGTTGAGGTAACATGGTTTTATGCTAATTCTAGGTGTTTTCCTATTGGGTTGAGATAGTGGTGATGAATTGTTTGACTTAGTCATGGTGATAGATAATGGTAATAGGATGATGAAGATGCTAGAGGTTGATGGTGAAGTTTGAGTACAAACTATCCAAGATGAACCAATTTATAGAGTTGAAGAATTTTTGGAAGGAGTGTTTGGATTAAATGTTTACAAAATTTGAGGTTTCAAATGACATTGGTGGTTTATGAAGGTTGTAAGTGAATCCAATGGAGAATGGTGGAGTAAGAAGACTAAAATTATCACTAAATGCTAAGTGGTCATGTCAAATGCTTTAAATTCAGATGTTCCACGGATCTGAAGGATCCTTTTTGAGGGATCCTTCCTTTATGTAGAAGGGTTCCTTGAGTTAGTTTTGTTTAAAATGGATTTTTGGCTGGAAGAGGTTTTCTATTGGTTCTAATGAGCAAAACTGATCCTAATGTATTTAATGAGTGTTAAGGAAGGTGTTTCTCACTAAAGGAAATGAATTGGTGGTTTTAGATATGCGAAAATACGAAAACTTAAAAAATTTTCTACAGGTGCTGGCGGATCCCAATTTTTGGATCCGCCTGGTCCGTTGGGCCATTTTCTGGGTTACCAAGAAATTACACTAACGGAACTCTAAATTGGGATCCGCCAGTTCCGCCAGGCGATAAAAGTAGACAGTCCATTGTTTTGACCGTCGAGACGATTTTCAAATTTTCCAAAAACTCCTAAAACATAAACTTACAACTATATCTGACTGGGAAATGACAAAAACGAATATAGAAACATGCTTACCGATTGATTTTGACCGGGGGCTACCAGTTTTCACTATACTTAGTGAAATACAAGAAAATATGACAATACTTCAAAGTTGCTTTCCTGCATAAGTGGTTAATACAAGACATTGTCCAAAGATAGAAAATGATCCTAGAAGAACATAAAATCGTACGACAACATAAAGCACAAAGATACCTTCCTAAGCAATTGAACATTCCCTTAGTTTGCTTGAATTCAGCGGACTCGTTATCAATAGCTGGAAGTTCGTTGAGGTAATCAAGAGGAGCCAGCTTAGAGTTTGGAAGATTATTATCTTCTCTCATGGCAGATGATGATGATGATGGTGAAGGAGAGCGGGTACATTTTCCTTTAACCTTTGAGACTCTTTTATCACTTAGAGGAACAAATATATGAGGAACAAGAGAGCAGTCAAGGCTAATTCCCTTGTCGTTTGGAGGAATAGGTGATATGACTCTAAAGAGATGAGTGAGAAGCATTCTGTATGGTAGAGCATTTGTTCCAACCAAAGGTATATCGGCCATTCTTTTAGCTAAGTAATAAGCCAAGTTGAAAGGTTGACCCGTAGAGATGCTATAGAGCATGTAACAAAGACATGTGTTAACATGATTTCTATTTCCTATGGTACTTATGACATTAGCTCTAAGAATTTCTTCCCATTTCTTAAACTGAGGTTTAAGCTCATTGATTTCCATACCAAATGGGTCCTTATTGAATTCCTTTCCCGAACGATTTTGCCTAGTGTTGGAAGTTCTAATGAACAGATATTCACGAATCACTTCCTTGCTAGCAAGAGGAATGTTTTATGTAGGATGACGATCAATGGAGTCAAGACCTGCGAGTGGCCACTTATCCGTGAAGAGACATGTACCAAAATTCGGTATACCAAGGACTCGAGCAAAATCTTTTAGAGATACGAAGTTTGGGTGTTGGTTGATTGTGAAGGCTAATCATATCTCACGATAATCATTGGAAGAAAGACCTATGGTTGCATAGAATTCTCGAATGAACCTAGGAAAAATTGGTTCATCGATGTCTAAAGACTATCAAAGTTGATAGAGGCAAAGTTTTGGCGAATGGAATTTCCTTCTACAAAGGATGGATCAATAGTTCTACCATCATGAATATAGCGTTTTTCTAGTCCCTTAAAGATCTCAATTTGATCAGGAGTAAGACCTTTGGTACTATGATGTTTGGGTAGGTACTTAAGATTGTCCTTATGATCGGAGAATATTGCGGGAGGCATGATGGTTCCTAGAAATAAAAGTAACCCATTTTAGACCAAGTTAATGACAATTAAGGACTTGATGTTCTAGTGTGTGCCTATATCCAAACGAATGTGGAGGTGTGGTTATCTTGACTCATTTAAATGCTTAAACCATTTTACTATGCAAGTTTTGTACTAAAATTTGAGACAACCCTAACTCTCCTAATTCATTGTAGCTTCAATTTGAATGTAACCGAAAATACTTATTAGTTATGTATTTCCTTTAGCATTCAAGAGACAATGTGCAAATGATGTTTAAACCATAACTTTTAGATTTGTGCTTAACAATGTAGAAAACAATATTTTCCTTGTTGTGAGAAATTATTTTTGAAAGAGATTTAATTGGAATGTTTGGCAAAACATGATAATGTTTGACAAGATGCAATTCCTAACAATTAAAATCATGACTAGTTTAGTTGATAACCAAGGTTTTTCATGGATTTCAAGATTATGCATAAACCCTAAGATTTTAGTTTTTGTGAATGAGTGGAAATCCTATGTTTAGATAAAAGATGCAATTATGTGAAGAAAAGTTACAATGTTGATTGAAGAGGTTGATAATTGAGCGAAAGCCCTAATTTTCATGTATGGAGATGTTTAAGAGTGAATAGTGGCTGTTTGAGAGTTAAGGTTGATGATTAGGGAGTGTTTGGTTTGAAAATAAAAAGATAATTTCCCTGTATGGTCGGCGGAACCGAACAGAGGGATCCGCCCGCCTTGTCGTAGGGATCCGCTAGGGTCTGCAGGAAAAACATTGTTGGATTTGTTTTGATTTTTATGATTTTATTCTAATGTTTACGTCTACAATGTAGGTTCTATTTGTCCTTGTCCAAGCCTATGAAGGTTAAATGGTTTTTGTTTAGGAAGTTATTTGCGACTATTAACAAAGTAATCTTTAAAGGGATATTTTCTCGACGGAGATGTTTTCCTTTTTGAGCACTACAATGAAGGGAGTGACTATGGATTACAAATAATCAAGTATGATTATTGAGCTGGAATGAAGGTTGATAGCTTCATGGTTGGCACAAAGGTTGAAGATGTCATCAGGTTGAATTCCGTAGTATCCAAGGTGCTTGCTTCATCCAAGGAGCTTGTTGACATGCTTTTCCAGTCGATACGTATTTGACTTCGGTTGTTGAGATTGCGAGAGCCGATTGTTTCTTAGAGAACCTTGAGGTGAGACAACGTCCAACAAAAGTACAAATACCGTTTGTGCTTTTTCTATCAACATAGTGACTGGCATGATCCTAGTCGGTATACACTATGGTTTCTACCCCCGTTCCTTTGGGATACCATAAACCTAAATGTGTAGTACCCTTAATGTAGCTAAAGATCCATTTAACGGCTTCAAGGTGAGTTGTTTTAGGATCTTCTTGAAAATAAGCACATAGACAAACACTAAACATAATGTAGTGTCTACTAGCCGTGAGATAGAGTAGACTTCCAATCATACCTTTATATTTAGTGTTATCTACGGATACGTTTTCCTCATCCTTGGTGAGTTTCTTAGAGAACCATTAGGTGAGACATCGTTCAACAAGGTATAATTCAAATTGTCCTTTTTCTATTGATATCTTCATTGCCATGATTCGAGGTGACTTACACTATGGCTTTTATTTCCGTTCTTTTAGAAGACCATAATTTCTAGGTATGTATTTCCTTACAAGTGTCAAAACAATCATTTTAATGCCTTCAAGAAAACTTGTTTTGGGGTTTATTATGAACACGTAGACAAGGACTAATCATAATGTCGTATCTTTTAGCCTTCAGACTAAGTATACTTCCAATCATTTCTCCATGATTAGCGCTATCCATGAATTCACATAACTCATTCTTGGTAAGTGATGAGTGTGTAAATACTCATCATTTTTACCTTTTCTGAGCTGCCAAAACATCTAAAAACACTCAATATTGAATCAAAATAGTGAAAATATCCCAGGAAAGTGTTTTACACAAGGTTGTCAGGATCGGGATCCTACCTAGGATCGTTTTCGTCTTTGCAAGATCGTGATCGTAGGATCGGATCGGGATCGTAAGATCCTATGAAAATGTATATATTTTTGTATAGGGATTGTAGTTTTATATTTTTATATAAGATTTCATATGATAAACGAATCTAAATGGATTATAAAAGAAAACGTTATATGTTCAAGTACCGTAGTAGTAGAATATTAGATATATTGCAATGCTCACTTGCACAAAATTACTATATACGTGCACCTACTTCTTGTTCAATGTTTCTAGTATAGGTTTTTCGTGATAACATTTAGATTAATGCAAAAACATAGTGTTAATTTATTGGTTCGTGATTCTGTGACTTTTTTTTTATTATAGTATATGGATTAATGCAAAAAAAAAAAAAACAAAAACAAAAAAAACAAAAAAAAAAAAAAAAAAAAAAAAACAAAAAAAAAAAAAAACAAAAACAAAAAAAAAAAACGATTGTATCTAAAATGAAACGACATACTTTATAATAGAGTGCACCACAATATTTTTTTCCTGATAATCAAATAAATTAAAATAGGATATTCTGATATGTTACAAAGTACGAAATCGTTTTTCATAATAAACCCAAAAAGACACATCTAACTAACTTATAAATAGTCCATAAAAGCACAATGATTTGACACTCACTAATCTTGCAAAAGACAGTCAATTAATAACAACAAAATAATAGCTTTCATGAAAAATTCTTAGTCATTGGGCTTTAAGACATGGACTTATGCATAATAAGTTAATATAGCAAAAAATTTTAAAAAATAAAAAAATAGGCGATCCTACAGTCTTACAATCCGATCCCACGATCCTACGTACGATCCTACGATCCTGATACGATCCTACCTGAATTACGATCTTGTTAAGATCCTGATCGTTTTATGTGTGTAGGATCGTAGGATCGTACGATCCTACGATCAGGATCGCGATTTTGACAACTATGGTTTTACATGTTTCAAATGCAAAATAATCAAAAACAGATGAAAAACACACAAAGTTTGCAAAATTGGCAGTTTCAGTCCCTCGTCTTTCAAAAGTTGTCAAATCTAGTCCCTAGTTATTCTAAAAACTTGAAAAAGTCACCAAAGGCCCTTATAAATCAAAAAGTTACACAATTAGTCCTTTGGTGCAAAGTTTCACAAAATGTCAAGTTTAGTCCCTGAACTTTGAAAATTGTCAAAAATGGTCCCTAGGATATTAAAAACTTTGAGAAAAACAAATTTTATCCTTGCACTAACCTTTTATGGCAGGATTGGTCCTTGGTGGAAAAGTTTGGTGAAATTACACAATTGGTCCCTGAAGTTTGAAAGTTTGACAGTTTTAGTCCCTGGTGAAAGTAATATGGAAAAATCAATATTGGACCATGTACTATTCATAGCTTGGCAAAACACACCCTTGTGAACACTTTGGAAGATTGCCATTTCACACCCTCCAACTTTCGATAAATTCCAAAAAAGGTCCTTGTGAAATCTAAAACCATAACCGGACCCTTATTATTATTTCAAACCAAAAACCAAAGTCCAATCCACATAATCTACCCAGCCCACTTCCCTTTGCTTGGCCCAAAACTCAAACAGCCCACACCCCATAATAATATAACCGGGGTCAAATATTTGACCTTGGTCAAATACGGTCAAACCATCACCCCCCCCAACCTTCCCTCCCCCACAACCCAAGTTGCAGGTCACATCACCACCACCCCATCACTTCCACCGCCCAATCCACTCACCCTACACCTACCCTCACATCAGCAATTAATGCCACCACCCCTTGCTTATAACAGTCCAAATCCCACACACCATTTTTCCCGCCAAAATTAAAATCAAAGGCCAGGATCAATTTAATCAGAATCAAGGGCTAGGATTTGATGGGATTTGATCAGAGGAGTGGGGAAACCCTAGAAGTCAGCTATAAAAGGAAGAAGGATGCAAGGAAGCAAGTGTGTAGTTAATTTTACTTAAATTGTATGTCGAATTAAATAGTTTTTCAAATTCAGCTGTACTTTTCTTAATTCAAGCATTGTAGTAGTAATCTCAGTGTACTTTAAGTCTTTTGAAGTTATAAAATTCCAAGGTTTAGTTCTGTTTGTGATTTTGCAATTTACTCTAATTTTTGAATTTCTTAATAACATCAGTAGTCAATTGTACCAAGGTTCATGGACTGAATTAAGCTCATTTAGGATCCCTTAAGCTTATTTAAGCTTGTAGAGACCTTAAAACTCAGTATTACTAGAAAAATCAAAAATATAAAAAAGGGTCAACATAAGTCAACTGTGTTTGTGTTTGAGTTTGATTTCAGGTTTTCTGAGGATTTGAAGAGCAAGATTGGAAGTGGCATAGCCTATCTAAAGATAGGCATCAGTGGAAAACCCCTTGCTCATGCTAGGGGTGGTTAGTAAGCATTTGCTTATTTTAATTTTCCTCTAAAAATCTTAGTTCTTTGTAGTTTCTGATTCCTTGCTTATAGTTGCTATTCTGTGTTTGCTTATACTAATTAAGTGTTGTGTATGTATTTTAGAGCTTAATTTAGTTAACTTGTTAATTAGAATTAATAGTTACTTTACATCATAGTTTCACAGTCAAGTTTGCATAAGTAGTATAATTGTGTGTTCTTGGTTGCTCACTGTTTCTAAACACTCAATTAGGTCTAATATTTCATAAAAAGTTGAATTGAAACAATCTCATAAGCTCTCATGACCCTTAGCTCTTAAATCATAAAAACAATCTTACTTAAGAGGGTGTTTGGATTTGATTAAGTCATTGTGTATTTGAGGTTCTTGGTTGTTAATTTTGGATGAAAACTTTTTCCCAGTACCAAACTTGTTCAAACAAACCTTAACCTTTGGTGTAATAAAGCAAAATAGTCAAAATCAAAAGTTAATCCCCCTCACAGTCAACTGTGTGGAGAATTGAGTACCATAATCATCAATTTCAGTTTAAAAGTTGTTTTTCTAAGTTAATTTAGTCATAACATAGCTTCTTACTTCATTTTCAATAAGTAGATTAGATCTAAAGTTCACCATAGTCAAAGTTCTTCAAAAACTTGAAAAGTCAAAATTGCATTGTCTCAGTTTTTGCAAAAAAAGGTTTGAATTGTTTTGATTTTTGAGCAAAGATCTAGGCCTTGAAATTACTAGGTTTAGTAGCCTATCAGCTCATCTCTAAGATCCCATAATCATTTAAATTTTGTGAGTTTTCCTTATTGGCCTTTTAGCCCCTTGAACTGAGTTGCAGGGCAAACCATTGCCCTGTGCATCAGCAGTCCATCTCACCACCACCACTTAGGTGGCTGTTGTAGACCAACCCAGTGGGTCCCACAACCCACAATTAGCTTTAGTCAACCCCCTCCTACCAGGGATCATAGTTTGACCCTTTGTTTGACCTAGGAACAAGTGGACCTCACCTGGAATCCACCCCAAAGTCTGTCCCATTTCTGTGTTAAGTGCAAGTTTTCAAAAGTGCTTATTTCCAACTTATTAGCTTATCAGTGCTTGTTGCTTATTGTTTTTAGCTTATTTTAGTCACTTTAGCTTATTTGTACCTAGTTTCATCATTGTGGACCCCACCTACAGTCATTTGTGCTTATTTTGCTTCTTGGTCAATAAAAGTCAAACTGCTTAAGTAAAGGGGGTGCACACTGCTTATTTTTAAGCTTTGTAAAAAGTTGTTTCACAAAAGTATCTTATTTTCATCTTATATTTAGCTGTCTAAAAGAAAAACTCCAAAAAAGCTAACATAAAAATAGTGATAGCTTCTATTTAATAGAAACTATCTTTTTTATTTTTCATTTCAGCTTATTTATAAGCACTTTTCCATTTTTATAATTTTTTTAAACTTTCTTGTACCTTTAAGTATTTAAAATAATTTTCTTAGATTTTTCCTAAACTGTTTACTATTTATTAGAATTAAAACTAGTTTAATTAATTAAATAGGTAATATTAGTTATTAATTAGTTTTATTAAATTTTTAGTAACAACAGTAGGTTTTTATAATTTTTCTAAGTTTTATAAATTAGTTAAGACTTTTAGAAAATATATTTTTAGTTTCTACTATTCATTTTCCATTTTTCTTATTTTAATTATTTAAATTAGATTTAAGTTAATTAAAAGGTAAATAATTAGTGAAAAAGCCTTAAACATAATTTTTAGAAGTTTCTATAATTTTGTAGGATTCCTGTGATGGTTAAATAATTTTATAAATTTTCTCATAATTTTCTAAGTTAATTTAGTATTAATAGTAATTTAAAATAGTTTAATCGGTTTAATTAAGATAATTAGTTTTTAATTAATAATAAACTCATAAAAAGACAAAAATATTTATTTTTATTTTTTATACTTTCTTCAAATTCTTATTAAAGTTTAGAAATTGTTTTTGCAAATTTTTAGTTTAATTTGTAATCCTTGTAATTTTTAGTTAATTTAAATTAGATTTTAATTAGTTTAATTAATTAAATAATATTTAAATAGTAAAATAATCATTTTTATAATTTCATTTTCATTTTCAATTTTCTTTTAATTTTAAGTTTAAAAAGTTTCAAAAGCACCCCCTAAAGTTTGTAATTTACCAAATCCCACTTTTCTGTCTGTTACGTAATCCAAATTGTAAATTTGTGCATATATGTATATATGTTATTTGTGAATATTATATCTGTGTACAAATACCATAATATCAGTAGCAAAATCAATTCTATATCATCTTGGCTACTGTCCTCAGTGCCACTTATTCCCATAAACGATTTCCAAAGCACCATTTCTATCTCGCTGGGACTTTAACTACCCGGGGACACACTATACTATCACCGGAGAATTGGAACGAGGCTATCTTTGACTTATTGACCTTGGTCAATAAAATCTGACTGCTTTTACACCAATCAGTAAGACGTAGGATACCTAATTCATTGTGTACTTGTGGATAACCCGGAAGGTATTAAGTGATTATACCTTGCTTTTGCGGCTTGCTTAAGTTCACAAAGATTCTTTCATAGATTATACCCTTGCTTACTTATCTTAACATTGTTTACCTTAATTATTTTGAAAGGTCCAATTAGTTCCATTTGTTGTTTTGACTCTTTGTTTGAGAAACAAATGCCCAAAATCATTTTTATCAAACATGTATAATTTCTAACAATGATCCATGATTCAAGTTTCATTGTTTTGCTTATGTTATTAGATACTATGTTTGACCCAAGACAAAGGTTGCAACTTACATTTTTATCTTACATTCATAATGTCCATTTATTAGCATTTCTAATGATACTATTAAGCGAATGACATTTGAGTACCTTATTCTTGACAATTTTTCTATTTAAAAATTCATCTTCCTTTTCATTATCGTAGCATTCTTGTTATTTCGTTATTTGACATTAGACTTTTACATAATCTATCGAATATGAAGTCTTAGAGTGGACACTTGTAGAATGTTTTGTTTCAACTAATCTTTAACCTTTTAGATTTCTTTGTTTAAAACAATATTTGCCATTTTAAGAAAATCCAAGATTTACACCTTCATAAGATTTTGAATTAAAGTTTAGACGAACAATTCTTGGTCCTTAGTATATGACTTTTTAATAATTCTTTTATTAATGAAGATAGAGACTTGATTTGAAGAATTTTTTTTTGGTATTACAAGACATACGATTCAAACTTTTATGGAGTATTTTGTTTGTCCTATTTGCAAGCATCACAAAAGTGTTGGTCATCTTATCACTTAAGAGATTCTTAGTTGGTTCACTTGTAGACAAGTATTAAGTTAGCCTTACACAAGTGTTTATTCTCAAGAGTCAAATCGAAATGAAGCACCTTATGTTAGTGCAAACGTTACGACGTTTAATCTATACAATGTCTTTATGTTTTGATGATGACAAATATGTAAACCGTAACTCATAGTAAAGTGTATAAGTTACTAGTTTACACTCGTCTCTCCCCCTTTTGTCGAAGCAAAAAGGTGTCCCCTAATGTAGATGGCTTGAGGAAGACTTGAGTAAATAGAATGAAAGATGATCCCCTAAAGTATTAGAAAATCCCGAACCCCATCATTAAAAGAATTGAGCATGCGTCATCCTAGTGAAGCCTTGCTCCTAACGCCATTGTTTAACAAACTCCGAACTAAGTACCCAACTACTTTCGAGCTCCCCCTAGCTCATTGCATCCTTATTGACTTTAGCATATCCATAAGCTCCCCCTAGCTTATTGCATCCTTCTTAACCTACATCAAGGGTTAGTTTAAAACAACAAATGCTCCCCCTTGGTGTATGCTCAAAACTAGTTTTGGCTACAAAAGAGCGAGCGATGAAGTAATCCTTCAAAACAAAGTTAGTAGACAAGTGCAACTAGATATAATGATGATGATAGATATATGAATGATACTAATAGGGGAACAATATATGGACGTAATAGGTATATGCACTAAAAATATGACACATGCAATTATTGTTTTAAAAAACAACAACCTAAATCCCAAAAAAAAAAAAATTAGAACCTAATGCAAAGATTAGAACCTAGGAAAATGTAGGAGAATGGGGAGGGATGAGCGTGAATGTAAAGGGAAGGTGATGACAAAGGGTTGACAATTATGGTTTAGATTAATATATCGTTTGACAAGGGTGGATGATAAGGAATCATGGGATTTTTAGGTGTTTTGTTGGTTGACGACCGAAGGTGGATATGTGAAATGAGGTGGTGATGAGTCGACAACACTTGAAGCTTATATTTCTTCATTGTGTTCTTCACTTGCTAGAAAGTGGAAATGACGCATTTCGTAATGAAATTCACTTGGATGAGGTGGTGATAACTTGACAACACTTGAAGCTTATATTTCTTCATTGTGTTCTTCACTTGCTAGAAAGTGGAAATGACGCATTTCGTAATGAAATTCACTTGGATGAGGTGGTGATAACTTGACAACACTTGAAGCTTGGATATCTTTTTTGTGTTCTTCACTTGCTAGAAAGTGGAAAGGATGCATTTCATAAAGAAATTCACTTGACTTTCAGGGATTTAAGTTTTGGTGGTGATGGCGTACTTAGTAGAATGTAGGGAATGGTGACATGGTTGAATCTTCTTGTGAAGATGGGAAATGAGGATCAAGTAGAGATGACTAGGTGACAGCGGAAGAGTGATGTTCAAGGAAGGAATTTCTTGGGTAGGAGGTGGTGGTGGAGACAATTGTGAGTTGATATATTCTTTGATGGATGGAGTGGTGTCGTCTTCATTAGTAAGGTCAATGAAGAGTTGTTTTGATGGTATGATGACAAGTTTTTGTTGGAGATGGTGGTTCTTGATGGAGGTGACAAGTGGGTGTTGATATAGTCATTGATTTGTGATGATGATGATGGTATGGAGGAGGTAGAGGTTTCTTGAGTTGATGGTGTTGTCTTGTGTTAACTCAATGAGGAGTGGTTTAGGAGGTATGGTATTGATTCTTGGTTTCTTTGAGGACATGGAAAAGGTGGATGACTCGAGATTGGTAGTACAAAGGATGACTCGGTTTTGGGTGTGAGGTAGAAGGATATATGTGAGTGAGTGTGATTTCCCTTCCCATTAAATTCATGCTCATCCGGATATATTTTGAGACTAATATGACCTATAGGATTATGACACTAAGGTTCTCATGAAATGAGGGTGTAGGATCTAAAGGTAAGAAAAATATACCTAGATGAATGATACATATATAGTAAACCATGTTAAGGCATACAATCAAATCACATAGGAACAAATAATCATCTAGAAATAACATATATGCGATATGCCATAAATCTAGGAATGAAAGCATCTAATGAGAAACAAAGTTCATAAAAGTAAACTAGCGTTAGGTATATTTAGGAAGAGCAATTTAATCAAGTTGGAGAATGAGTATGAGACCATTACTAGTGGTGCTCAATTCAGGCTAAACACGACCATTTTTACGGGTTACACACACCCAACTTCTCACATAGAAGCAATTCAACCATTAGGTTAAATTGAATTTCTAGTCAATAGATTCTCCAGTAGTCATTCTCTTTTTAGAAGAAATTTAGTTCCTAAATTTACCTATCGAAGAGTACCAAATATGAAGTTTGCTTGATTCACTAATGCTTGGCTTAATGTGACTCAAACATCATGTTTTAATGAAGGTAAGTCTACATGATATATTTTACTCACTATCCCAATAGAGATGTGTTAAATGTTTAGATAAGAGTAAACGCAAAGTTTTAATCTTTTGTTCATGATTAACCGGTTATTTGGTTTTGATGGCATATTACTTGATTAAATAAATGTGCTTGATTTAAGAATGCTCTTTGGCATATCTTGAAAAATGAATCCCATTAAAATTATTTATCTTAAATGAGATTGTGATTCACAAATGATATCAAAACTAGACATTTATATATTCTAAAGCAAATATTATTTTCTATGATTTTTGCCAATGTTATATATCATAATTTAACTAGTATTTGAAACAAAATTATTTGTTTATAGATTGTGACAAGTTATTTTTCAATTCTAATAACTTATATTATTTCAAAAAGGAAGGTGTAGTGCATTATCTTGTAACACAACCATTCATGCTACAAAGAAAATGAAATACATAGAATATATAGTGTGTATTATTCTTAAATATGTATTTTATCTTGAAGTGATAATTTTAAGTAGTGTGAGCAAAGTTTACATATGTTGTTAGTTTGCTCATGTTTGGTTTTTCGGATATGACACATTTATCCATTGCATTGCAATGCAAATCGCTTGAATATTTCGGACGAAACACCTAAGTCGTCAATCCTACTTCATTGTATAATTTATGAATGTGTTTAAAATGTTATTCTAATATTTGGAACACAATTGTTGGACAAGTAGATTCAATATGACATTATCAACACAAGTGTGAGTTATTATCCAATGCATACTCTTTTCATCTACAAAGGATGTAACTATTTTCATATCAATCTAGTGTAATTGAGTATGTAGATTCAAGACTATATCTTTTGTTGTAATTTGATATAATATTGAAACTAAACAAATGGCAATCCAATTTCTTGTCCACACTCAAAAACACGTCAATTAGATTTGATGAATCTATCAACCATAATTTGAATAATGAATTGATTTAATATCAAGATCTTTCTTGACCCTCACGGACACTCATTTGAAATAAATAAACATTTTGATAGTGTGTTCCATTAATCCTAAGATTATTTATTAGTGAATGATTGAAAGTTGACTTATTATTTCATGATTGTTATATGTTTTGTTTTTGTGAAAGACTCTTCATTTTTACTTATTATGAACACACTTAGATTTTGAGAATACTTTTTCTTTTACATAACTATTAATGTTTTACAATGATTCAATTTTTCTTATTAAACATCTTAAGGTAAAACAAGCTAATTTGTAGAAAATATTTAAGTGTGTTGTGAAGAATAGATTAAATTGTTTGAAATGTTTAGGTGACTAGATTGAACTCATTTACAAGATGTTTGAGTAACATTAAGCCATCTATACCTATATGCAATGCAAGCATATTATAACAATCCTAACGCAAGAAATCTAGCATAAGATCTAGTTAAGTATAAATCGGCAAACCACCTATAAACTAATAGGGCACATATGCATAGATATATACATAGCTAAACTTCAAATAGCAACAATCATTTAATGTATTCAATTAAGAAAATAAAATCACAAAGAAGTTCACATAACACATAAAATACTTGTCGTCGTTTTGTGTATTATATACACCAATGTTTACTTAGCTCGAATTTATTTGAAAATAAAATAGTTTCCTCCCCATTCTATAATTTAATTAAGATCAATATTTTGAAAACATAAATACTTAATTTTTAAAAGTATATCAACTAGGAATGCCTGACTTGAAGGAAAAGGTGAAACAAAAGTTTTACGTTAAAACGAAACACAAATTTTTGACCACCGTATAGTATTTTGACTTTCTTACTTATTTAAGTTTGTAATGGTTACTTGTAAGTATTTTTAAATGAAAGTAGACTCAATTACCTTTAAAACGCCGGGTGGCACGACTTCTACGGAGTTACGGTTAATTTTATATGATTTTTCAAAGTTTTCGAAAAACTGTCGAACAAACAGATGGACCCCTTAAATAATTAAGGGGACCGCCCAGTATTTAAGGGGCCGCCCAGACAATTAAGGGGGCCGCCCATCTGGTACTCAAAATTTCATTTTTTTATAAAAAATTGTTTTCTGACTTTTCGGAAAGGTGTGTAACTTTCTGATTTTGATACCGAAAATATGACACTTATTTTAAGCATAATATTATTTCGAGCTAGTATAATTAGTGTATATATCATCACAACTAATACAAGTTAATCAACAAAACACTTTTCATATTTAATCCTCCTTAATGGGTAATTTGATACATGGATCGTACTCAATTTTTAAAACCATTTGTTTTGAAAATTTGAGCGACGTGTCTCTGATACCAATTGTGGGTTTGAGGTTTAGTAGTTGATTGACTTGGAACAACATCACTTGAGTTATGACAAGAATCAAGTTTTCTCCTCCAAACGGGTTTAACGGAGATCCTTGCGGTTCTTGAAATCTTAGGTTTTTGTTTGTTGGGAGATGACATGTTTGGGTGTGATGGCATTAATGATGGGAAGAGGGTATTTATAGTGTATGAGAAATGTGGTTTAGGAAGGTAAATTTTGAGGGATAGCATGGGACAAAATATGTTTGTGAATTTTGGGAAGTATAGGCTGAAATAGGTCAAAAAGTGATAAAGAAAACAGTATCCTCGACCATCAGATGGCCGGTCCCCTTAATCATTAAGGGGGCCGCCTTATATAATTAAGGGGGCCGCCCATCTGGTGATTCCCAAAATGCCAGAAATAGGTTTTTGGCAAAAAAATTTCAAAAAGGTTGTGTTTTTGGATTTGGATTCAAGTAAGTTCAACTCTTTGAGGCAATATAGGGCATACTATTCATGAATGTAGAGAGTGATATAGAATTAATTAAAATAGGCAATTAATTTCTAATAATCATGCTATCTATTAATTTATCAATTAAGATATGCAACAAAGGAGACAATAAGGCAAATAAGTTAAATGTGTAACTATATGAAGATGATAACATTTAGTCTAGAGCAAACATATTGATGATTGTTAACAAGTAACAAATAGGTGGACATGATTATATGGACATCAAGACTTGTTACAAACAAGATCCATATGGGCAAGCCATTATTCTCATGAAATGATTTGATTAAATTGTGAATGTCATTTCCAATAGAAGTGTATGACACATGTGAGAAAGTCAAAATGTGTTTTAAGCAAAACGTTTTTAGTTTTATTCAACAATGTTTTGAAGTAAATTCAAGTGTGCATTACAATAACATAGATTTAATTTTGTTTCATAATGTGTAACAAAAAAAAATTCAATCTTGTTTTTGATTAAAATAATGGTAATGAAAGAAATTTTAGTCAAGTAAATTGTTAAAGAAAATATTTCATTCAAAAAGAGAGAAGTTTTGAACATGATGTTTTGATCATGATAATCAAGAAGTTTCAAGTGAAGGATTTGAAATGAAAGCTTATCATGCTCAAGAGAATCAATTAAGCCCATTGTCACACATAATCATCTTTAATGACACCTAAAGATATTAAAGTGAAATGATAGATATTTATGATCTAAATGCAATAGGACAGGAAGGGGCAAGGTAAATAGTTCATGGATACAAGATAGACATGTGTATATATATATATATATATATATATATATATATATATATATATATATATATATATATATATATATATATATATATATATATATATATATATATATATATATATATATATATATATATATGTATACAAAGAACATCATAATATCATGTTGCAAACAAATCTCAATTATAATACATCAATTAATGCAACTAGTAAGATCATATAGCTTAAGTAGAAGGGTTCTACTATAGATCATAGAAGATTAAGAAAAATGATAATAGACTAAACAACAAGAAGGTTAATAATGCTTATATCATATATGCATATATTAGTGTTAATAATCTAAAAGCATGGCAATTTATCAGTTAAATAATATTCACATACTAATTAAAACATTCTAAAATATAATGTAACATTGACAAGTTTTTGAAAAGAAAACTTATCTCAGGTCCAGCATTTCAAAAAGAGTGGGCATGACGGTGATAGAAGAAATCTTAAGAGTTGGTCCAAAACATGTCGAAGTAGCCAAGTAATATTCCCATGAATAGAAATCGAGGGAACTAGATCCGAGATGCTCAATCGATCACACTAATCATCACAAGTCGTGAAGGTTAATAGAAGTAGTACTTAGGAGGCTTGATCTTGAAATAGTAACGGACACACCATGATACCAATACTCCAAGAGTGAAGAGCAAAATGCCGAGACAAGAATATTCCCGCAACAACGTCATAGGCGAAACATTTGCAGAATGTGAAACAACGTGATAGAGACCAATATCCGTCAAAGGTAATAGAGCGAGATGAGTAAATCAACACGTAATAGACTCTTCATTCGTTGATTACCTAAACATGATAAACAGCTTGGTACCCAGATTCTCATGGGTCCTAGTTGGTTAGATGAGAACATCCATTGCATTTGAATGCACATGATGGGGATGTCGTCGATAAGTACAAGAATTCATCAATAGTTTGTTTTAATTAACAAACAATGACTTACTTGACTAGAATAATAAGTAATGAATGTTAATAGTACTAGTTCTAAATTTATTCACTAGATTTAACAAATTTTATTTGTTTTGAAACATTTGTTGAAGGATCATTTACGATAAATCCTAAGCCGGTTTTATCATAAAATGGCTTTTGAATGTTGAGAAGATATTTTAAAGATTTAGAACTATTTTCGAATTTTGCCAATGTTTTTGCTTTTTCATTTTCCATTTTAATTTCATGTTTGTAGTCTCGACATTTTTTACATTCAAGATCGATTTCAATATTACTTTTAAGTCTAGACATTTTATCTTCTAAAATGGTTTCTTTTTCAAAGTTGTTTTCAGCGGATGTTGAAAATTCGTTCTTAAAAATAATTTTTGAGTCAATGTTGCAAAAATGTTTGAAATTGTTTTCCATTTTTAAAAATTCTAATATAAATTGATCATAGCAAAAATGTTTAGTTTTGGATTGTATTGTTAGTGCAAACGTTACGACGTTTTATCTATACAATGTCTTTATGTTTTAATGATGACAAACACGTAACTTGTAATACATAATGTAAAGTGCACAAGTTACTTGTTCACACATAGATCGGTCCAAGCATACAAGAATTATACTTATGGACTTACTTAATTGGATCGGCTAAATGGATCGGGCCAAGCATACAAACAAGCCCATTCGGGGCCCAATAATAACCGGCCCAACAAGGCCCATCAAGACCTCCTAAAAGCTTCTAGAACATGGAGGGAAAATGAAAAATTCAAAATTCAAATTTTGAATTTAGGAGGGAAATGGATAGAATATTCTTTGGGATATTCTTTATGCTATGGAATATTCTTTGGCATAATCCTTATGCTTTGGAATATTCTTTGGCATATTCTAAGATGCTTTACTTGGTCTCCAAGGGTGAAACATATAAATACCATGCACATGTTCATCATTCAAGGTTGATCATCAAAAGAAAGAAAAACACACACAAGTAGTTTCATCTTGTAACAAGACTAGGAAAATGTAAGTCTAGAGTCTCATTGTAATAGGGAAGATTCGGACGATCTATAAGTCCGTAGGTGATTGTGTGTAGATTAGGTCAATTCGTATGTCTAGTATGTGAAGGCTTGGTTCGGGTGAAGAACCAAGTGTGTCAAAGAGTGAAGGCTTGGTTTGGGTGAAGAACCAAGTATGTTACTATTTTGTTCGTGTGAAGGCTTGGTTTGGGTGAAGAACCAAGTATGTTATTCGTGTGAAGGCTTGGATTGGGTGAAGATCCAAGTATGTCTTAGTATGAAGGCTTGAGTCGGGTGAAGATACAAGTGAACGGGAGTGCTCGTTCGTGTGAAGGCTTAGATCGTGTGTCGATCTAAGTGGGACAAGAGTGCTTGTTCGTGTGGCCACGTGGGCCTTGGTAGATTGGTTCTAGCTAGGATTAGGACTCGACATTCCGCTTAGTGTCGCTAAACTTGGTGTAAGCTTGTGTACGGTTTGTTTCGCCATAAAGGAGCATGTTGATTAGTGAAGTAACTCTCGAGTGTGGTACTCGGGGAGTGGAGTAGGACGAAGAGGTGCTTCGTACCAAACCACTATAAATCTCCGTGTCCGGTTTGCGTTTTCTTTTCCTTACTCTTTACTTTTATTCTTGCATTTATCGCTTTATATCTATGCTTGCAAATATGTGTTGATTGTTGCTTATATTGTCATGATGATTGATTGTGTTATAGTTACAAGTTAATATTGTAATTGTGTATATAACTATATGATATAGTCTAATAGATTATTATTCACCCTTCTCATATTGAGTTTAACTTAATAGATAATTTGATACAAAACATTTTAAGATTTTAAGAAGGAAAACTTTAATTGAAGATTTTGAAACAAACCTTTTATAAACGAAGAAGAGGAAAAACTATTCAACCCCCCTTCTAGTTTTCCATACCTTATATCTCTCATATGTTGTAGTGCGGAAAACCATTGACCCAAAAGAATTCAATACTTCAATAAATACTTTGAAGACAAAGTTGATGACAAATAATGAAATATAAATCAAAGTAACATCCTAGAGATAATATCAATGTAGTTGATAGAGATTGTACCTTTTGAGTTTCTTTAGAGTAGCAACCATGGATGACATTACATCAAACATCCTAACTTGTAGAAAAGCTTGAATACTCGAATTCTCATGAATCTAAGATGGTTAGTCAAACATTATAAATGGCACATGACAAGAAGGCAACTAGAAGTAAAAGAGCTTTTAGAAATTCTTTTGACTTTTTATCACTTTCATCGAAGAATAATGTTGAATCTATATTTCTCTTTTAGGCTTTACAAACATTATTCGTTTTGACTTACTTGTCGATGATGCATATGAGTTAAATCCTTACCCGGTTTTATCTTTAAATGACTTTTGACTTTTTAATAGTTTTTCAAGAGATTTTGAGCTTTCTTTAAATCTAGCTAATTTTTTCTCTTTTCATTTTGTCTTTTAATTTCATGTTTGTGGTCTTGACATATTTTACATTCTAGATCAATCTCAATATTACTCTTAAGTCTAGACATTTCATCTTCTAAAGTTGTTTCTTTCTTAAAGTTGTTTTCAAAAGAACTTGAGGATTCATTTTTCGAAATATTGCAAAAATCTTCAAACTTATTTTCAATTTTTGAAAATTCTAAGATGAATGTGTGATAGCAAAAGTGTTCGATTTCAAATTGTACCTTACTTGCGGTTTTACCAATTTGAAAATCATCAATCAGATAGTCATTATCCTCTTCGTCCACGTCGCTCCATGATTTGTAACCTAGTCCTCTTTGGGTATGACACATGTTTTCATCATCACTAGTACCTTCATTTAAACCGTTAGAACTCGTAGCACTAATAGTGATTAAATATTTCTCCATTTAATTCTCTAAAATGACTAGTTCATTTGAAGAGTCATATTCTTTTTTATGAAAGTTTAGGATTCTTTTTCAAATGTCATTTGCCATTTTACATAAAAATACCCTTTCATATTCAACTCTAGGTAAGACATTATACATTTAAATTTTAGCTTTAAAGTTTTTGTAAAATTTTATCTTAAGGTTGTTTTCAAAATTTGTTCTTATTTGTTGAATATCACTTACTGAAATTATATGTCAAAGATCTTGATCTATTGATTTCACATAATTTTCAAAATTAATTTTCCATTCAAGAAAATTTTCTTTATCAAATAGCGGAGGTTTTTGCTTTGAAAGCCCTATTTTCAAAATCCATGGATCGATCCAAGTTTTAAAATACAATCTATTTTAAAAACTTGAGTAACGTAACTCTTGATGCCAATTGTGGAAAACTAGAAGGGGGGTTGAATAGTTTACCGCTTTTTAATTTGATTGTCTTTAAAACTTATACGTGTAATCAACGATCAAGACTAGTAAACAATAAATAATATGCAAGTGTAAAGTAAGAAACGATCAAACCACAACACGGATGTTTATAGTGGTTTGGCTACAAGGACTCTTTTTCCATGCCCTACTCCACTCCTCGAGTATCCAACTCGAGAGTTTCCTTCACTAGTCAACAAGCTCCTTTCAAAGGTGGAGAAAGCCTTACAATCGTCGCTAACACTTTATCCGGTACAAAGCTAAATACCGGGTCCTATTTCAAGGTAGAACAACCCTAACGTCGCGTATCCACTATTTCCGACACTAAGCTAGATGTCAAGTTCTTTTACATAGGTACAACCACTCCTATCACTTGATGTATTTTGAGGACTAAAATATTAACCGATCACTACTAGACAAGATACAAATGAAGTATAAACTACAAGAGTTTACACAATACAAAGCTAACAAGTCTTGCAACTAAGTGTTTAAACTTGTAACTTCTTGAATGAACTTGTGAACTCCTTTGCTACAAAAGAGGAACACACAAATGAGATATTATTTGGTTAGATGAAACAGATGAGAGAGTTTATGCAAAGTATATCTAAAGTGATACAAGATTTCTTGGATGTGGCTTGCTATTTATAGGGAAAAACCAAACAGCTATGCCACGGATCAGGCGGATCTAAATCCAGGGATCCGCCCTTGTATCCCTAGGGTTCCGCCAAAGCTGATAGACAACCTTCCAAGAAGTCTTTCCATATATATGACAAGTCTATTCAAACACACATAAAATCAACTTGTAAGATATGTAGAGTGAGGATCTAACCAAGATATACATGTGATCTTACAAGATCAACTTGATAAGACATGTATGATGCAATGCATGATGCACATGTATATTTCCTAATTTAGACTTTTACTAATAAGAAATTGAATTTGTAAAAGACTTGTAGTAACATAAAAAAGATGTTTGTGTGATGTGTTAAATGTCTAATTGGGTTACTAGAGATGTTTCAAAAGTTATAACTTAATTAGACACATGATTTAGTAAAACTTACTAAATATGTTTTGACACTCATTATGCTATATGAAATGTTTACTTAGAAATAAAGTTTCTATATATGTGAGACTCATACTATAATTATGCTTTGCTTTAAAAATAACGTTTATACTTTGTCGACAACAAAACTAGCAAAGATCGTAAAATATAAATAACGTTTTTAGAAGGTATTTGTATTAACAGTGAACTTGCAACCTCCTTGTTATTTTGAATCATTAGCATCATCTGATTGAGTTAATTTTGAAGTTGATCCATCCTGGCACTCATTGCTGCATCATTTGGAGTTGAAGTACTTGGTGTCTTATTGCTAGTCTCTTGTGCAACTGTCATGTTCACTATTCTATTGGCTGAGTCGTTTTGTTGCCTAGGTGTTTGGCTTTGTGGCTTAAACTTCCCATACAAGGGATGACCAACAGGATATCCTACTAGCTGGTAGCATTCCTCATTGAGATGTACCTCTTTGTTGCAATTTCCACAAATCACACCCTTTCTAAAATTACTTCTTCTTGGCACTTGTTCCCTTGGACTGTAAGTTCTTGTAGATGACCTTTGACATTAGCATAGAACTCGTCTAAGTATGGTGCTTCCAGTGAATCAAATTCATCCCAAAGAACCTTCAATTTGTGATAGTAAATCTCAATACAAGTGATATTTTGCTTCAATTGCACAAGATCTTGAGTAATTTGATAAATTTGATGACTATCCAATTGTGAGTAGTGTTCTTGAAGTTCATTCCAAAGATCACAAGCAGTGTTGACAAAATTCAATGAGTTACTGATTTTATCATCAATGGTGTTCATGATCCATGAGATGATCATATCATTAGTTCTTTCCCACAAAGGCCTGAGTTCTGAGTTGATTCTTGGTTCAACAAACTCTCCATTGACAATCTTGAGCTTGTTCTTTGCATTTAGTGCAATCATCATGGCTCTTTTCCATGATCCATAGTTATCTGATCCTGTGAGTTTCTTTGAGATGAGAATTAGACCAGGGTGATCATTTTGATGTAGGAATAATAGATGATTGGGTGAGGTGATGTCATCAATGGCAGTTGTGGTTGTTGTGGTTGCAACCATTTTTGTTTGATTTGTAATAATCTGTTATGACAGTTGGATTTGTGATGTTATGGTGATTGTAAAACTCTAGGATTTTGTTGATTTTGATGAGTTATGGTGGTGAGTGGTGGTTTGTTGTAGTGGTGGAGGGTTGTTATGACAGTTTGTCAGGGTGGTTATGACAGTTTGTTATTGTTGGTTATGGTGGTGATAATGGCAGAGTAGGTGCTCTGATACCATAATGAGAAATTGAAAGAGATGAAATTGAAATGAAAAATGAATTATTTCATTGATAATCGAAATGGATCATTACAACAGATATTTAAACTAAATATTTATGCAGGAAACACTAACTAACTACTTTAACCCACTTTGACTTTTAAGCTATACTAACATACAAGCTAAAGTACATTTTACATATTGCCACACTCAACTAAACACTTATGATGATGATGATAATTGGATGACATAGCAGCTTTGATGATAATTGCAGCTTGGTTGGTGCTTGTAGCGTTTGCAGGCTGTTTGGTAACTTGTTAAACATCATTTGAGTCAACTGTCTTGATATCTCCATTAGATTTTTAATCCTTTCTTTGAGGTTCTAGCTAGCTCGAAGTACTTCATTCCCGAACCTCCACATCACCCATTTTGTTGTTTGAAGAACCACATGGAAACATGGCATGACAATGTTGATGGAGTTAACACTGTCAACCCGATGACTATATTTTTTAACCATCGAAGGATCCCGTATGATTATTTTGCCTTTTTGCCTTTATGATTGGTACGTACTCCATTATTATTTATTGAGTCAACATTCATTGTTCCACCACATTTTCACCAATGATTGCACTCATATCATGTTCATTGCCAATCATGTTAAAACCTATGAGACCAACCAATTTCAATTGTTTTTCTAACATGCTCAACCTTAGTATTGTCAAGATGAGATGTACTCACGGCGTTTAGGAGTAGTCTTTTATTGCATCTAAGGATATTTGATTCATTGTTGAGAGGCAGTGGGTATGGAGATGTGTTTTGTTGTTTCTTGACATTTTTCTTTGAATGTTTAAACCGTTTATGGGTAAAAACCAAAAATCCTCCACATACTTACCGAAATGATTAATTTTAACAACATAGACTTTTTATTCTCATCATAGTAATGATGCTTTTGGTTTCATAATGTATAATGGTAACCTGCTACCATTTGACCTAGTAACATTCGATTACTTCTGTTTTTCTTTATTTTGGATAGTTGAGGTAGATTTAACATGTTTTACTCAAGTCCATAGCAATGACAAATCATTATCCTATTTTTACAAACTAATACTTCATAGAACAAAGTATCTCTAATTGTATAAACTTTTTAGGTCTATAAATTGACCCCACTAGCATAGTTTATTATTATATATGTTTCATAATTTAATGAAACTAATATAAATTGGTGTCAAATATTTCTTTTCCATTTATACACATGAACTAGTGTTTTTCTTTCGTTTATAGACTTTGTGCTCCAATGAAGATTTATGTGTATAAATTTCACATAAGCGCCATGTCACTATATATATGGTTTATAAAACTCTATTGGAGATGCTTTAATCCTATATGGACCCTGTTGACATGGAGTCTAAATTTGGTCCTGACAGGGATCCTGTATCGAATCTTACTCTATATCACATTCTTGTAGGTGATTTTAAGTATCTTACCTTTACTTGTCCCAATCTATCTTATGCGGTACAACAAATTTTCCTTTACATGCACGACCCTCTAGAACCACACTTGGTAGTTGTAAAATGTATTCTTTGTTATATTCACGGTACTTTTAGATTTTGGATATAGTTATATACGTTCCCCACTGGTTCTCTTACTGCAAATTCCGATGTTGGTTAGGCGGGTTGCCCATCTACTAGAAGATCTACTTCTGACTACTATGTTTGTTTGGAGGATAATATTATTTCATAGTCTTTGTTAATACAAATAAACCTTAAAAATGTTTATTTATATTTTACGATCTTCTAATGTTTTGTCGATAACAAATGTTAAATCATTTAAAGAGATATATAAAATAAATAACGCTTTGAGCCAAAAGTTTACTAACTCATTTTATTAAACAAATAAACCTTAAACATATCTAGTTAACAAGTTTACATAAAACCAAGAACATTTTATAAAACACTTAAGTAACTTACTTACATTTTATACAATACATGTTAATTGTGAAAATAAACTTGGAAAGAATTGGACTATCCATGACCTAAAACCAAGTCAATAACCCATAACCCATGAAGCTTGATCCATAACCCATGACCCATTGTATGACATCATGCATGACACCAAAATGAGTCAAACCCATGATCCATGACCCAAAGTCCATAACCCATAACCCAAAGTCCATAACCCATGACCTAAGATGTCTTTGACATCATGCTTAACATCACATTAACCATGGATCATAACCCATAACTCAAAACCCGAAATTTTAACCCAAAATCCGAACTGTTGATACCAGATTGCCGGATCCTTGGGTTTACACTAGTCGGATCCATGTGGGAAGGGATCCGGTGCAACCGAATGAAAAGTGCTCAGTTTTGCATATAAATAGTGAGTCATTTCTCTCTTATTTCTCACTCCTTTTAGACATATATTATCTCTATGTTCTAAACTCTCTAACCTCATATCTAAGGATCTTTCTATGTAGTCTTTCTTTGTGATTCTCTAGGTTCCTTCTAAAAGGCGAGATCACAACCTCTCAGACATGAGTAGCCAAGATTCTTATTCTCTTCAAGATCACAAAAGTGCATCTTGTTCTTTCTTCTTCTCAATGGTGTTGTAGATGTGTTGAGTCGTTAGGTATAAGGACATTGGTTCCTTTAGTTGTGTTGTGCTAGAAGTGTTGATCAGGTAGTGGTTCCTCCTTTGTATTGGAACCTGGTATCTAGCCTTGTACCGGATAAAGTGGAGGCGATGAAGGTTTCGCTCTACCTCGTGGAAGAGCTCAGTATTTAACTTTATACCGGATAAAGTGTAAGCGACGTTGTGAAGGCTTCTCAACCGGTGAAAAGAGTTTATCTTGTGTAGTATTTACGAAACTCTCGGGTTGGGTACTCGAGGAATGGGTTATGGCAAGGAAGGTGTCCTTGTAGTCGAACCACTATAAATACTTGTGTTATGGTTGTGTCTCTTTATCCCTCTCTCGTAGTTTAGTTTTATATGTTTTTCTACTATCAATAACCAACACGGTAAAACTAGATTGACATAAGTTGATATAAGAGTTTTAAAACGAAGTTTTATAAATTTTTAGATCAACGAACATCAGTGCCATCTATTTGACTAGTAACCCTGTGCAGCACCAACGAACATAGTATATTGAGACTGATATTCATTTTGTTCATGAAATGGTTGCTGGGGGCTAAGTTCGAGTTCTTCATGTGCAATCATGTTATCAGTATGTTGATATCTTCAACAAAGGATTTTCTCCTACTTTGTTTGAGGAGTTTTGTAATAGTTTGAGTGTACTTTTCAATCCATTCCCACTACAACTACGGGGGAGTGCTAGTCGTTATATTTATATATCCATGATTATTTAGATAGTCCTAATCCATTATGTTGTATCAAGAGTAATCTCTTGTAAATATATTGTATTAAAATAAGAGAAATGCTAGAACAGCAAAAATTTTACAAATAAAATATCAATACAAAGATATGTTATGTTTATTTGTAGATATATATATATATATAGGAATGCTATATTCACATAAGCTTTACAAAAGAAAATTCACACAACGTGTATGTTAATTTATGGATGCAAATATGAGAAAAAAAAACAAAAGATGAGAGATAATACCAATCGTTATCATGTCACATCATTGTGTGGATTTTTTGTTATTATAAATTTTGTGTAGATTGATAATGAAGAAAATTTGAAATGGATAAAGAAAATGGCATATCTTAAATTTATATCATTGTATTTTTTATTTTTTTTTCCTTTCTAATAATTAATGAAAAACAAGAAATTGTTTGATCAAACACGTCTAAGACCATTAGTAATACTGATCCTATGAGTGACCTTATGACTCTGCCACCTCAACGCCACCTCAACTTCCCCATACCAAGCACATGATCAAATGTCAGTAATAAAGCGACTCCTGCCACGACAAAAAACACGCCCCGCAAAATTAAAATAATAATAATAAAAAAACAACTTACACACACTAACCTTTGTATTCCATTCGATCGGCTGGAACCAAAGGGGGTACGCATTTGCAAGTGTCGTGGTAGGGGGTCGCGGCTGAAATGCTCGATCGACCATTAGTTGGGTCTTCATTACAAGTGGCCTAAGCTCTTTGATATCATTCTTTTTCAATTTTCATCTAGAGTCAATTACACACCAAAACCTACCCTCCTCCCTCGTTATTCACTGTCGCACCTTATTTTTCTCCGGCGACTGACTTTTATTTTAGTGACATTAGTTTCTCCGGTGACTGAAATTTTGTTTCGACGACATTTCTCACCACATAAAAGATGAAATGTATATCTCTAATTTGTAAAAGATAAATTTAGAAATCCCATTAATTAATTCATTATAAGTGTTGGAAAAACTTGGAAATAAGATATTGAGTCTCGAAATATAAGGACTCGGATGGAACATTATGATATGAGAAATGGTTTGCTTACATTTATCTATGTTGTAACAACAAATGGTTAATGGTCTTCAATGTCATTATTATTGTTTTTAACTCGATTAATGGTTGGTTTGATGCGAGTTAACTACATATTAATGGAACATTAGACGAGGCATGTAGAACCCGTGCTACGCACAGGCTTTTAATCTAATTGTTAATCGCGCGTATTATTTTGGTGTATTATCGAGTGGATTTGTATTTTTAGTTTAGTATGTTGTATGAAACTTTTTTATTTTGTTCTTTAAAAATATAAAAATGGTTGATATTGTTTTGGTTTTTTGGTCTTTATATTTTCTAAATGGGGTTGTCGTTATTAAACTGTCATACGTTTGATGTAATTTCCTTTGATTGTTTTGGCATATTACGTAACCCAACAATAATTTTGCATTATATGCTTTTTGCATGGTAATACGAAGCACACTGGCTTTTTCTTATTTGTTATAGTGTAATTTGCGTTAATTATATTTGTTATTAGGTTCGTAAGTTGTGGTTGTATTACATCTGTTGTAAGTACGCCATTAGTTGTTTGGTGATTTTTATATTTAATTTTTTATAACATATTAGTATTTATTTATAAAGTTTATGATTAAAAACTAAAGTTAGCTTCATCTCATTTTATTGTACAACTAATTTCATTGAAAATTACCATTGAAGTCTAACTAATCTTATATACTAAAAGCTTAAGTAGCCTTATAAATGTAAGTGGTCATAATAAATGTCTCATGAATTGAAAGTGAAATGTAGATGCCTCATTTGTTAGTACATTGATTTAATAGTCATGCATAAGCATAAGTACATAGGAGATGAAGTGTTTGGTGCCATGAATGCATAAATTAAATACACCAATTAGTGGTTAGTCCTTTTACCTTCCCGTCCATGAGTTACAAATATTTTATCAACTATATAATGTGTCAAAAATCACACACAACAAACCATAACTTCCTCCACACCGTGTGCACATTAGGCTACAACTTATTATGGTGGTAAAGTAAGCATCATATCGTCTTACTTATTTAGCATATTGATTTATATTGTTTCATGTAAATTTTACGTGTATTTTGTGTGTATAACAATGTAGGACAAAAAGATGGCGCTTAGGAGGTTTGGAAGTAACATCATCTTCTCTAATGGTTTAAGAGATCCTACACATTGTTGTCTTATCAATTAAGTGAAACATGCACGGACATTTTTACTTTGATCGAAAATGCAATATATTGATTAATTGTATGTAAGTTACTAACGATCAACTATATCTAATTGTTTTTGTAGCACGTCAAGAATCATTAAAGAAAGAGATCGAGAATTCACAAAAATTGTACCAAGAACAAAACATGCAAAAGGCCAACGAACAACAACGACAAAGACAACAACAACAAAAACAAGAACAACGCCGCGACCATCGGTAGAATGAATACTTAGCATTCATATTAATTGTACGTAACAAATTAAACATACAATATTTTACTTAATGTAATACCGATAAACGGGCTAATACTATTGATTCGTTAACAAGTAAGTTTCTTGAAAATAATGTGACGAGCATTCAATTTTTAATCAATAATTATTACTACACTTTGTTGGTGTATTTTAATATTTTTGTTCTTAATGTAGTTTTTTGTCTTGCGGTGTGTTAATATCACTATGGAGATTAATTAATTATCTTAATATGATTTTAGTTTCATTTGTAGAATGACAAACAAATTTGGCAAAATGAAATTGTTATATTAGTTATTAAGAGTAGAAAAATTATATGTTGAGATTGATGTATTCAAATATATTTATATATGCAGTATGCTACAAATTAAATATACTAACAATATTGGACCAATTTTTACAACAATAAAAAAATATTGAAACATAAATGGTTTTTGTGGATAAAATAAAGTTCGAGTAACTAAGCATAGTAATTTCGAATTACCGTATTTGATATGATAAACCAAAAGGGTAATTCATTGTCACATGTTAGATCTAAAAATATAGAGAATATCACTTTGTTATGATTTTATATAAGGTTTACATTTATTTTGAAAGAATCGTATTCGTTTAACCTCCCTTTGACATTTAACATGTAACTTATACATATTAAAAAATTACATGTGAAGAGACTCTTTTAAATGTAACATCTTGAAAAATGTCTCTTCACATATACTATTTTATGTCAATAAACTATTTAAATGTGTGTCATGCTTAGAAAATGTGTGATCACATCACAACTTAGATATATAATGACGAAAATAAGCCAAAGATTACGCTGTGAACACTTATATACAGCCCATGTAATGACGAAAATTAGTGTTGAACAATACACTAACGAACATCTAGATTAAGCCCGTGTGCATCGCATGGGTATGAATGACTCGGTCTAAATATAAAAGTCACCAAACAACTAATTAAACTTATTCATAAACTCATGCGATGCTTACAAAAGTTGTGATACCATCACAACTTACAAACCTAATGACGAAAATAAATACAACACATTACACTATGACCAATTAGATAGAGCCCGTGTGCAACGCACGGGTCTGAATGACTAGTAATAATAAATTTTATCAATAAACTCAATTCCAAATAGCTAACCAAATGAATATTAATTAATACACTATTAATAATTTCTAAAACCTTTTGGACTCAACTATTATGTCTTAAACTTAATTTTTTTTAATTTACAAATGGGTTCGAGCAAAAATTATGTACTTTTCCTTTTATATTCATTATTCAAGATGCATGCTTACATATACTAATCACGCTAAAAAGTATCATTTAACCATTTAAATGTTGCTTTACATATATGCTCGTGCACATTTTCTTGAATCAATTCGCACATGTGAGCTATATCAATAGAAAACACACATAAATTACTTGTATATGAAAATGCATTAACATAATACATATATCTATATATATTGCATTATGTTAAATCATCAATTATTCTTGCAACCTTTTCAACTTCATCTCAATCCATAACTGACTTTTAATTCTCTACTAATTACTAAATATCATGTGATCAATTCCGGCAAACCTTGCACTTCCATCTCAATGTTGTATATACTTCACATTAAATGCACCGGTTTTATTTTTCGATAAAAGTTTGAACTTTTGCTTATGTTTAAAACTCAATTTTTTTATTTGATATTATAATTTACAAATGGCTTTAAGTCAAAATTATGTATTTTTTTTTTCCTTTTTATTCGTTACTCAATGTGATATTTTTAATATGTTGTATTTTGCTATTATGGCAAACTCATTTAATGGGCGTAAATATTGGTTTCTTACTAATGATTCTACATATAGAAAAAGAAAACACTTTGCGATGCGCGGCCCTTCTTCTTTTCTATAATAATTTAATTGCACGCAATAAATTTATTCTAAAGAGCATTCGAAAGCAACTACTTACATAAACTAATCACGCTAAAAATTATCATTTAACCATTTAAATGTTGCTTTACATACATGCTCGTGCAAATTTTCTTGAATCAATTCGCACATGTGAGATACATCAATAGAAAACGCACATAAATTACTTGTATATGAAAATGCATTAACATAATACATATATATATATATATATATATATATATATATATATATATATATATATATATATATATATATATATATATATATATATATATATATATATATGTGTGTGTGTGTGTGTGTGTGTGTGTGTGTGTGTGTGTGTGTGTGTGTTTATCTATAACAATTACCTAAATATGTATGAAACAAAGAAAATAATTGGTATCCCAGTCTTTAACTCCATTTATCTGAGCATGCATTATCTTGTGTAAGTTTCATGGTACCTGCGTATGATAACTAAATTATAAAAAAAAGAAGGCCGAGTTAATTACAAAGATCTAAAAGATGTGTGAATCATTTCCAAAATGTTGCAAAAGAGAATTTACATACCGCTACCAACAATCAAAGATCTAAAAGATGTGTGAATCTGTACATACTAAATGTGATTTTGGCCAGTTTATATAGGTATGAATTATGTTATATCATTAATTATTCTTGGAACCTTTTGCAACCCTTGCACTTCATCTAACTGACTTTAATTCTATGCTAAATGCCATGTGATCAAGTCGGGCAACCCTTGCACTTCATCTCCTTTCATGATTGTATAGTTATTATGAGGCTGCATTGAATTTCGAGCATTAGCTATCTTGTACTATATGCAATGGGACTCTATCTTGAGTATCTTGATTACTCCACATTAAAATGAATTCGACACAAAAAATGTAGCATAAGATTACCCCTTCCCACTAATTACGACACATTCTCACTTTCATGTCCCTACCAACATACCAAAACTCATCTTTTCATGAATAACAACATCAAATTTTATACATATTTGTAAGATCAAAATTAAAACAAATAATTTGTGAACTTCAATTAATACCATATAGTAACCATTGGTAAAGAGACCCTCAAATCCCTATCAAAAAACATAGATTAAAATAAATTCTCAAAATATTAATTTTGTCTAGTTATACTTTCCATCAATTCAACTTTGATTTTGTATTATTTCTAATGTCATGAGGTGGATACATTGCAACCTCTTAAACTGCTTAAGTGGAAGTAAAAAAAAAAAAAAAAAAAAAAAAAAAAAAAAAAAAAAAAAAAGATTCAAGCCACCATTAATATTCATCAAAGCTTTGTCACACTAATTATAAACCTTGTTTACATGTGATTTTCATTTTCTTGCATGCCTAATTTTTTGACAGTTCTTTCATAAATGTGGAGATATTCTCCACTCCGTCTCCATCTTCCACTTTGTTTTGTTATCAACATCTTGATATACCCTGTTAGCGTCACTAACCACTTATTAATACCTGCAAGAATAACATTAATAAACTACTAACCAACCCAAAATTTTAAAACAGGTTAGCAGATCTAACCATCGGTTCCTTCTCAGGCAACAACACATCCATTTGTCTTCCATAAACTTTAAAGCTGGACTATCAACCGACTTCACATGCAAGAAAGTTAACCATTTGCTTACCTTTGCACGTATATCCCCTTGCGTTAATCAAGTCAATATTTCTACATGAACCATTGCACGTAACATTAATATGCATAGTACACTTTTATTGGACGGAGAAATTTTACATTAACCAACTAAATTCAATTCCATAGGTGAGAAGCTACACCAAAAAGAACTTTATCATACTATAAGGAAAAATATGGAAAAACTATTGACTGAAAAAAATGATCAAGTCAATATCTATTTCAAAACTATTTATCTAATTAGCAAGCTTGTTAATTCACAGATCTTGAGCTGTAAAAACAGATGGGGTACATACTAAAGTTACGGTTATTAATGCCAATGAGTTCAATGCCATCAATTGCTAGCATGCGATCCATTTCATTCTCATCATGTGCCTAGAAACAAAAAGTAGAGATCAAAAGAAAATTGGTTAGTTGGTGATGCACTAAATTTACACACAAACAATAATAAACTAACAGCAAACATTTGATTCATACAAAATCATCAAACTACACACAAGTTAAAGTTTCACACACACACACACATAATTAATAATGATCACATGGTGTTATTTATAGTATTCAATGATGGTGGTTGAAGGGTTTGTACATTTATTTGAAGGCAAATGAAAGGAGCAAATGATTAAATAAAAATAAAAGCTAGCAACACTTCGTATGGTTTCAATCATTTACATTTAAAACACTAAATATAGCTCATATGTACTTACCACTTAAGCATGAACATTAAATCAAGGTACTTACGCATGAAGCCTCCGCATAATGAAACTCTATTTTCTGCATTTAATTCCGAGCATTAGGTAACTTGTACTCTATGCAATCTTGACGCCTCCACATTAAATTTTAGGACTCAATCTTATATGTTTATAGATAGTGGTTAACATTACACCATAAGTTTCTATAAAACATGAGGAAGAATACACAACACGATTAACTATCAGTTCCATATATACCCCACTAACGTGGAGTTTCGTGTTGGTTAACGAATCATGCTTTGATCTAATGAGAATTTCAGGCATGGAGGTCATATCCGGCAGTACAACATACTGTTCTGATTGTTGTACCCTGGGAAATGGACGACAAATATACGACAGATTCGTTTTAAGGGAAGCGTGTCAAACACATGCCTCGATCATGTTATTGCATTCGGTTTCATCTACTTTCTGGTGTTATCTTCTTATAAACTCTTATGTTTATACTTTTTTTTTTAGTTTATGATTTTTTGTTTAACTTGAGCTTGATTATATTGTATCATTATTATGACTTCTTATTATGGATAGGTTTCCTTACAATATTAAAATGGATTATGTGTTATTGTTAAATCAGAAAATTAAAAGATACAAGACTTGTTACGGATTAAGGTAAAAAAAATGTTCAAAAAATAAAAGATTGTTAGTCTGTGGAGATTTATGTAAGTTGTTCAGATTTTATGAAAGCTTGTATCCCAACAGCCCTTTGGATATTTGAGTGCAAACAGCCCCTAAAACCTTCCAACTGATTCTGTCCAAATGCCCCTTTACCTTTAAGATCATGTTGAGATCATAGTGTTTGTGGGTAAAAGATGTTGTGCAGAACTCGTGTGATATAGCATTTTGTTTGCTGAAACTTGTGCTGAAATTTTATTTGCTGAAAAAAATACTGTTTGGATAGTTCCCTTGTTATGGGTTGTTTGAAATAGAAAACCATTTTAGATACTATTTGGACATAAATACTTTTAGGTGTGTTTGGTTGCTGAAATGTCGTGCAGAAAAAAGGCTTTTGGTTGCTGATTTTTATGCAGGAAAAACCCCTTTTGGTTGCTGATTTTTTAGCAGAAAATTGGCAGTTTGGATGCTGATTTTTGCGGATAAAACCTGTTTTAAAGGAGTGATTGGTTGCTGAATTTTTGTGCAGAAAAAAAAGGCTTTTGGTTTTCGATTTTTATGCATGAAAAACCTCTTTTAGTTGCTGATTTTTATACAGAAAATTTGTAGTTTGGTTGCTGTTTTCTATGCATAAAAAGTATTTTTAATGGTTGTTGGGTTGCTGATTCTTTTGTGCCGAAAGATGACTTGAAAGGTTGTTTGGTTGCTAAAATTTCTGTGCAGAAAAGTGACAATTAAAAGGTTGTATAGTTGCTGGATTTTTTGTGCAGAAAAATGGATGGCTAAAGGGCGTTGCTAAAATCTTGAGCACCAAAGTGACTTTAACGGGCTGCTTGCTCGCTAATTTTAAGTGTTTTTAAATGTGGTATAGTTGCTGAATTTTTTTACAGAAAAATGGATTGCTAAAGGACTGTTTGTTTATTGAAATCATGTGCAGGTAGTGACTTTAAAAGTTGTTTGCTCGCTAAATTTTTTGTGAAAAAAAATGCAACTAAATGTTGTTTAGTTGCTGAAATTTTTATGCGAAAAAGTGCTAAGTTTTGAGTTATTTAGTGCAACTTTTTGTCGATGTTTTGGTGCTGATCTTTGTGGTTTTGCTACGCACTAGGTATTGTTTGGTTCAATGGTATTGATTAGTACTATAACAACAAAACAAGTCACTTGATTGTGTATCGAGTATTGGAAAGGTTTGGATGTTGCAAACATTGTGTTGTAAACATTGTTGCAAATAATCAAACTATTTTCATATATTCTAAATAAAATGAATAATAGTTAAGACTGATTGCACCTTACGTTGCTAATGATCTAACGGTTTGTCATTATGTAAAAAATGACTAAATATTGAACATACCCGTGTAGAACATTGTGAAATGTCAAGAAAGAACACACATATAGATGACAACAAATTACGTTAGTTTATGTAACTAACTTGAATTATGTGATTGTCATCTAAAGTGATCTATTGTCCATTCGTTACATTGGAAATTTTTTGATCATGTGAAATGATTCCACACTAATTCTATATGATTACAATCACATAATAAGTCGTGATAATCATAAGAGATTAAATGTGATTATATATATAATAATAAGTATACTCGAATGACATGTTGTAAGTGTAGGACTTATACAAATACCTTGTGGGATCATCCTAAAACATGTGTAGTTTAAGGTGATGATTTGTTTAAAAGAATAATGTTAGTAGGTGAAGCTATGAGTAACCAGAATGATGCATCTTCTGTCATACGCTAGATTCCTTAATCTATTGCATGCTAGACATGGAATTTTTTAATTATGATATAGAAAATAATTAACGTCAAACATTCAAAGAGTATCTACACAAATATGAAACGTGTTTAGTGACAAATTACTGAGGTTATTCGTGTCATATACTTAAAAGAGTACCTCTTAAACGAGATTGACATTGAAAGGAAGAACCCTTTCTACAAAATTCTTGAGATAGGTTTAATGTGGGGTATTCCGGCCCAGCAAGAGTTCGAATGACACCAATCAACATCTATTCAAAATAGAGACGGAGGTGTTACCCACTTGACATACTCATGAATTATTGGGACAGTTTTGTTTAAGAGCAAAACATAACAACTATTTGATAGGTAATTAATGTTATTAAATACCATTTGATTTCAAATCATGAGTGGCTATGTATACACTCTTGAAATGACTACAATATTTTGGATATCTTCTCGACATAAAATATAGCTAGGTCCACGAAGGAATCTGATTTTATCTCTATAAATAAATTTGGATAAGAGACAAAGTGTCTTCATTTAAAAAAAGATGACACACCAACATTTGTATACGCTGTGATAGCTATTAAAGAATTGGCAAGGCTTGTATCACAATATATAATGGTGAGTCAAGACATATTATATCAACACGACAACTACTCTCAACATAAAATATAGCTAGGTCCACGAAGGAATCTGATTTTATCTCTATAAATAAATAATGATCAGTCAAGACATATTATGTCAATATGACAACTACTCTCAACATGAGTTATTACTTTCAACAATGTGAAGTCAAATGATAATAATACGGATCCGCTTATAAAAGGCTTAATCGGAGAGTGAAGTAGCAAGTCGTGTGGAAGAATGGGACTAAAACCTTGAAAAAGTTTATATGAAGGAAAACCTAACCCAACTGACTGGAGATCCAAAGATCTGGGTTCAATAGGACAACCTAATTGTATAAACCGAGGGAGGTAACTGTGGAGGAGTTATCAATTCTCCATCCATTTAAGGGAGTTAGTAAACTTCCTAGTCCATTCCTATAATAATGACAATATGAGGTTAAGAGTATCGCTTTTAATGATTCAATTGAAATTACCTATGTGAGAGAGAAGTGGGGTCGCTTCAAAGGGAAATGTATGGGGCACAATTCCTAAAAGCTCTCGTAGAACCAGGCTAGTGTTCATGACCATAACGAATACAACTATGAGGATTTTACTATGTCAGGGAGTGTCCTGTGAGAACTTATATTGCCGTCTATATAAATAGTAGATCGGTTCAAAGACATCACGTTCTACTAGCAGCTATTAGGCTAAGTATATTTCATAAGGGAAGGTTCAAAAGGTTACACCTATCTATCCTATGCAGAAGTCTACAATGGAGATTTTCATAGGAAATATATGTGTTGTCGAGTCAATATCTATTCATGTGGGGAATTGTTGGAAAAACTTGTGAATAAGATATTGAGTCTCGTAATACAAGGACTCGAATGGAACATTATGATATGAGAAATGGCTTGCTTATAATTATCAATGTTGTAACAACAAATGGTTAATGGTCTTCAATGTCACTAGTATTGTTTTTAACTCGATTAACGATTGGTTTCATGGGACTTAATTGCATATTAATAGAGCATAATGGTTATCATTACACCATAAGTTTCTAGTTGGTTGTATAAAGCACCAACCTTGTTGTTCCTATAAAACATGAGGAAGAATACACAACACGGTTAACTATAGGTTCCATGTGGAGTTTCGTGTTGGTTAATGAATCATGTTTTGATCCAATGAGAATTTCAGGCATGGAGGTCATATTCGGCAGTACAACGTACTATTGCGATTGTTGCACCATAGGAAACGGACGGCGAATATGCGACGAATCCATTTTAAGGGAAGTGTGTCAAACACGTGCCTCGATCATGTTATTGCATTCAGTTTCATCTACTTTGTGGTTTTATCTTCTTATAAACTCTTATGCTTATACTTTTTTTGTTTATGATTTTGTGTTTAACAAAATTCGTCACTAAACCAACTTAGTCACGAAAATCAAGGTAGTCACTTGTCATCGCTATTGCTCCGTCACTAAGTTAATAGTGACGAAACTGGAATTTGACACTAAAATTATTGATGAGCTAAAGTCGTCACTTATTGGTGTGTGACAACCCATTTCGTCACTTAATCTCATCACTAAAGTTACTAAAGTCATCATTATTTGATGGAATAAGTCATGAAATATTTCGTCACTTGCTGTCAGTTTTAGAAACAACAAAAGGTGCTCAATTTTTGCTATAAACGCGTTTTAAGCTGGAAAAACTAATAATTAGCATTGAAATTTTAAAATACTAATTTCAGTAGTGTAATAAAATTCTATTTGATCCGAATACAACAACACATTTTATGTCCACAATGTACCAATAATCACGTTCCTAACAAAAAAAGAGCAAAACCAAACCATCCATTACCTACTAAAAATAAAAATTGCCAATCTTCGCAAGAAACTAAGTGGGAGGAGTTGCTTCATCCAAGTAAATATTTGAGGAGCTGCAGCATATCATCTCTGAATATGAGTCCCATTTGTCAACATTTAACCTGAAACTAAATGCAAGATCGAAATCACCAAATAGTAACCATGAAACCTGAAAAAAATCGGTTTGTAACTAGTATGCTTGTCCTAGCTGCAACTCAAAACTAATTTTCTTTTGACCCATTACCCAATTAACCAAAACATACTCATCTGTTTTATGACATTGCCCGACCCATACATATGAGAATTCTAAAGGTATCATATTGGGTCTACAGAAGTATTGAGATTCTCAGAGACACCTAATAGTCCAAAATATGCATAAAGTATAAGATGAACTTTTACAATGGAAAGTGTACAAACGGATCAGTATAATTCGGTTTGGTAGTTGGGTAAGGATGATTTTATAAATATTCAGATACTGGATGTTCAACTTCATAGTTAACTGAAACAGATGCAATGACTTTAAAAATGAAAATAATAACCTCAACTGCGCGTGAGTGAAAAAAATACCGCTTTTACAATAGAGTTGGGCTGCAAAAGACAAGTAGAGAATGATCATTAAGTATGTATGTTTGTGTGTATGTGTGTGTACTGGTTATCAAAAAGAATAAACAACAATGTACATACTTAGTATGGTGGGACGGTTCAACATTTCGGGTGGTGCAAGGCTGTAGCTTCTGGGTGCTGATTGGGCACTTGCTGCATTAGTACCTGAGATTAAAAAAAAAAAAAAAAAAGATCATACTTCATGTTTCCATAATGGCATAATGTAGTGCAGATAACATTAACTCCTCTCACCTAAACAATTTTGTTAAATCAATAAACTTATTAGGAAAAGCAATAACTTTTCAAAATGCGTTCATGCTCTGGTACAAGTCTACCAGACTAAACATAAGTGGTAGTTACAACAGGAACAAACACAGGCAGTGTGACTTTGTTATATCAAACAAAACGTATAAGCTGACGATACTCAGACTAAGCACATAATCTTGCAAAAGGAATGAGAATCAAAATTTACCATGATTAATTGCTGCATTGATTTGAATGCTTAACAGTTCAGCTAATCCTAGTTAAAAATAATAAGAACGATAGTGCGATAATGAGTTGATGGGAATTCTATCTTCCACATGGATGTTTAGAAAACCATGTTAAAAGTAGGAGCGTGAGATTAATAAGGACCTTGAAGTTGAAATTTGGTCTGGTTGACCTCACAAGCCCAAATTACCCAAATTAACATGCAAATAAACAAATTTGTCATGAATTAGTTACTCTAACATGAGTATCATTTGCAATTGACCCACTGCTTTTGAAAAACGATTTAGCAATCTAGTCCTCATCAACTTGATTAAAAGATAACTTTTTATACTAATCCGTGGACAAAAAACAAACTTCGAGAACCTTATAGCCACTGATCATTTCATGCTTAAACCATGCAACTTGCAAAGAATTATCCAGCATCAAAGAATATGATATCATGCTTATGCTCTATTTAACCCTATCATCATTATCAAATATAGAACTATTATGAGTTTAGCATTCTAAACTTGCGCCTCTCTACACTTGCACTATAATTACGTCTCGACATTCATACCTTATAATCATAAGCAGAGAAGGGTAATTTCTTACATCTCAAGGAGTTCAGTTCTCTATTCTTTAGTCAAGTCAAAGTTACTTGTGAGTAAAAATGGTTTGAAAATCTGAATGGATATTCGTTACATTTGGCCCATTCCCCCCGTTCCAATTGACTTGATAAAATTAATACATGCAACTCATCCTAGTAGAATAACTAGCATTATATAACTTTTTAAATTAAACTGAATATTGCAAAGCAATTACCTTAATCTAAATATGTGAAACTGACCTCATGTAGGATCTGGAAAGTCATCACAAATATGAAATATCAACAAATCCATCCAAATGACTACAAATTACTAATCTTGTAACACCCTCATTTTCACAGATTGCAGCGGAATTTGGATCTGGGGTACTACTTCGTGGATCACATATACAGTAATAGAAAACGACTCGAAGAGAGACATTTTATAAAATGAGTTGACATTTTATAAAATGAGTTATCATTCATTAGAATTATCAGAGTTTTATAAAAGGAGACCCCCAAAATCTAAGTGTGTTATGAAGCTTGAATGATAACCAAATGGAAAGTACTTCGAGTCTCGTACCACTCCATGCCATAATTTCCACAGAGCTCTGTTACCTAGGATACATGCTTAAAGAGTCAACACTAGGTGTTGAGTGAGAGTCATATGTTTAAGTGATAGTGAATACAAGTTCCATAGGGTTCAGTTGTTACATCCTTCAAGGAAAATGTAGTGTGTGATAATTGTAATGCATGTACAAATATCAAGAGTTGGGTATTGCACCAAGCTCATGAATCACACGTTAATGGTCCAGATCATGAGGTTTGCAGACCATACCATGATGGGACAGAGAGAAAGGATAACTTACCAAAGTTAATCCTTTAGAGGGTTCAAATATAATACTTATTGGTACCCTCTAGAGAGGGGTAGTACCAACGGGAATTGTCAAACTCCAATAGATCTATCAATTATATTCGCGTTCACTTGTGTAAAATATCACAAGTGATTAGATTCATGAATTTTGTTATGTAGGGGTGGCAGATAGTTTACTCGTGCAACAACCAAAGAAAAAAACTTGTATTCGATTTAAAGCATGTATCCCCCTCAAAGGGTTGTAAAGCATTTAAAAGTAAGCTAATGAAAACTCACTTGGGCTTAGGGAAATCTGATTGATGTAAAAGTGACTCGGAGACTAGACTGCCTACTCACGTATCCTGGTGGTATTGTAGGTGTGGATGCATGTCAAGCTTTAGTTATCTTGTTTAAGTTTCTTAAGTAATCATTCTTAAGGTTTTTAGTGTTTTAGATATAACATAACACCATTCGAGCCATCACAATCCAGAAGTATAAGACTCTTCACATGAAGCTCCCTACTATTGTATTATGTTATTAACATAATACCGTTCAGGCCATCATAATTCAGAAGTTAATACTCCTCACATGAGGCTCCCTACTATTGAATTATGTTGTTTTTAGATTTTAGTTATAACATAACACCGTTCGGGCCATCATACTACAGAGGTCATGCAATAATCATTCGAGGAGCCAGGGCACTTTAAGTCATAAACCTAGCAAACTCGTCAAAACAAAATATCCACATGATACCCCTCACATGAAGATCCCTAGTATTGTGTTATGCTTCTAACTTAAAATAGATTTTTATATTTATATGAAAGTACTTTCACTTTATACCCTTATAGTTTATATATTTACAAAATCTACCCTAGATATATTACACTTATATTATTTAGACTTATAACTATCTAGACTTTGCACAATTAGTCCCTATACTTATATATATTAGGAAAATGACAGAAATGATCCTTGTAATTATAAGTTTTCAAAATTTACCATTTATACCCTTAACTTTATAACTTTTTCAAAACTAGTCGTTATAAGTTTATAACTATTTATCTTTTTATCCCAAAGTTATATAGCTTTGCAAAAGGGTCCTTAAACTTATAACTTCTAAGAAATGTAAAAAATAGTCCCTAGACTTAATATTTTCAGAAAGTTACCATATATACCCCTATGCATGGAGAACTTTGCAAAAACTAGTCCTAATTCCATGCAAACTATATTTTTATGAAACAAAAAGGTTTCCTAGCTTATGGTTAACTAATATTAGCTTAACTAAGTTGCCTAAACTATATTATAGCTTATGATAAGGGTTTATAGCATAAAATTAGCATGTAGTCTATAATTAGGGTTTTAAAATGAAAAGTCCTAAAGGAAAATGATCAAGGCTAGTTTAAAGGTTCCTATGTGATCTAGTACTCCTATATAGCATGCTAGGTAGGTACTAAAGTTAAAATGATCAAAGTTAAGGCTTACGTGACAAGGGTGAGGTATAACGAGGGTTTCTATGGCCAATATAGAACTCGACAAGGTACAAGGGCTTAGCTACTTGACTTATAAGGCTACTAAGGGTCTTATACTACTATTAGGATCAGAAAGTTTTAGGTATAGAGAAGTGAATGTGTGATTTGAAATGGGGTAAGGGTCGGGACTTTTTATGGGGTACGTTTGGATTTGGGAGCAAGGTAAGGGTGTTGTGGTGTCACGAGGGGGAGGGAGTTGAGTAAGGGCAGATATGAGATGACTAAGGTGAGCTAGAACTATAGGTAAGGGGCTTGTGGTGGTGGGGAGGCCGCGGGTTGAAGGTGTACGCAAGTAGGTGATGCACCAACATGTAAGATGCTATGGTGGTGTGTGCTTAGGGTGCTTAGGGGTGACAAGTAGGTGGATAAGCTTCTAGGTAGCTAGGTTGAGGTGCTAGGGTGCTTAAGTAGCTTAGTTTTAGGTTTTAGGTTTAGCTTTAACCTAGTTTTGCCTAGTGAGAGTTTAGGATTTTGCCTAGGGTTTAATGCCTAGATTAGGGCCCTAAAAGTGTTTAGTGGCTGGGATTTAGTCATAAGAAACTTATACTAAGTGGTGGTAGCTTATGGTAGAGATTTGGGATAGTTTAGACCTAGTTCCAGGAAGTTATGACCTAGTTATGGTTTTGTGCTTAAGAGACTTGTACCTAAGCTCTAAGAGGTTGTACTAGAGTCTAAGGGTGCTAAGATATCCTATTGTTTCTAAGGTAACTCATACATAAGCCTTGAACACTTTCAAACTAGTTTAGATAAGCAATTAAGGTTTTGTAAACACATAGTTCTAATTAGGGCTTAATTAGGGTTTATTAGGGTTTTGTAACGAGTTTAGTGTGTTAGATTGATAGATTACTTATTGTGGAGTTGTTGTGATATTATGCTTGACATACCGGGAGTAAGTGTGAAGATATGTAGCTTGAGTGGATACGTGAGCAAGTCTAGAGAGTCATGTAAGTCATGAACTGCATATAAAGGCAAAAATTTACCTGTGAAATACCTAACATAGGTATTTGTAGTGAGAATGATAGTGGTGAGATTTTACGGGTGGTTACAAATCTAAAATGCTCTAAATTAGAGACAGGCTATACGAATGACTACATTCCCTTGTAGGGAGCAGTATAACTAATCTATTGGCATTTTTAGAAATATGTAGCTTGTAAGAGTATGTGTAGTGGGTGTTGGCTCAACGGATGAAGAGCCCCTAGGACATGGTAGTCCCTTACTACACCACCCCACAACGCGTTTGATACGTGGGAATCGCACCAGGCTTTACCTCTCAAGGGATCTTGAGAAGCTTACAACCCCCACCAGGCGGTGTACCTGATCGTTGTAGTATAGTATAGTGACAAATACCGGGGGATTGATCGTTCAGCTAGGAATAGTGTCGCTAGGATTAGAAAACCTAAATACTAGTTCTAAAGGTGAGGGATGATTATTTTTGTATTTTTATATTTTTTAGAAAGCAAGTAAAAATCTCGGGTTTGAAGGATTTGGGCGGAATTAGTTGCTAGTCAACTAACCCAATACTAAAGATGCAATCAAAATAAAATACTAAAAATGAAAATAAACTAAATTAACTAAGGTTGTGAGCAATAAGTGGAGAAAATGTGTTTACTTAGATTTCACTACTCCCTAGACATCTTTTACATGTCAATTACTTGTTATAGTTGCGTGGATGACGGATTGTATTCCTTAATACCATTCATGGGGTGGCGCACTTAACTCCCCAATCCTATGAGCTCTTATCTCCTCCTATGCCATGCCCAGCACAACCATAGGGATTATAAACAGTGGCTCATGCATTAAATACAACCAATAAAAACCTAGTGCACATCAGTTCATGTTTCCTAAGACGTTCAAGCATGTTACCATTTGGAGATCTGCTAGTTTTATTAAGCCTAACATCGAATTCATTCATCCAATACAATTATAAACAAGTAATCAACACATAATTAACATCTAGGTTTCATTAGATCCAAGGAAACACAAGATAGATCTAGCCTAGCATGATGGAATTAAGACAAGAACAAGATATAGACAACCAACACATAGACATATTGATTGAATTAAAAGAATACTTATCTCAATTACACATGAAAGGTATCAAGGGCTTAGAACCCTTGAAAAAACTGTAAAATTCGCACCAAGTTCGTACTTAGGGTTTCTCCAAAACTTCTTCCTCTTTAATGTGTGAAAATTAGAAAAATATATATAGGAAACAGGGTCTGACGGCGTCAAGACAAATGTTGTGACGCCGTCACCTCGCCGCCAAAATATTTCTTGGACTGCCTTGATCTACTTTTGACGCCGTCATGTGTTACGCATTTCCAGGCCGTCACGAATTTTACTCTTGACGCCCTACTTCGTGACGCCGTCAAATCTGTACTGGATCGTCATGGAAATTACTCTTGACGCCGTCAAGATTTTCTTCTTGACGCCGTCACCTACTGTTCCCAGCAAGGAAAATTAAGACTTTGGCGTTTTCTTCACTTTTATGCTCCAAAAACGTCCGAATTGCTTCCTTTTCCAGATTTCACTCCCAAAGTACCTAAAATCACAAAAGGAACGATTTAGGGCAATATTTGATCAAATAAATTCAATTCCGGGCTTAAATGACCCCCTAAAAGTGGTTCACTTTTCGCCTCATCATATACCCTTACACTTGAGATTTGCTTGTCCTCAAGCAAATGCGCTTTTATTCTACTCAAAATACAAGTTAGGGGTCATTTAACACTAATATAAAAGTAATTACAACAAATAATCGTTCCACTAAAGACCAATAGACAAGAACGGAGGTCATACACAAGCACCTCACAAATAGTGTTTAGATACTCACATCTCTCGGGTGTAATAAAGTATAAATTACAATATGAAAACGGAAGATATCTCTCACTACCTGTCATAGCAAAATAGATTACCATAGGCTTGGGAAAGGATCAAACCTCCACCACATGGCGTAAGCACCTAGGATAAACTATCAAAGAGGTCTTTTAAAGGGTTGTAACGTTAGGTGTAAGGATATGAAATATACGGTTTTGTTGGATAAAGGAAGTTTTTACTGGTGGCGAGTTAACAATCTTGGTTAATTACATGTACAATATGGCGTTGCTAAGCCAAGACTAGACTCGACTTAAGCTAATAAATGAAAAATAACAAAAACATAAAATGAACATAGAATAAAAAGGGATGGTAGTCCGTATGTTTTTTCTCTTTTTCCTTTTTTCTATTTTTTTTTCTTTTCTTTTTCTTGATTTTTATTTTTTATTTTTTATTTATTTATTTATTTTTTTGCATACATTCTTACCCTACCATCCAAAATAATACATCATATGGAATGAACATTTCCATTACACTTGAATCTTTACATACTTTACAATAAACTAATCTAATGACTCGAATTAAGAAAATCAAAACACTTGGAGCACTTTTAAGATTAACGTACATATGGGGGTAATATATGATGTTCTTCCCCAATACTCCATAAATAATTACTTTACCCATGAGTCCCAATCGTCCCAAAACAATATGTACAAAGATATGACTCGACTTAGCAACCATGTAATCAATTAGATAGTTAACTTAGGGTTTAAACAAATAACAATAATGCACTAAAAATGAGCGCATACACGGAAGGCTAAGGCGATTTGGGTGTACATTTAAGTGGGGTGTAACAAATTCTTCCTTTAAGTAAGATGCTTAAAGTTAGAAACGAAAAGATAGGCTCGGAGGGGTGTACTAGGGGTTTCGTGTACTAAAAATGAGTACAACGCTAAGGGTGTGGGAAAAATTAGTTGACTTAACTAGCCAAGTAATATGACTTAAATGGTCAAGTAATTATGATACGGGTTTAACACAAGGGTGATCCTAATGCCTCTTATCATGTAGTAAATCCTACCACACGAATGTAGTCTCACTAGCGGTCTCGGGATGCATCACTAACGCAAGTTCTAGAATCTAAATGCTACCGGTACACTCATAAGCACTAATAATAAATGCTTTTCCTATCAAATCTAAAGGCGAACCTCACATATTTGGGTGGAAAATTTTTTTGAATATACGGTTATGTGCTAGTCATACAATCTCCTATCCATGAGACGCTTGCTATGGCTAAAGTTTCACTCCTAAATGTTGTAAAAAAATTTAAATTTGGCGCTAAAATTGCACTAACAAGTGTTTCTCATAGTTTTATTACACATCTACCATTAAACAAAACAAACTCAAGCGAAAGTGTACATGTAAGGTATCATCTTTTTACCCTCCCCTTACACTTAAGATGAACATTGTCCCCAATGTTCAAGTAAAGAATGTAAAAGTGAAAAAGTAAAAAGAATGAAATCAAATACTCCCCTGATTCGCTCGGTATGGATAATAAGGTGGCCAGGTTAAATCTTCCTCCAAGAAAATGAACAATCAAAGCTTCCCTTCCAGAAAAATAAATCATCTTCTTGTCATACATAACCTGTAAATCCTAAGAAAATAGACAAGACAACCTCGCATAAAATCGGCGGCATCCTATATAAGTTACCAAATCCTAGAAAACAAGATAAGATATAATGCTTGTGGAATGAAGTTTGCAGATTTCCTGGAGATTATAAAACTTAATAATTACAAAAACCATAAGACTCCGTTAGAAAAACAAAACTGGTAAAATTTCCAGATTTTTACACGTGACGCCATCAAGAGCAAGCTCATGAAGCCGTCAGAAGTGACCTGCAGAAATTCTTATGTTAAGTTTCCGGAAAATTTCTGGAAAAACTTGGTCCTACTTCCTGGAAAATCCTGCAAAACTTCATTATGACTCAATACAAGCATTTGACTCTAACAATTACTAATATACATGTTCATTTAATATTGTGGAGAATCATGATCGGTTTGTTTCTTAAAAATATATTTGGGGTTTCCCCTTACACTTATCTTTTGCAAAAATACTTTTAGGTGGAGTTAAGACTAGGCCAAAACAACAAAGTAAAGTATTTCCACTATTTAGTTTAGAAACATGATCTACCAACAATAAAAATAAAGCATGCATACGGAAGCAAATAACAAACAAACAAAATAAAATCACACAAAACATGGGTTGCCTCCCAAGAAGCGCTTTTCTTTATTTACGAGTCTTGTAGCTAGACTCAAGGTCATGGGTTACTACGTGACCTCATCATTGGTTCCACTCTCTAGGTCGTCTTCTAAACCAGTTTTGTATTCCGGACCTAGTTGCAAGCATTCTTTGTAGAAACCAAGCATCCTATTCTTTACATACTCTACTCCTCTACGTCTATCCTCCTCATTCCTATAATAAGCTGCTTGCTTGTGTTCTTTTTCGAAATTAGAGAGAAGGCGGTATTGCTCAATCTTGTAGGGCATTTGATAGGCAACCTCATCATTCTCTTCCTTGAATCTAACTATCCCTAAAGTCGGATCATAACTCATCCTAGTGGCCTTAACAAATGGTTTTCCAAATATTATTTGGCTTAGGCAAGCATCTATCACCGGACGAGTGTCTTCAACTATCATAAAATCGATCTCATAGGTGAGATTCCCTATAATCACATGCAATCCCTTCACTCTTCCTGCAAAATTACTTATCAGATTCTTATTAGGCATCATCCTAAAATTAAGTTGCTTCTTCATCACCCAATTGTAATAAGTCCTAGTCATGATGTTCACGGGGGATCCAGGGTCGATGTAAGCTTTCCATATATGCATGTGCCCGATATTGCATGGTATGTTAATGTTAGAGGGGTCTCCCATTTTGATAAGGGGGTGCCAAGGATATATGGTCTCTCGGGACTATCAAATAAATCCTTATGGTATTCCCGTTCTTCCTTGGGGGGCAACTTATCAAAGTACTTTTCTATAGGCTCTACCTCCTCTAATTCCTCTTCCTTTTTAACCTCAACCTCCCTACTCTCATCCTTAGTCTCGGCTTCTACTTTAACCTCATCCTTGTCACTCTCTTCTATCTCCTTATCTATTGGCTTAATGGTGACAACATTGACAAAGTGGACATGTTTGGATGATGAGGGGTCCTTAATTTGGATTCCATTATTGGTGTCCCTAGTGTCCTTCCTAGGTGTAGTTAACGCTTGGTTGTTGAGGGCTTTCAACAAGTTGTCAATCTTGTTGGTCATCTCCGTTTGTTGTTGGTTGAATTCGGTTTCAAACCTAGCTATGCGAGCTTTTTGAGATGCCATAAACTTAGACATCAACCCTTCAAGATTGTTGGTACTACCATAGTTGTTAGAAGGATTGTTGTTGAAAGTACGGTTGGATGGTGGACCGTTTGGTTGATAACGATTAGGCGGATTGGAAGAATTGGGTTGATTTTGTTTCCACCTAAGGTTTGGGTGATTTTTCCAAGAGGGGTTGTATGAATCACCGTAAGTGTTTGGCTCGGGCTTGAAAGTGTACCACTTATCTCCCGCTTCGTCGGTACGTGTGGATGCATAGTCCGCAAAAGCTGTTCCGGGGAGTTCCACACAATCACGAGTGTCGTGGGGACCACTACATAATTCGCATGAAGAAGTGATTTTGTTCACTTGGCTTGAAGGTTTAGGAGCTTCGTAAGATTTCATGAGAAACTTGACTTGGTCCTCAAGTTCCATGATCCTACGGTCGGGAGTGCTAGAATTGTTTGAAGGCAAAGATATTGCCTTGACCGTTTTGCTCAAATCACGGGGATCATTTCAACTTTCGTTGTCATAGAGAGCAAGATCTTCTATGAGTTCCCATGATTGTTCCGCACTTAGATCACGTAGCTTACCACTGGCCGATTGGTCAATGGCTCACCTCGCGGAGATATCGATATGGTTATAAAAAATTTGGACTTGGAGCCAAAGATCTATGCCATGATGAGGGACTTTTTGGAGTAAGTCCTTGAAACGAGTCCATGCTTCATAAAGAGATTCATTTTGACGTTGTTGGAACATCAAGATGTCATTTCTAAGCTTAGTAGTTCTCCCCGGTGGGAAAAATTGAGCAAGGAAACGAGTGGTGAGATCATCCCATGTGGTGATGGATCCCGCGGGTAAACGTTCAAGCCATTGACAAGCTTGATCCCGTAGAGAGAATTGGAATAGGCGTAATTGGGTTGTCTCTCTAGTTTCAACACCTAGGTCTATGGAATCTACGATTTTGAGAAAGTCCTTAAGATGTTGGTTTGGATCTTCGGAACGAAGTCCATGGAATGCACATCCGCTTTGCACCAACCAAATGGTGTCGGATCGCAAGGGGGTCACATTGGCTCCGGTGAGCTCAATGGTGTTTCGGTAGCCTTGGTGGCTAGGTCGGGAATACTCTCCTAAGGTTCGGGGCCTAAGGGGTTCTAGTGGTGGGTTTTGTTGTGGTGGGATGACGGGTTCAAGGATGTTCCCGTTGTCCATGATGTCGGGTGGTGAAGAGTTACGAACAAAGACACAAAGAAATAAGATAGACTAAAGAAAACCTAAAAATAAAAATAAAAACTTACTAGAAAGGAATCTAGCAAGTAGACCTAATAAAAAGAGATTCTAACCTAGACAATAATTATTCCCCGGGCTGCGGCGCCAAAAACTTGATACGTGGGAATCGCACCAGGCTTTACCTCTCAATGGATCTTGAGAAGCTTACAACCCCCACCAGGCAGTGTACCTGATCGTTGTAGTATAGTATAGTGACAAGTACCGGGGGATTGATCGTTCAGCTAGGAATAGTGTCGCTAGGATTAGAAAACCTAAATACTAGTTCTAAAGGTGAGGGATGATTATTTTTGTATTTTTATATTTTTTAGAAAGCAAGTAAAAATCTCGGGTTTAAAGGATTTAGGCGGAATTAGTTGCTAGTCAACTAACCCAATACTAAAGATGCAATCAAAATAAAATACTAAAAATGAAAATAAACTAAATTAACTAAGGTTGTGAGCAATAAGTGGAGAAAATGTGTTTACTTAAATTTCACTACTCCCTAGACATCTTTTACATGTTAATTACTTGTTATAGTTGCGTGGATGACGGATTGTATTCCTTAATACCATTCATGGGGTGGCGCACTTAACTCCCCAATCCTATGAGCTCTTATCTCCTCCTATGCCATGCCCAGCACAACCATAGGGATTATAAATAGTGGCTCATGCATTAAATACAACCAATAAAAACCTAGTGCACATCAGTTCATGTTTCCTAAGACGTTCAAGCATGTTACCATTTGGAGATCTGCCAGTTTTCTTAAGCCTAACATCGAATTCATTCATCCAATACAATTATAAACAAGTAATCAACACATAATTAACATCTAGGTTTCATTAGATCCAAGCAAACACAAGATAGATCTAGCCTAGCATGATGGAATTAAGACAAGAACAAGATATAGACAACCAACACATAGACATATTGATTGAATTAAAAGAATACTTATCTCAATTACACTTGAAAAGTATCAAGGGCTTAGAACCCTTGAAAACCCTGTAAAATTCGCACCAAGTTCGTACTTAGGGTTTCTCCAAAACTTCTTCCTCTTTAATGTGTGAAATTATAAAAATATATATAGGAAATAGGGTCTGACGGCGTCAAGACAAATCTTTTGACGCCGTCACCTCGCCGCCAAAATATTTCTCAGACTGCCTTGATCTACTTTTGACGCCATCATGTGTTATGCATTTCCAGGCCGTCATGAATTTTACTCTTGACGCCCTACTTCGTGACGCCGTCAAATCTGTACTGGATCGTCATGGAAATTACTCTTGACGCCATCAAGATTTTCTTCTTGACGCCGTCACCTACTGTTCCCCGCAAGGAAAATTAAGACTTTGGCGTTTTCTTCACTTTTATGCTCCAAAAACGTCCGAATTGCTTCCTTTTCCAGATTTCACTCCCAAAGTACCTAAAATCACAAAAGGAACGATTTAGGGCAATATTTGATCAAATAAATTCAATTCCGGGCTTAAATGACCCCCTAAAAGTGGTTCACTTTTCACCTCATCAGCGTTGTCTACCAGATGACCATTACACCCTGCTTAAAGTTATCTTTTAACAATAAAAGAGTAGTGTAGCTTGTAAAATAATCCATCGTACATCCAAATGTTGACATTATCTACATCAAAGGCTAGAAATGTCTTTAAGCCACTACTGCTCGAGACATTGAGTAAAGCACATTTATGGTCGAGACATTTACAAAGGAGTAAAGCACAATTATATATACTTGCGTTCTATATTGTTGTACTCTATATTCATAACAGAATTAACAGAAATAGCATAAAACCTCTTTTTCAATAAGCACATAACTCTTCTACTTTTACAGGTTGTAACTAGCAAACACGTCCTAAACAATGATCAAGCATCTCATAATAAATAATACGCTGGAACATCTTCTATCAATTAAATAACGATTCAAAATAACCTAAAGTAAAAAAAGTAATCACTTCTATATAAAATCACACAACCACACAATGCCAAAACCTCATAGATTAACTTCAACGGCTCGTTTACACCTAACACATTAGTTTTTTAACAATACTAATTTACCAATACACATATAATTCTTAGCAATCTGAAAACAACACTCTTCTAGACGTATTTAATAGATTAATAGCCAACTACTTAAATCTAGAATCATCTCATGCTCTTCACGATTTGACGCATTTGTAAAAAGGAGTGAGCTCTTACCCCAAAACAAGTGAATACCATGAGTCATTTATTGTCCGCAAAACAGAATATGCATGTAAAGTGTTATTAACTTTGCTAGACATTTTATCGAACATTTGGCATGCAATTCTTAAATATGTTATATTCGAAGCAACTAAACCTTATCAAATTCTAAACCGCTAAACCTACACATTCTAAACTCAAACCAGAAATCAAATAACCACAATTTTAGCCCTAAACCTTATCCGCAATAGGTCAGAATGAAAGAGGCAATCAACTCAACTAAACTTGTTGACTCAAATAAGTAGATGAAACACAAATAGATACGAATTGTACAACAAATTCATAAAGTAATATTTAACTCGTATATTATCGAAATTAGATGAAATTAACTCGTAATAATTAGTATTTAAAGAAAATCCCTAAGAAAATTAGGGAAAAATAGTGAATGATGAGATTCAGTTGCTAACTCTGGAAAACAAGAAGGGGGTTGAATAGTTTTACTATCTTTTTAAATTTATTTTCAAAATCTTTTGTAGCTTATAAAAACTTTGATTCGATCTTACCTGAATTCAAGTGTCAACAAATGTAAGCAAGTCTAATCTAATAATGTAAGTATTGAAATGAAATGAAATAAAGATAGAGATAGAAAGACCAAACCACAACACACGAATTTATAGTGGTTCGGCTACAAGGACACCTTCCTTGCCCTACTCCCCTCCCCGAGTACCACACTCGAGAGTTTTCTTCACTATGTCAACAAACTCCTTATGGAGGAGAAACCTTACACACCTTGGCTTAAACCTATTAACGACACTAAGCTAAATGTTGAGTTCTAATCATAGCTGGAACTAATCTCACAACTTCTTCACGACTTCACACCTTCTTCACAACTTCACAACTTCTTCACGATAGCTCTACAACCTCTTCTTCTCGTCTACTTCACACCTTCTTCTATGCACAACTAATTCACAACTTCTACACTACTTTACAACACAGCTAATATCTACAATCAACTAAATCACACAACACTTTACAAATATCTAGCACTACTACAAGATGATACTAACTAATCACAACACTACTACAATTGTATGGATGTTGAAGGAGTGTTCTTCTTTTTGCACTTGTGTGGATGAAGCTTTGGATCACTTAGAAACAAAGACTTATGAATTATATGATCAAAGGATTTGGGGATAGAAATGGATATGAGATCAGAAGGTTTTGAGTGCAAAAAGGTGAGGAAAATTTGTGAAAAGAGCCAGTATTTAAAGGGCATGAAAATATTGTTCTGGAGCGTGCCGGTCCCCTTAATTATTAAGGGGGCTACCCCCTCCAGAATGTTGGGTTTGTTTGTCTTTATGTGGGGAAGGTTTTTTTGGAGAGATTTTGCCTTTTTTGGTTGGAAATTTGAAATCATATCTTTTTGGTTTAATAAAACAATACCAAAAATGATTTACTAAAACATATAAAATGTTAATGTCATTTTATAAAATGTTTTGTGTTAAGATAATACTTCCTTTGATCATGTAATGCATAAGATGCTTAGTTTATACATACCTTAAGTGATATTAGTAGTAGAAGTAAATATTTGTCACTAAATACTTGTTTACGTCATAATCTTAACTTAATTTAGTTTACATTTTGTAATTATTAAAACGTAGAGCTTATTGAAAAATATCAATAACGTTTTTAAGCATTATTTATATCAACAATCTCCCCCTTTTTGATGACTACAAAACTTAAACTCATTAAATCAAAAATTAATTTTTAGAAAAGTATTTTAGTGAGTTTATATTTACTTCTCCCCTTTTTGTAGAATCAAAAAGGTTTTGCCGACAACTTTCAATCGTGAAATATTGACGGGATGAAAACTCCCCCTTGATGTGTACTCCCCCTCGTTTGGGGGCACCAAGGAGACGAGCTATGGAATGCTTGCAAAATAAAAATATTAGAAGCACAAGTATATACATGCAATCATATATAAAGTGACAACAATATAAACAAGCATCATTAAATGGAAGCATTCATATTAAAGCTAAAGTTGTGTAAAAACACAACAATACATGTAACATCAAGAGATATTACAAAGAGAATAACAACTAGAAAATACAACAACTAGAATAGTACTCCATCATGCAAAGAGTACATGGGCTTCATAGAGCTTGCAAACAAAATGGTGGTAAGAGTTTCATTTATTAAGCATAGCATATGCTTAATTTGGAGAGCATGATGGTGATGGTGGAGAAATTGGTGAAGATTGTGGTGGTGGAATAATAGGTGAGGATGGTGGAGGTGGTGGTGGTGGTGGTGGGTTGGTTAGCAAGTGTTCATTATATGAAAACATATATTGAATTTCATCTCTAAGACCAAAGATTATGGTTCAATTGTGAATGCAACAAAGGCAAGTATCACCACGAGCTTCAAGTAAGCTCTAAGGTACGGGATTAACAAAGAATGGTGGTGTACTTGGTGGAGATGAGACATGAGCATCAAGTGGTGTTATTGGTGAAATTGAGATGGTAAGATGGGTGGAAAGAGGTTCTTGTGTAGGATGTGGTGATGATGCTTGTGGTGATGACAAGTGTGAGTTTATGTAGTCATTGATTGATGAAGTTGAAGGTATGGAGGATGAGGAAGTTCCATGAGGGGAAGGTGTTTTGGATGGTGCATTAGGTGCACTTGGAGATGAGCATTTAGGTGGAGGTGATGAGGTTGTATTGTCTTCATTAGTTAAGTCAATGAAGAGTTGTTTTGGAGGGATGATAACAATCTTTTGTTTCTTTGAGGCCTTAGAGTTGGAGGTGCTTGGTGGAGACATTATGGTTTAGGTTGAAAGAGATGATGAATAATGAGATGAAGATTGTTTATTTGGAGGGAATTTATAGTATGAAAATGGTTGATTTAGGTATGTTTTTGAAATGGTTTAAGGAGATTCTAAAATCAGTTGGGTTATAAGGAGAAATGGTAGCTTATACTAGAGAAAGAGGTCACAAGATGCAAAACAAAACAGTAAACCCAGTTCCAGATGGCCGGCCCCCTTAATGATTAAGGGGACCGCCTAGGAAAATTAAGGGGGCTGCCCATCTGGTGTTTTCCCAGGCGACCAGAAATCAAAAATTTGCAGAAATGGGTGGTTTTTCAAATGTATGTTTTCAGTAAGCTCCATTTGAAGCATATACTCTAGGAATGATGAAATATAAGCATAAAGTAATAAATCATGCATGCAAACTAATATATTACAAGCCAAATTAAAATAAGCATAATATTAGCATTAAGTTATAATCAAGGTTCTAGCATGATAATAGTTAAAACCTAGGCAACATTCAAGAAACAAACATCAAGGAACATAAGTATTTTCGAATAAATCGGACAAATAACAAAGCACACAAATGTCTAATAGTTCAATAATATTATTAAGTAGCTTCACATCAACAACTCTATTTCTTCTTCTTGCCCATCATCTTCTTGAACATCTTTCCTACGGACTTGAATCCTCCTCTAACTTCTTCATGCATTTGCTGTTGTCGGTTAATTAAGGACGTTTGACGGGTGAAGAGGAGTTCATCGGTACGCTCATGAGGAAGAGGAATTTGATAATTAGTATAATCAAGATCAGGGAGATCATCAACAAAGGTAGTGGGAGATGGGGTACTAACACGTGCTTTCCTCCTCATCATCATCATTACCTCGATGAGATGTTGAACCACGAGGCATAGAGAACAAAGGACCACGAGATTTTCCTTTGTCACTTCGAGAACGACGAGTACGAACAAAAGTCAGTTGGTTCAAAATGGGATGAACATGCACATAGTAATCATTTCGAAGATCTTGGTAGTGTTCCATAACATGACGATAAAGTCGAGTGAGGAACATACCATAAGGAAGATTGGCATTTGGAGTGTTTTTGGCAGTCATGATTTGATGGACAAAGAGATAAGCCAGATTGTAGTTTTCTTCAGCAACTACACAATACAACATGTGGGCGATGCTAGCCATGAGATGATCACGGTGACCGCCGGTACCAAACGCATTCTCGCGAATGAGTTCTTCCCAATTTTTCATGTCGGGGCTTAGCTCTTTGAGAAGAATTTGATTTCATGAATATTGATTGAGGCAAAAGCAGTCAACCAAAGTCAACCACGGACGTGGTCAAGATGGTCAAACTACCTAGAGTCAATCTCCACGGAATACAGTGTTTCCCCGGGTCGTTATGTCCCGAGGAGGCGTGCAAAGGTATTAAAACGGGTTTGTGATTGGGTGAATTTGAACAGGAAAGGGCTTATGAATTTGTGAACTAAGGAATATAAAAGGAAATAGCTTAAATAAGCTATATTAACACAAACGTGAAATTAAAAAATCCATAAATGTTTAAAACCTAAAACGCGTACGTTTGATTTAATTTTACGTTAACGTACGAAATAAAACGCGAGTTTTATAAAATAAAAGGCCTACGGCTATGAAACTTATATTTTTACAATCCTAATGTTAAAAGAAAATTTTTAGAAAAAGAAAAATAATTTTTATACTATTTAATTAATTACTATTAATTAATTATTAATTACTAAATACTTTTTAATTATTTAAATTAACCTAAATTATAACTAATTAAGATATTACACTAAAAATATGAAAATTAAATTTGGAAAAATCTAAAATATTATAAAACTAATTTTAAAACTAAACTTATATTTTTCTAACTTTTTATCTAATTATTATTAATTAACAACTAATTATTAATTAACTTAAACTAATTAAAATTAAGAAAAATAGAAATGAACAGTAAAAATTATGAAAAATTTCCTAAAATTATTTTATGATATATAAAACATAGGAAAAATATAAAAATGAGAGTTGCTTTTTGAAAAAGCTGAAAAATAAGCTAAAGAGCTTAAATAGAAGCTATCACTTCTAGACAAGTTGGATTTTCTTTGATTTTCTTTTACAAACCTACTTAACAACTATAAATGTAGAACTTTTGTGAAGGTGAAATATGTGGAACTCAAAAATAAGCTTTTGGTGAGCTTAAGTTCTCCACAGTAAGCTTTTGATGGCCAAAATGGATTTTTGATATCAAAGGGCTATCTAATAAGCTAAAGGACTGTACCAATAGTAAATTAAGCTACAAACAAATAAGATAAACTTGGAACAAGCTGAGATGCCAATAAAAAGATAAAGAATAAACTAAAAATAAGCAATAAACAAGATCCAAACATTGATTCAACAAGCAGGCCTGCAGGCCAATTATAAGCCAATAATAAGCTTGTACAACAAGCTCAGAAGCCATATTAAGCTTTGAAACAGTGAGCCAGCTTATTTAGCTTCCAAAAGAAACCAATAAGCTCAAGCTCACTTCCACAGGATAGCTTACAATGGGCTTGTGAGATTAGCTTATAACATTGATGAGTCAGTGCACAAGTCTCAAATGTGACAACTTGGGGGATCAAGATAAGCACTCAGATGAGCTGTTCAGAGCTTAACTAGCATAGGTCCAAAGAGATTGGGTAATAAGCTTTCTAAAACAACACAGGACCTCAGTTGAAACACATTGATGAACAAGATAATGCCTTGAGAGAAATTTGTCAAACTGGTGGTGCAGGGCAGTAAATGTCCAAACATGCAATAAAAAGTAACAAATAAGCACTTAAGGAAAAATCTAAAAAAATACAACAAAAATAATCCAATGATCAAAAGCTATCAAATACTAAAATCCCAAGGTTACAGATCACAACTCATAACCATGAGTAAATTAAAAATCCATCTATATTTGAGAATTTTGGAGATTTGACTTTATCAATGCTGATGCTAATTTGACCTAAGTGAGTTTTGATGGCATCTAATCTACTGATAATGATGTTTGATCCTATATTATGAATGATTCAAGCTAGATATACTACTAATATAGTTAACTGAGTGATTATGCAATCTAACCATATAACAGTTAAGGAAAAATTAAAGATGGGAATGCATTTTGACTTTATATGAAAAGGGTCCTGAGTATTACTCTACTTCTGTCCTACATACACCTAATATGACCTGATTGACCCAAATGTATCTCCCAAAACTAGCAACAACATAGTGAACTCATTAAATCCAAACACCCCTTTAAGCACTGTTATGAACTTTTATGAAGTATCAATGAGATCCATACTGCTAATCTACTAGAGAAGTTATGATTCAGATCAAACAAGCTTATTAGGACAATAAAACACATATCTAACAAGAACATTACTACTCAATCTCCATATGCTATATGTAACAGTATACATTAGTAATCAAATTGGATGCAAACCTCTATATAATGATGCAATCTACTAGAACAAGCTAAAATGTGACTAAACTGAACAAAGGAAACAATAGACAAGCATTTAGATCACAGATAAACACTAACATACACAGAAAATTAAGCAAATGTAGAAAATAACTAAAAATTAGATTGAGACTCACAATAGGTCCAAGGCTGAGATTTCAATAAGATGAAAGAAGCATAACAAGAAACTCATCACTGAATTCAATAACTGCCTAGAGTTCTTCAAAACAAGCTCTGAATAAGCTAATGCTTATTTCACCATAAGTGGACTTTTTATAGACCTTTTTATTGGATAATGCAGCTTAATACCTTAACTGTGGAACCCAATGGCTACAAAGACTCACAATAAGATAGGAAGCTTATGTGAGCTTATCAAACTATCTTAACTACTTTCAAATTGAAAATGAACCAGAATTTAATCTTGAAATTTTTGCTTTTCATTAAACTTCTAAAAATTTGAGAACAAGGTGAATTCCAATACAAAAAAACTTAAAATGGCTTTGAAACAGAAAACTAACTTAACTGGAATAAAAACATTACATTCTAATATTAATTTGACTACATGTTAAAAATACTCTAACTACTAAAAACTAGCTAATATCCTTCTGCTTCCATTCTTTTCTTCATTTATACTTCAAAAAGGCATCTTGGAGGTTTCCCACTTCTCTTCTGGTCCGTTGGATAAGTGGAATTGATCCTAGCCATTACTTATGTTTTTGCGGGAAATGGTTGATACGTGGGAATCGCACCAGGCTTTACCTCTCAAGGGATCTTGAGAAGCTTACAACCCCCACCAGGCAGTGTACCTGATTGTTGTAGTATAGTATAGTGACAAGTATCGGGGGATTGATCGTTCAGCTAGGAATAGTGTCGCTAGGATTAGAAAACCTAAATACTAGTTCTAAAGGCGAGGGATGATTATTTTTGTGTTTTTATATTTTTTAGAAAACAATTAAAAATCTCGGGTTTGAAAGATTTGGGCGGAATTAGTTGCTACTCAACTAACCCAATACTAAAGATGCAATCAAAATAAAATACAAGAAATGACAATAAGCTAAATTATACTAAAGTTGTGAGCAATAAGTGGAGAAAATGTCTTTACTTAGATTTCACTACTCCCTAGACATCTTTTACATGTTAATTACTTGTTATAAATGCATGGATGACAGATCGTATTCCTTAATACCATTCATGGGGTGGCACACTTAACTCCCCAATTCTATGAGTTCTTATCTCCTCCTACACCATGCCCAGCACAACTATAGGGATTGTAAACAGTGGCTCATTCATTAAATACAACCAATAAAGACCTAGTGCGCGTCGGTTCATGTTTCTTAAGACGTTCAAGCATGTTACCAATTGGAGATCTGCCAGTTTTCTTAAGCCTAACATATAAATCATTCATCCAAGACAAGTATAAACAAGTAATCAACACATAATTAACATCTAGGTTTCATTAGATCCAAGTAAACACAAGATAGATCTAGCCTAGCATGATGGAATTAAGACAAGAACAAGATGTAGACAACCAACACATAGACATATTGATTGAATTGAAAGAACACTTATCTCAATTACACATGTAAGGTATCAAGGGCTTGGAACCCTTGAAAAACCTGTAAAATTCGCACCAAGTTCGTACTTAGGGTTTCTCCAAAACTTCTCCCTTTTTAATGTGAAAATTAGAAAACTATATATAGGAAAAAGGGTCTGACGGCGTCAAGACCAACATTGTGACGCCGTCACCTCGCCGCCAAAACTATTCTCGGACTGCCTTGATCTACATTTGACGCCGTCAAGACAATCATTTCCAGGCCGTCATGACTTTTACTCTTGACGCCCTACCTTCGTGACGCCGTCAAATCTTTACTGGATCGTCATGGAATTTTGCTCTTGACGCCGTCAGGGAGTTACTCTTGACGCCGTCACCTACTGTTCCCAGCATGGAAAATTAAGACTTTGGCGTTTTCTTCAATTTTATGCTCCAAAAACGTTCGAATTGCTTCCTTTTCCAGATTTCACTCTCAAAGTACCTAAAATCACAAAAGGAACGATTTAGGGCAATATTTGATCAAATAAATTCGAATTCGGACTTAAATGACCCCCTAAAAACGGATCATTTTTCGCCTCATCATATACCCTTACACTTGAGATTTGTTTGTCCTCAAGCAAATGCGCTTTTATTCTACTCAAAAGACAAGTTAGGGGTCATTTAACACTAATATAAAAGTAATTACAACAATTAATCGTTCCACTAAAGACCAATAGACAAGCACGGAGGTCATACACAAGCACCTCACAAATAGTGTTTAGATACTCACATCTCTCGGGTGTAATAAAGTGTAGATTACAATATGGAAACGGAAGATATCTCTCACTACCTGTCATAGCAAAATAGATTACCATAGGCTTGGGAAAGGATCAAACCTCCACCACATGGCGTAAGCACCTAGGATAAACTATCAAAGAGGTCTTTTAAAGGGTTGTAACGTTAGGTGTAGGGATATGAAATACACGGTTTTATTGGATAAAGGAAGTTTTACTGGTGGCGAGTTAACAATCTTGGTTAATTACATGTACAATATGGCGTTGCTAAGCCAAGACTAGACTCGACTTAAGCTAATAAATGAAAAATAACAAAAACATAAAATGAACATAGAATGAAAAGGGATGGTAGTCCGTATGTTTTTTTCTCTTTTTCCTTTTTTCTATTTTTTTTTCTTTTTTTCTTTTTTTTTCTTTTTTTTTTCGATTTTTTTTTTTTTTTTTTTTTTTTTTTGCATACACTCTTACCCTACCATCCAAAATAATACATCATAGGGAATGAACATTTCCCTTACACTTGAATTTTTACATACTTTACAATAAACTAATCTAATGACTCGAATTAAGAAAATCAAAACACTTGGAGCACTTTTAAGATTAACGTACATATGGGGGTAATAAATGATGTTCTTCCCCATTACTCCATAAAACAAGTACTTTACCCATGAGTCCCAATCGTCCCAAAACAATATGTACAAGGATATGAATCGACTTAGCAACCATGTAATCAATTAGAAAGTTAACTTAGGGTTTAACAAATAACAATAATGCACTAAAAATGAGCGCATACACGGAAGGCTAAGGCGATTTGGTTGTACATTTAAGTGGGATGTAACAAATTCTTCCTTTAAGTAAAATGCTTAAAGTTAGAAACGAAAAGATAGGCTCGGAGGGGTGTACTAGGGGTTTCGTGTACTAAAAATGAGTACAACGCTAAGGGTGTGGGAAAATTAGTTGACTTAACTAGCCAAGTAATATGACTTAAATGGTCAAGTAATTATGATACGGGTTTAACACAAGGGTAATCCTAATGCCTCTTATCATGTAGTAAATCCTACTACACGAATGTAGTCTCACTAGCGGTCTCGGGATGCATCACTAACGCAAGTTCTAGAATCTAAATATTACCGGTACACTCATAAGCACTAATCGTAAATGCTTTTCCTATCAAATCTAAAGGCGAACCTCACATATTTGGGTGAAAATTTTTTTTGAATATACGGTTATGTGCTAGTCATACAATCTCCTATCCATGAGACGCTTGCTATGGCTAAAGTTTCACTCCTAAATGTTGTAAAAAAATTTAAATTTGGCGCTAAAATTGCACTAACAAGTATTTCTCATAGTTTTATGACACATCTACCATCAAACATAACAAACTCAAGCGAAAGTGCATATGTAAGGTATCATATTTTTACCCTCCCCTTACACTTAAGATGAACATTGTCCCCAATGTTCAAGTAAAGAATGTAAAAGTGAAAAAGTAAAGAGAATGAAATCAAATACTCCCCTAATTCGCTCGGTATGGATAATGAGGTGGCCAGGTTAAATCTTCCTCCAAGAAAATGAACAATCAAAGCTTCCCTTCCAGAATATAAATCATCTTCTTGTCATACATAACCTGTAAAACCTGATAAAATAGACAAGACAACCTCGCGTAAAATCGGCGGCATCCTATATAAGTTACTAAATCCTAGAAAACAAAATAAGATATAATGCTTGTGGAATGAAGTTTGCAGATTTCCTGGAGATTATAAAACTTAATAATTCACAAAAACCATAAGACTCCGTTAGAAAAATAAAACTGGTAAAATTTCCAGGTTTTTACACTTGACGCCGTCAAGAGTAAACTCTTAACGCCGTCAGAAGTGACCTGCAGAAATTCTTATGTTAAGTTTCCGGAAAATTTCTGGAAAAACTTGGTCCTACTTCCTGGAAAATCCTGCAAAACTTCATTCTGACTCAATACAAGCATTTGACTCTAACAAATACGAATATACATGTTCATTTAATATTGTGGAGAAGCATGATCGGTTTGTTTCTTGAAAACATATTTGGGGTTTCCCCTTACACTTATCTTTTGCAAAAATACTTTTAGGTGGAGTTAAGACTAGGCCAAAACAACAAAGTAAAGTATTTCCACTATTTAATTTAGAAACATGATCTACCAACAATAAAAATAAAGCATGCATACGGAAACAAATAAAATCAAACAAACAAACAAACAAATAAAGCTTGGGTTGCCTCCCAATAAGCGCTTGTTTTTGTTCGAGTCACGAGCCTGACTCTACCCTTATTTAACGGAAATATGGGAGGTTTTCCCTACACTTAGGATTAAGTGCGGGTGGAAGTAGTGATACACACCCTTAGGGTGGAAATATGCCTCGTGAGGAAAGTGTGGTGGATGAATTATATGCTCAAAGGGGTGTGCTCCTATCATCATAACCTTACCAAATTCAATCGGGTTAATGGGTGGATTAAAATTTTCTCCTAGAAAGGGATCATTTTCTATCAACTTCAAGAGACTACTAGTTGGGGACCCATCTTGACCTAATAAACCCGGTTTAAACCCATAATGTTTGTTGTGATCAATCAAAAATGGGTGATGTAAGCATGTAAGGTCATTTTCCACTCCTACGTCAGCTTCCTCTCTACAAGGCTTAGAGTCTACTACCTTTATCCCAAGACTACCTGGACTATATGGTTTGATGGGTGGATTGGGACCTTTTTCAATTCCTAAATTCACATCTAAGGATAGAAGATTAGGTAACGGCTTTAGTTGAGGCTCCGGTTCATCAAAACTAGGAACTTCCCTAGAACTAAGAGTAAGGTTATCATTATGAGTATTCAAACCTATATCCTCTAGTTGTGTTTGGTTCAAAGGTTCTACCTCTATTAGGGTTCCTATAGTCTCCTCTACTTCTTCCGGGTAAGTTATGGGCGGTGTGTATGCCTCAAATGATGGTAGGACTTGTAAGGTACTTGGAGAGCTTATGTTATTTACTTCATCATTCCTTGTGTCAAGATCACCTATATCCTCAACATGTGTTTTATCATAATCCAGCCCTAACATTTTCCCAAGTATCTCACGTGCTTCTCTAGGCATCTCAACTTCTATATCTGAATCATAAGGATCATCCTCAGTACTCTGACTGCTATATACAAATTGCCCAAAAGATTCATCATCTGTTTCGTGAGATTCATCATCATCGATCATAAAACCTAGGTCTTTTTTATCAATGTGATCATGTTCAACTACATCCTCCATCACATCAAGGTCACCTATGTGTTCATCCTGTATTATGGTAGTGCCTAACCATGACATGCAGCTAGGTGGCTCATACGAAACTATCCTAGGTGAAGGCTCATATGGTGCATAGGTTTCACTAAGTGAGGCATTTTGAGGGGTTGATGGAGCTCCTAAGGTGAATTGTTTAAAAGCATTATGCACTTGGCCTCTTTTCTCAAGGTACTCAATAAAATCAATATAAGATCCTGTCCTCCTCATTTCGTTCCTCCATCTTGTAATATCCAAACTAGTGTAATTATATTTTTTCTGGTAAAACTCTAGTGTCGGACTTGGTGGATTCGCGTTCTCCATAATGGCAAACGGAATAGTCAATGAAAATCACGAACAAACACACAAAGAAAAAGATAGACTAAAGATAACCTAAAAATAAAAATAAAATCTTACTAGAAAGGAATCTAGCAAGTAGACCTAATAAAAAGAAATTCTAACCTTGACAGTAACTATTCCCCGGGCTGCGGCGCCAAAAACTTGATACGTGGGAATCACACCAGGCTTTACCTCTCAAGGGATCTTGAGAAGCTTACAACCCCCACCAGGCAGTGTACATGATCGTTGTAGTATAGTATAGTGACAAGTACCGGGGGATTGATCGTTCAGCTAGGAATAGTGTCGCTAGGATTAGAAAACCTAAATACTAGTTCTAAAGGCGAGGGATGATTATTTTTGTGTTTTTATATTTTTTAGAAAACAATTAAAAATCTCGGGTTTGAAGGATTTGGGCGGAATTAGTTGCTACTCAACGAACCCAATACTAAAGATGCAATCAAAATAAAATACAAGAAATGAAAATAAGCTAAATTATACTAAAGTTGTGAGCAATAAGTGGAGAAAATGTGTTTACTTAGATTTCACTACTCCCTAGACATCTTTTACACGTTAATTACTTGTTATAAATGCATGGATGACGGATCGTATTCCTTAATACCATTCATGGGGTGGCACACTTAACTCCCCAATTCTATGAGCTCTTATCTCCTCCTACACCATGCCCAGCACAACTATAGGGATTGTAAACAGTGGCTCATGCATTAAATACAACCAATAAAGACCTAGTGCGCGTCGGTTCATGTTTCTTAAGACGTTCAAGCATGTTACCAATTGGAGATCTGCCAGTTTTCTTAAGCCTGACATATAAATCATTCATCCAAGACAAGTATAAACAATTAATCAACACATAATTAACATCTAGGTTTCATTAGATCCAAGCAAACACAAGATAGATCTAGCCTAGCATGATGGAATTAAGACAAGAACAAGATGTAGACAACCAACACATAGACATATTGATTGAATTGAAAGAACACTTATCTCAATTACACATGTAAGGTATCAAGGGCTTGGAACCCTTGAAAAACCTGTAAAATTCGTACCAAGTTCGTACTTAGGGTTTCTCCAAAACTTCTCCCTTTTTAATGTGAAAATTAGAAAACTATATATAGGAAAAAGGGTTTGACGGCGTCAAGACAAACATTGTGACGCCGTCACCTCGCCGCCAAAACTATTCTCGGACTGCCTTGATCTACATTTGACGTCGTCAAGACTTAATCATTTCCAGGTCGTCATGACTTTTACTCTTGACGCCCTACCTTCATGACGCCGTCAAATCTTTACTGGATTGTCATGGAATTTTGCTCTTGACGCCGTCAGGGAGTTACTCTTGACGCCGTCACCTACTGTTCCCAGCATGGAAAATTAAGACTTTGGCGTTTTCTTCACTTTTATGCTCCAAAAACGTCCGAATTGCTTCCTTTTCTAGATTTCACTCCCAAAGTACCTAAAATCACAAAAGGAACGATTTAGGGCAATATTTGATCAAATAAATTCGAATTCGGGCTTAAATGACCCCCTAAAAACGGATCATTTTTCGCCTCATCAATGGTTAAGGCTAGTTGGGGTCTGATAGCCTATGGCAGGGGGCAAGGTTTGGTTTTTAGTGGAGGAAAAGTGAAATGGTTGAATGTGGCAGGGTTGGAGTAGAAAAAGGTCATGATGGTGTTGGATTTGCATGGTTTTGCAGGCACGGGGGAGGGAAAAGGGGGTGAATTGGGATTGGGTGTTTTTTTTTTTTTTTTTTTTTTTTTGTGGTTTGACCCTTTGACCGAAACAAATAAAACGGGGGTGTTATTTGGAGTGGAGATGGGCCAAAGATGATTGGGCTTGGGAAATGGATTTAGGATTAATAAGGGTGGGGTGGTTTTTGTTTTTGGGTAGAAAGGGTAAGTTGGGTTAAGTAGTATTACATAGGGCCCGTTTGTTGTTAGCTTATAAATTACAAGGACCAAGTATGTAAATACTGAAAAGTTGAGGGTGGATTTTGATACTGTTCCAAAGTTATCATAAGGACCATAATCGCCAAGTTTGAGTTAACAAAGGCCTTAATTGAATATTTTCCAAATTTAAACTTCAAGAACCAAAACTGCCAATTTTGAAAGTTCGGGGACCAAAATTGTAAATTTCTCAAACTTTTTCATCCAAGGACTAATTTTGACAACTTTTGAATTCCCAAGGACCTTAATTGATTTTTCATTCAAAATAAATGCTCAGGGACTAACTTTGTCAAGTTTTGAAAGTTGGAGGACTGAAACTGCCAATTATGCAAACTTTGTTCGTTTTTCAACTGTTTTAAAACATTTTGCATCTGAAACATATAAAACACAATCCTAGGATATTTTCTGTATTTTGATGCATTTCTGAGTGTTTTTAAATGTTTTGCAGCTCAGATTTGACCAAAAATGATGAGTGTTTGAGCACTCATCAATCCCCCACACTAAAATATTGCTAGTCCCTAGCAATCTTTTGAGAAAACTTAATGGATTTATGTCTCTTTACCAAAGGCCATTACTTTTGGAGTAGCCAAATGTTTCAGTTCAAGTAAGAACTATGGTACACTGATAACCATATGATTTTGAGCAAATCATAAGCGGTCAACGGATTTGATTTGTCTTTACCAAAAGCCGTTTGCTTCTGGACTAGCCAACTCTTTGATGGAATACAGTCATCATCTTGGTGATTTGATTACCAATCATGGTTTTCCACTGCCTTTACCACAAGCCATAACTTTGGGGGCTAGCCAACTCTTTACTTTTTAGGATATGGTGAGTTGAATACCATACAATTTTGGGCAAATTGTCAGCCATAAACGGATTTTAGATATCTTTACCAAGAGCCGTTTGCTCCTGGATTAGCCAATCCTTTTGTGGTTTAGACATGGTGGACTGATAACCATAAAATTTTTAAAATAAAGTGAAATTTTTTTAAAATTTTCGGCCAAAAACGGGAGCACTAGAAGGTAAAATGTGATCAAATTCGCTAGAATTTCCCCCCACACTTAGAATTGGATATTGTCCTCAATATTTAATGTCCCGGCTATTATGCCGACTCTTTGAGCATAAAAAGGCAACATTACAAGCTAAATGTGGAAATATATATATATATATATATATATATATATATATATATATATATATATATATATATATATATATATATATATATATATATATATATATATATATATATATATATATACATACATTTTTTTTTTGGTAACAACAGCAGGGGTAACTCCCCCACACTTAGGGTGAAAACCCCATATGCATGCTACTGTTTTTGTTTACCGAGTCGCTAGCTTGACTCGACCCCGAATTCATTTGTTCTTGGGGAAGCAAGTGGAAGAAACAATCTGCATCGGACTTTCATTCAAGATGTTTGGACAAACATTTGAAGCACGTGAAAGTTCCACACTGATGAGATATATAGAGGGACCCTGGATCAAGATAATGGTAAATGGAAATGCCGGGGTCAAAGATAGTGTCTTCATTCCTGAAGGAGTGAATAGGAGAGGACGTCACGGGATAGGTGAAGAAAAGGAAGAAAGTCATGATGAAAATCAAGATTAACTCATCATCACCTACAGGAGAATTCATAGCTTCTATATTATGAATCTCATCGTTTAAGCTTACGTGATCAAGACATATCCCGGGTGTGTCATGATCAAAGTAGAAGTTATCATACTCCGGTGGAGATATGATATGAGTAAGTTCATCAGAGAACTCCTCGTGAAGAGAATCAATCACAAGATGTAAATCTGTGAATTCTTGTACCAAAGATTGGATTATCATAAATCAAGGTGAATTCAGAGTCGAATTCAAACAAAGGATTGGTGAGAGTAGTTTTGAATGCTTCTGGAACAAAGTGATCAACATTCTCAATTGGACTATTGGGATCAGAACTGAGTGACTGATCATGATAAAGGAGACTTTCAATTTCTCCTAGATCGGCTTCAAAGTCAACGAGATCATCGTCACTTCCCGTTGGAAGTGGATTGACGTGAGTGAGTTCATCGGCGAACTCCTCAATTTGATCTTCTGGACACTCAAGAGGGAAAAGTAAATCACACACATGATCAAAAGTTCCCTGTGACTCTCTTGGGATTGGGACAAGGTTCTCAATACTAGACTTTATGAATTCGTCCGATTCCTTTTCAGGAACAGTGTTAAGATGCTCATCCCCCATGTTTAGAGAGTGAGTGTGAACTTCGGGAGTGATAGCAGTTGATTGAGATGGAATCTCAACTGCTGGGATATCCACCGATGAACTTGATGAATCTTTGTAAAATTGAAGGATATCAAGTGTATCTTCATCATCACTGTCATCAGGAATAAAACGGAACTGAGAGCTAGATCTGGCTGCTTTTTCTTTTGCAATTGATTCCCTAATAGATTTTTCATAGGCATCTTGGAAATTTATTTTAGCAGCCTGCTCTTCAGCCAATAATTCTTCCATTGACTTTTGATGAGTGTCACTTTGGGCAAGGTCTTTAACTAAACCTTTAAGCTCATCAAGTATTTCCAGTGCAGTTTGAATTTCTGGAAGAATTGCCTCATTCATTTGGTACTGTAGAGGTTGGTCATAATACGATGTGTCAAAATTGTCACAAGGAAATGGATTCCCTGTTTGACAATCTGAGCTGAAGTGTGGACCTCCACAGTAATCACAACAGTGGAGGTTTCCCACTTCTCTTCTGGTCCGTTGGATAAGTGGAATTGATCCTAGCCATTACTTATGTTTTGGCGGGAAATGGTTAAGGCTAGTTGGGGTCTGATAGCTTATGGCAGGGGGCAAGGTTTGGTTTTTAGTGGAGGAAAAGTGAAATGGTTAAGTATGGCAGGGTTGGAGTAGCAAAAGGTCATGATGGTGTTGGAGTTCCAGGGTTTTGCAGGCACGGGGGAGGGAAACGGGGGTGAGTTGGGATCGGGTGTTGTTTTATTTTTTTTGTGGTTTGACCCTTTGACCGAAACAAATAAAACGGGGGTGTTATTTGGAGTGGAGATGGGCCAAAGATGATTGGGCATGGGAAATGGATTTAGGATTAATAAGGGTGGGGTGGTTTTTGTTTTTGGGTAGAAAGGGTAAGTTGGGTTAAGTACTATTACATAGGGCCCGTTTGTTTGTTAGCTTATAAATTACAAGGACCAAGTATGTAAATACTGAAAAGTTGAGGGGGGGTTTTGATACTGTTCCAAAGTTATCATAAGGACTATAATCGCCAAGTTTGAGTTACCAAAGGACCTTAATTGAATATTTTCCAAATTTAAACTTCAAGGACCAAAACTGCCAATTTTGAAAGTTCAGGGACCAAAATTGTAATTTTCTCAAACTTTTTCATCCAAGGACTAATTTTGACAACTTTTGAATTCCCAAGGACCTTAATTGATTTTTTATTCAAAATAAATGCTCAGGGACTAATTTTGTTAAGTTTTGAAAGTTGGGGGACTGAAACTGCCAATTATGCAAACTTTGTTCGTTTTTCAACTGTTTTTAAACATTTTGCATCTGAAACATATAAAACACAATCCTGGGATATTTTCTGTATTTTGATGCATTTTTTAGTGTTTCTAAATGTTTTGTAGCTCAGATTTGACCAAAAATGATGAGTGTTTGAGCACTCATCAAATATCGACATTCTTCGACTTGATTTTGTGACTAGTCGTACCACGTTCTAGTTCAAGCAGTCGACGAATGTCTTCTGGACTAGGAATCTCAGAATAGTATGGACCATCCTGAGGATGATTTCGTTCAAGTGAGGAAAGATCCCATTCATTAGAGTATACGGCTTGGCCGTTGTATGGGATTCTGAGGATTTGTATAAACTGAGCAAGAGTAAGAGTGATGAATTGATGTTGGATCATGAAAGAAATGAGGAGATGGCCATAGGGATCGGTTTGCACCGTCACTTGGCTATAGAAGTCGAGGACAAAGCGAGGAATGATTGGTTCGTTGATTTTGAAAAGACAATCAAGACGGATATTGGTGAACATTCGTTCGATTTGATCAGATTCATAGTAGGATGGATCGACAATTCTACCCTCGTGGATGTGTCTATTTTCAATGGGACGATAGTAACATGCAACGGCGGGAGACATGCGGGGAGTAGAGGAAACTTGAGGAATGTATTGTTTGGTTTTAGAAACGTCACCAACCGTGGTTTTAGGCATTTTCACCTAAACAATATAACAACAAAAATAAAATTAAGACAAAGACAATTAACATGCATATGTTGAATATCTCTCTTTCTCTCTCTCTCTCTCTCTCTCTCTCTCTATATATATATATATATATATATATATATATATATATATATATATATATATATATATATATATATATATATAAGGGGGCCGCCCATTAATTTTTGAATTTTCGCGGTTTTAGTTTCTGTAACAAACATATTTATACGTATATAATTAGATTTAACGTAAGAATTTATTAGCACGATGATTAAGTACTTGACAATTTTTAATTAACGTTTTGTTAATTAAAATGTACTTTGACAATTTTGGATAAAATGATCACGGTGTCAAGTTAATGGAGGATTTGAGAAGTGTTCGGGAATATATATATATATATATATATATATATATATATATATATATATATATATATATATATATATATATATATATATATGGTGGCGTTATAGTAATATACACCCTTAAAGTAGAAAACAATATGTACAATTATAGACCATTAGATCAAGTTTGATGGATTAAGATCAAATTTAATGAGATTAGTGGCATATTTGTAATAAGATAGAAAACTAGTGGCATTATGTACCAATTTAATTATACCAAAATGTGTACACCACCTTGCATCAGTTTCTTTTCCTTTATTTTTGTTATGCAACTTTTTAATATTCAAATTGTGTTTATTTAAATCTCCATTTAAAACTCATTTATTCATTTTTAATACTCTGTATGGGATCTAGCCTCGTGTATATTTTCCTCTAGACATTAATAATCAAATGATGCACCATGTACATTTTGTTAACATATTTTGAACTTCGTTCTTTCACGTATTGACATGCATGACCTTGTTCTATTGATATTTATTTAGTATTACACACACGAATTTGTGTACTGACACACTTGCACACAATTGAAATACACACAAATTTTTTAGCTAAATATATTGACACACTTGTACACAATTGACGTATTATTTACACAGATGAAATTTTTAATTGGTACACAATTGACGTATATTGACATACACTAATTGTTTAGCTAAATATATTGACACACTTGCACACAATAATTATTATTGATACACACACCAATTTTTTAATTGGCACACAATTGACGTATTATTTACACACAAAAATTTTTAATTAGTACACAATTGACTTAATATTGACACACACTAATTTTTTAGCTAAATCTATTGACACACTTGCACATAAGACTTATTATTGACACACATACCAATTTTTTAATTGGCACACAATTGACGTATTATTGACGCACACACGAATTGTTTAGCTAAATACATTGACACACTTGCACACAATTGACATATTATTGACGCACACATGAATTTTTTAATTGGCACACAATTGCCGTATAATTGACACACACACGAATTTTTTTAGTAAAATACATTGACACACTTGCACATAATTAACGTATTATTGACACACACACGAATTTTTTAATTGGCACACAATTGACGTATTATTGGTACACATATGAATTTTTTGAATATGTTGATATACTTGCACATAACTTTTGTAATTCACACACAATTGACGTATTAATTACTCACACGAATTTTTTAGCTAAATATGTTGACACATAAATTATGGTAATTAAAGCGTAACATGTAGATACACTAAAAACACTACTGTATCAAGTATTCCATGATAATACACAATGATAAAATGTGATACACTCGGTACAAGAATACACTATTATGAATATAGGATAGTATCCCATTATTCATTAATGAAGGGAATTCATATCACTAAAATACGTTAAAAGACTTATATACCAAAATTATTGGTACATTAATTTCAAAAAAAGAATAGACCTGCAAAATGAGAAACCCAAAACGAATGCAAAATTATTGGAGCACCTTTTTCTTAAACAATATGCATAGCATTTTAAACAGTATATATCACACCGTTAAATTCGTTGGAGATAACGGTTGGTGCGGGTCTCGAGCGAAACTTTGTTGGAAAAAAAACGGTTGGTACAGGTTTGATACATTGCTGGATAGCGGGATTTAAGCCGAAAACGATTTCGTGACACCGGAGATACAGTTGCCGGATATGTGGGGTTCGTATAGATTTTTTGAAGCAAAAACATGTGGTATTAGAAGTAACATTGTTGGTGATGTTCTCGTTATGCAATTTGAGTATTCTGTTGATAAATTCACTTGAAATGTTAGTATGTCTAAGTTACTATTTGTTATAGTTTTGAATATGTAAATAAACTCTTTCAAATTTTCTCAATGTTAGACTCTCCAAGTTGTAGCCTCGG